>CM064873.1:25623357-25772262 GCA_032719365.1 Prinsepia uniflora
GGTGATGGATTAAAATAAGTCGGTGAACTTTTAAACAAGGCAGTCGTGCTTATGGTTTAAAATTGAGAGGGGATGTTTGTCTGATGGTTAGCAGAGAAGAGGGCTACCAGTAATGTGCGCGTCTGAGTGAGAACCAGAGGTGAATGTTGGTGTGTGTTGTGTGAGGGAGACAGGGAGATGTAGACAGGGGAAAGAAGAAGCAGAATGAGGGAAGAGAAGCTTGAAACCGTGGACACCCATAGCCGTGGAACTCAAATGTGCAAACCTTGTGAACCTCGTCTGTTGGTGGTGGTTAGTGAGTAAAAAGGAAACTATGGGATGTGAGGATCGTGGTGGAGGCCATGACGAAGTCATAGAGTGAAGGTAAGCCAATTTTCAGAACCTCTGTTTCCTCTGTCTCTGTTCAAACCTGGTAACTTGGGATTTGATGGTTCTTGATCCGTTTGATGGATCAGTGGTGCTTTTGGAAGTTGAGATGAACTCAGGGGAAGTGAAACCGTGGCCGGAGGACGACGATGGTAACTAGGAACAGGGGAGGAAATATTTCGGGTTTTGTCTTCAAACCGGGAAGGTAATCATCTAGCCTAGTTTCATGTTTTTAATTAGCTAGATCGGTCATATATACTTGGATGAACCTAATGGAATAAAAAGGACTAAAAACGAACCAGAAAATGATTGAAAACTGTGAGCGCCGGTCCAGTTGAACCGGCTGGTCTGAACCGGTCTGGACCGAGTCGACGCAAGGTTGAAGATGATGAATAGTGTGGCGCGTGGGCCTCACTCGAAGCCTCTTTGGGCGGCGCGTGGGCCTCACGCGAAGCCCCTTTGGGCGGCGCGTGGAGCCTAGTCTGGGGAAGTTTTTAACACGACTTTTAAAGTATTCGATGTAACGGCCATTTTGGCACTGGTTTCGAGTCGATCAGACATCGTTTCAATAGGTTTCGGGATGTCCAAAGGTTTTAGGGCTCGTTTAAAAATAGTTAAAAATTCGGAAAAATTACGGGGCTTTAGTATAAACATTTTAAAGTAGTTATTGACCTTATTATGGGATTTGGACATGTTCGGGAAAGCTGGTGATAGTGGATTAGCCGGGAAAGCATAATTGCGCGCGTATTGAGGCAGCGGCATAAATTGTCTGTGAGTGGACTTTGCTTTCAAACTTATGATGCATGCATAAATGTTTTTATATGTTTTCTATACGTGATTTCGATGTTTATGATTATGATCTTGATGATTTACGGTTTTTGCACATATTTCGAGATATCTACGAAATTGTACGTTTTACGAGATATGGTTTTTTGCTATGATTTGATGATGGTTTCGATACGATGATTTGGGATTTGAGATATGATTGATTTTAATGATTTATAATGGATTTTCAAAAGTGATTTCGAGCTTGAAACCCTGTTCATAAAAGTGATTTCGATAAAAGTGATTTTGGGTTTTGGAATCGGATTTCGGAAATATGATTCCTGATTTGATTTTGGAGCTTGAAACTGAATTTTTGGATTTTGGGTTCGGAATGATGATTCTGGATGCCGACTTACGGAATCATGATTGCGAATTCGGATATGGATTTTTTATGATTTTCACTTGGTTTTGGGTTTAAAGACCCGGATATGGCTAGATCTGGTTTTGAGTTTAAAGACTCGATTGATTGACGGGGGAGGGTTTCTGTATTGATATGTTTTGAGTTTAAAGACTCGGTTATTGTGATATCTCCCGAGGCCTGTAGATTGTGTTTTGAGTTAAAGACTCGTTGATCCCAGGAAGGCCTGATTATGCGCATGTGTTTTGAGTTTAAAGACTCGGCGCGCTTGAGATCCAGCAACTTGATTGATTGATGTTTTTCACTGGTTTTCAGATGTTTTGGGCTGAGGCCCCGGATTTGAGTTACAGATTGAGAAAAGGATTTGATTTCCAGTTTTCATTGATGGTTTTCTTATCTTGGATATGACATGGTTTTTTGAAAAGGTTTTCATATACATGTATTGGTTTTTTACATGGAGGGTATAAATGTACTTTCTTATAAATTGTTTTCTGAACTTTCTATTTATTTTTGTCCACTCACAGTCTTTTATGTTTTCGATACCCTCCAAGTTTGATGCGGTGCAGGCTGTTATTAGAGAGACGGAGACATCACGCATGCAATCCACAGTAGGTTATGCGCACTCTGGAAAGTCTAGAAGCTTTTCGATGGTTCGCTTGGGAATCCCTTGTCCGGCTTACATGTTACATGGAGGTTGGACGTCAACTAGCCTTCGTGTCGCACGTGAGTTAGACGGGAGTATGACTTAGCCCTTAATCCCGGGGGATTGGGGGGTGGGTCGTGTCACCTGGGCTTATCCTTCCCTCCTTGTTTTTTGTGCTGTTTTGGGAGGGTGTGTACCGCCTTGTATGGTGGTGAGTGGTGTGTTTATATGGTTATATATATGTTATGAGTTTTAGTTGATTTGTGAGGGTGATCATGGTGGAATTGTGAGGAAACTAAGAGAGAAAAATAGAATTAGAGAGAAAAGTGAGGGAGAGAGAGAGAGAGAGAGATGGAAGAAATCATAGTGGAAGATGAACAGAATATGTGGGTTAAAACCCAGGAATTTCGTGAATATTGGAATTTTCGAGTTTGGTGAATTTGGACCTGGGTTGTTCAATTGAGGTTGCAAACCTCTTTCTTGAGTTTTCACGAGCAGAAACATCAGAAGGCTGATGAAAATTACTCAAGATTGAACTTGAGACGGTGTTCGAAATTGGAGTGTTGAGTTTGAGCGATTTTGAGGACTTAAGCTAGGTTTGATCCTTAAATAGGACGTAGAACTGTGTTTCTGGGTTAGTTCCGAGAAAATTGGTACATCTAATTCTCTGAAAAAGGCCTAAAAATGGAAGGAACCAGAAACACATCGGGATCCAACTGGGAAACCCAGTTCCAAGAAGAAGAAGATGAACAGTGGTGAGCGGCCACCACCGCAGCGCCTTTGCTCGACGCGTGGGGATGTGTGCCACACCTACTAGGAATTTGATCAACATGACACTTTAATTTTCGATGTTACGAGTTCAATGGTACAATTTTCAAGGCGATCATATATCGTCTCGGGGTAGTTTTGGTTGTCCAAAAGTTTAGGGATTATTCTTAATTCGTTTAAAAATCCTGAAAAATTGTGGGATTAAATAGAAGATATATGGGATGGTTAATGACCTTTAGATGTGGTTTTATGGAAGGTTATGAGATTCCCAAAAATTATGGAAATGAATGCAAAGTGGGATTCAACGATATGGACGGTGTGTGAGTGAACTTTCTTTTCCTTAAACGATTATGCATGCATATTTACATGATTTAAATGTGTTTCTATGTGATTTTGGTGATATCTTGTTGATTGAGATTTTTTATATTTTTTTTTCTGGTTTTTATGAAAGTTATTCCATTGCACATTTTACGAGGTTTCGTGAGATTTCGATTATGGATTTCTTTTAAATTGTGGATTTGGGTTGAATATGGTTTGTGACGTGAGATATTGTGATGTTGGAATGTTTTATGAATTCTTATGATTTTTGGTGATTTATTTTATAAAAATTGTTTTATGGCACGATTTACGAGAACTAAACTTAAGTTGTGTTTTTTGCTTAGGCACGAGGTTCTGATTGTGGTTTTGGTTGTGATGTTGATATATGATATGGATGTGAGTTCTCGATATAGGTACGTGGTGAAATATTGTATGTAAATTATGTGTGTATGTGTGTGTGTGTGTGTGTGTGTAACGACCCGTCCCCGAAATCGGGATTAGATTAGTGGTTAATGACGGATTAGTGAAGTTAATCGGTGATTAGTTGAGTAATCTCGGACGGACGGTGCAAAATGGCAATTTTACCCTTGGAATTGGGCAAACGGTTGAGTGTTAGTTCGGGCGATCAAATGGACGTTGACCGATGACTGTGACGTAGTTCGGGACGTCACGAGTTCATAGACAAGTGGCACGTCCAATTCCGACATTCGAGGAAAAAGTTATGAGGTTCGAAAATTCAGGGGTATTTTGGTCATTTGTTGAAAAAGGGGCAAATTGTTGACTTTTTGTATAAAATGCCTTTCTCACGTATTCCGATGACCATTAGGTAGGTCTCGATCCCCTGAGTACAACGATAGGCGGCACGCTGTCATCGGATTATGGATGGCTCGGGTTTTGGCTAAAGGAAGTTAAGGGCAAAATTGTAATTTTCCATAAAAGGGCATTTTGGTCATCTGCTGCCTTGGGATTTGGGCCTAGTGACACTTGGCTGTCTTGGGAGGGTTGCCTCATCAGATGTGGACACTTGGCTGAGCTCTAGAGGCTTGTGGAAACCTCCTAAGCCGCCTCTGTCCAAATTTAAAGAGAAGGATGATGATATTTGGTTGCACGGGCTAGGAACACAGAGTGAAAAACAGAGAGGAACAGAGTGCAGTGAGTGTGTGACCGTGAAACCCATGCCCATTTGATCTCCCTACGTGTTAGTGAAAAATGATGAGGGAAGGAGAGGAACGTGGTGGAGCTGCCACGAGAACCGTCGTGGACGGTGGTTTTCGAACCATGAGAAACAGAGAGGGACTTGTGGCCTTGAATCCAATCTCCTCAAATCCTCATCAATAGCCTATGTGCTGTGAACAAAAATTGGAAAGGATGATGAGACGAACTCATTGGACTCGAATTCAAGGCCTAATATGGACAGTAAGTGAAAAACCCGTAGAAGTCTCTTTTAAGTTCAAAAATGGAAATGTTGGTTGTGATCGTTATTGATCGAAATGGTTATTTGGGTGAGGTCTTGGACATCAAAGGAAAGCTTTTGGAAGTGGAATTAGAGGAAGAGATGGCCGGAGAAGCAAGAACACAGAGAAGGAAAGTTTGGTGTGGAGTCGACGATCTGGAAGGTATGATTCAGACCTTGGTTCTATGATTTAAAGTTACAGATAGATAGATAAGGATGGGATGAAGCATAGGGTTGAAATAGAATCAAAATCGAGTTGGAAATGATTTAAAACCGTGAGCGCCGGTTCAGTTGGACTGGACCGGTCTGAATCAGTATGGCTAGAGGTTGACGATGATGAATAGTGCAGACGCGTAAGGCCCACGCGCAGCCCCTTTGGGTGCCACGTGTGGGCGCGTGATATGGATTTTGAGGAAGGTTCAAACATGACTTTTAAAGTATTCAATGTAACAAACATTTTGGCACTGGTTTCGAGTCGATCGGACATCGTCTCGATGTGTTTCGGGATGTCCGAAGGTTTTAAGACTCGTTTAAAAATAGTTAAAAATTCGGAACAATTACGGGGCTTTAGTATAACCTTTATGAAGAAGTTAGTGACATTATTATGGGATTTGGACAGGTTTGGGAAAGCCGGTGATAGCGGATTAGCCGGGAAATCGTAATTGCGCGTGTATCGAGGGGCGTCGCTAATGGTCTTTGAGTGGACTTTACTTTCTAACTCATGATGCATGCATAAATATTTTATGCTTTCTATATGTGATTTCTACGTTTACGATTTGGTCTTGGTGATTTATGGTTTTGCACATATTTCGAGATATTTACGAAATTGCATGTTTTACAAGATATAGTTTTCTGCTATGGTTTGATGATGGTTTTGATGATTTGATTTTGGGATTTGAAATATGAATTGAGTTTAATGAATTATAATGGATTTCGGAAAAGTGATTTCGGGTTTGAAGCCCTATTCATAAAAGGGATTTCGATAAACGTGATTTCAGGTTTTGGAACTGGATTTCGGAAATGATGATTCGGGATTTGGTTTTGAAGCTTAAAAGTGGATTTCTGGATTTAGGTTCAAAATGATTGTTCCGGATGCTAGCTTACGGAATGATGATTTAGGATTCAGATTTGGAAATGGATTATGGATATGATTTCCAGATTCTGGATTTGGATTCAGGATGATGATTTCGGATTCGGCTTGGAATTCGAAATGGTGATTTCGAATTCAGACATGGATTTGGAAATGGTTTTAATATGGTTTTGGATTGGATTTGCTTGGTCTTGTTATTGGGTTTAAAGACCCGGATATGATATATGACGAGGGCGGGCCTGGATTGGGTTTAAAGACCCGGATTGAGTTTAAAGACTCGGGAGTTTAAAGACTCGGATATTGTGATTTCCCCCATAGGCCTATTGAGTTTAAAGACTCGTGTGTTTAAAGACTCGGATTTTATTGAGGCCTGGATTGAGTTTAACGACTCGGATAGATCCAGGCGGTTCGATTGATTGCAATGGATTTTAAATGGCTTTCAAATGTGTTTGGGATTTCGATGATAACTTGAAATAATGGTTTTCCGATGTTTTGGGCTATGACCCGGATGATATGGTTTTGATGGTTTTAGGCTGAGGCCCGAGATATTAGAAGATAAAATGACTTTTGGCTTTTGGTTCCATAAATGGTTATAATAACTTGAATATGAAATGGTTTTATGACATGAGTTTTATATGCATGCATTGGTTTTTAAATGGAGGGTATTAATGTCTTTCTGATAAACTGTTTTCTAAACTTATCCTTTATTTTTGTCCACTCACAGTCTTTTATGTTTTCGATACCTTCCAGGTTGGTGTGGTGCAGGCTGTTGTTAGAGAGACGGAGACATCACACACGAGATCCACAGTAGATTCTACGCGCTCTGAGAAGTCTGGGAGTTTTTGGATGGTTCATTTGGGAATCCCTTATCCAGCTTACGTGTTACATGGAGGTTGGATGTCAGTTTAGCTTTCATGTCGCATGTAAGTTAGACGGGAGCATGATGTAGCCCTTAATCCCGGGGGATCGGGGGTAGGTCCTGTCAGTGTGTATGTGTGTGTGTGTGTGTGTTGATTGATTGGCTAGTCTCAAACGTCGAGCCGGGGGCTCTGACTCCTGAGATTGGTATTGTGTTGGTGACTTAGACGTCGAGTTGGGCTCCAAATCCTGAGTCGGGTTTCACTCAGATGTCGAACTAGGCTCCGAATCCCAAGTGATATAGTATGGCCTACCGGTAGTGCACTTATGATATGATGATTGATATTGTGTTTGTGCTTCGAGAATGGCTTGCATGTGGTTAGATTGTGTATAAGTAATGTGATGATGATGAATTGACTATATGTGGATTCTGTGGTGATGTGGATATGGATTGATTGCGTTTATTGATGTGATGATGTATGTCGTGGTTCTTCCTATTGGTTGTTTAGTCTCAAACGTCAAGCAGGGCTCTTTTCCTGAGACTGACATGACTCGGACGTCAAGATGAGCTCTTTTCTTGAGTTGAGTCCCCACTCGGACGTTGAGCTAGGCTCTTTTTCTAAGTGGTGTGCCTACCAGTGGTGCAGTGTTTTATGTTTGATATTGTGTGACGATGATGGGTTGATTGTGCGTGAACTCTATTAGTGTGGTCTGTTGTGGTGACTTGGGTGAGATTTATGTTGGATTATGGGTGCTTTCGAAGGTTAAATGTTGATTTTGACATGAGGTTACTTTTAATTGATTTCCAGATTATTAACTTTGTTTTATTTTAAATCCAAGTGAAATAGTTTTTGTATGCATGCATAGTTTTCTAAAACGGAGGGTAAATTTTAGATGATTTCAAACCATGTTTTAACTATTTATTTTTGTTCACTCACATGTTTTCTTGGTTTTCTAACCCTGTAGGGGCATTTCACAAAATTTACGTGCGAACGATTTTCTTTCCCGCCATGGCTTTGCTCGACGAGTTTGTTTTGTGGTCGGGAAAAATTGCTTTCAACGACGGCAAATGCGCCATCAGGAAAATCTTTGTTAGGCCTGAAGTAATCTCTTGTAGTGGGCGACCCAAGCCCAAGGCGGACAAGATCTAGGACTTGGACCTCATATTGTGGAAGGGCTTCAAATTTTAATCCATATGTAAGTTTATTTAAAATAATAATTAAATTTAAGTATTTGAGGCATTAAATTATTACTCAAAAAATATATTATGACTCAAATGCTTATTTTTTTGAAGGCTCAAAGCTTAATAAAGTTAATTACTTTTTTACATATAGGGCCCATATATATGATTTAAGCTTTTACAATTCTTGACAAAGTTATATTTATTTTTTTAATACATTAATGGTTTATTTCTTTTGTTATCAATAGAAAAACTAAGTTGGATTAAAACACACAAAATTAAATTTACTCACTTATTTTATGGACTGATATTTTTAAAAATAAATATAATATAAAGTTTATTATTTGAATTTAATTGTAATTTTGAATGTGAGATTAATTATTTTGGATAATTATTTTTACTCATGTAATAACTTCCTCTCCTTTCGACAACTCGTTTTTATTTTTTTATTTTTTAAGTTTGTTGTTTTCCTTTTTTATATTTTGAATAGATATGTTTTTAAATTCATGAAAAAGATTTAGTACTAATAAATTTATTAATATGTTTACTAAGTGGTGCGTATTTGTCATTAATTTAATTTTTATAATGGGTCTCTTTTTTTTACGTCATTAATTGATGAAAAGTGTAATTAATAAATATAAAACATTTGCACTTTTTTTTTTAATAATTTTCATTTCCAAATTGTTAGAATTATGTATTTTCTCTCACCTACACTACAAGAATTGATAGCTTTTGCGGCAAAACATTTCGCGGCAAAGCAAAACTTTGTCGCGAGAGAGACACTATCGTGACAAAATTCATAATTTGCCAGGAAAGGTTCAACCGGTGATTAAAGTTTTCACTCTATAGTTTAGGCGACAAACAAGGGGTCTATGGCGGCAAATTAGTTTCTCGCAAAGTATTTTCCCAAAAAATAATTTCAGATTTAATTATATGTTCACAATTTAATCTGGAAAAAACAGAGCGGGATGAGTTCCCGCCGAAAATTTGGAGCCTATCCTGGCAAAATTAGAGTTTGCCAGCAAATGTATTAAAAAGATGTTGAAACGACATCGTTTTAGAGCATTATTGGGGACAAATTTTGCCCTGCGCGAAACATCTCCAGTTGATCTCTGTGAGTGCGCGCCTCCATCTTCAGTCCAGAGAGAAGCTTCCCCAAGCCCACCCTATCAATTCCTATCTCGCTCCAGAGAGAACTTTCCAATACCTAGCATCCTCCATCTTACATTTTATACTCCAGAGAGAAGCCTGAATCGAGGCTGGCTCGCGTCGTTCCAACAACCGGCGGGGAGCACCCCCAGTATACGATTGGCTAGCTCAATATATAAGTGCGCTGGAGTTCCGTCCTTAAAGCCAGGGAAGCACTGTTCAGGCGGTGTCACATCCCTCTTCCATTACGAGTAAACGGGTCGCGACTCAGCCTTTCGGTGCGCCAAAGCCTGGAACCTCTGGTCTCCGCAAGAAGGTTCCTCTCTTCTCCTTTCAAATTTTCTGATCAAATTTTCTCAGCTACGTTTCTATTGAGTTCCTGCATTCCTGCACTCTGTTTTTGGAATCAAATTTTGGCTCATGATTCGGTCAATTCTTGCATTTATGCTTAATTTCTCAAGGCCCGCTGAAGGAAGGAAGTAAGGAGATGAGGGTGGGGGTTGGGGGGTGTGTCGGTGTTTGAGCCTATTGGAGCTCTACTAAGTTTTCATTCATCATTGAGGGAGGCCTAGAGTAGGAAATATCTTGTACATTAGTTGCTAATGACCTTAGTAGGTAGGTGGTGAGGGCATGCTCTTTGGGTTTGATTGAGGAGTTTAGTGTTGGACATAGGAACTTCTTAATCATGGTTCGATTTGTGGCCACAAATTTATTTGAAATGTTATTTCATCTTGAATTGACTAGAACTTCATAATAAGTTTTATCTGATATCATGTAGTCCAAAATCAGTCTATGAGATCATCTCCACGAGAGTGGAATGATAGGAATATGTTACGTACAACCGGAAAGAGTAAAAATGATTTTCCACATATTCTATGGAGTGGAATGACATGCAGGAACATGTTACTTTGTTCTTTACCATCACCACTTCTAAGTTCTAAGACTGGATAAAGTCTGAGACCATCTCCCTGTACAAATATAGGTAGAGCCAATTCGTCCTATTAATTTCTTGGAATATATGTACGTACTTGATGTGGTTCATTAATATTCTTGCGTATTCATTATGTCAAGGGTTATTTCTTATTATGTTTTACATTTAGAGTAGTTGATGTTTTTCCTAGTCGGACTTAAAGTTAAAAAAGGATTCGATTTGACAATTGGTAACTATTCCAATTTCAATTCTTAAACCACTACTACATGCATAATTAAGGAATTTAATTAGAAGAGTGGACCGATAATTAAGATGGAGAAATGTACCAGTTGGTACTCGAAATAAATACTAAAAATTTGAAGTTTTCCCATTTTTTGGCAATATTGGGGGTAATTCTGTAATTGTAACAACATGAGCTCTACTAATTTTTCATTCATCATTGAGGGAGGCCTAGAGTAGGAAATTTCTTTTGCATTAGTTGCTAATGACCTTAGTAGGTAGGTGGTGAGGGCATGCTCTTAGGGTTTGATTGAGGAGTTTAGTGTTGGATGTGTCATCCTGGCTTCCTCCTTTAGGAACACATCTCTATCTAGTATATGATATGGGGATATACTGAAGTATCAACAGATATTTCATCCTTGTTCTGGAACAAACTTCATCCAATATTATTCTAGAATGAAAGTGATAGTGCCATGATGAATTTTAATTTTTAAGCAAGATGTGCTTCGTTTGAATTAATGTTTCGTTTGAATTAATGTTCTCTTCTCTTCTGTACCTGGTAGATAATTTGTCCTCTTCACTATACAATTTCTCTTATGACATAAAGTTTCATCATTTTGTTAAAAAAAGATATATTTTGAGAATCACTTGGAGATGAACATGTCTCGAATTTATTTAACCGATAGAGAAACTCTTTAGCAATAGAGAAACTCTTTAGCAGTCACATCATCAAATGGGAGGTCTTTCTTGCTTGATAATGTTGGCAGATTATATGCAAAGGGTTGACTTGATCCAGAACCTGAGATTTGAAATTGCAACAACTAAAATCAAGGCAACTCCTGATGGGGAGTTCTTAATTGCATCAGATGCTTTTAAGATTTACTTTATTTTGTGTCTGGTTTGATACTTTCTTTTTCTACAATCAAAAGGGATTTTGTATCAAATGTCTATTCACATGCATTTCGTGTGTGTGCAATAAGGTAACGGCATTTAAACATGTTCCAATTCTGGCTTTTGTTATTGAAACTCAGGTATTTACCCGCCACAAGTCAAAGTTTTTGAGCTGAGGGAACTTTCACTCAAGTTTTAAAGGCACTTGGATTCGGAGATTATTGATTTCCAGGTAGGTTTGCTTCGCCATTTGAACTTTCCGCTTCGAAATATTTGAATATTATTCATGCCCTATGGTTATTAGTGTTAAGCCATGCTGCTGGTTTTATCTGCATTTTATTGGAATATTTGAATATTCCAACTCAAACCTTGCGTTTTTATGTTCTGATCGTTCAATTTATCTTCATGCAAAATATGGAAAGCATTACAGTTTTCAGATTCCAAGGTTGCTATTTATGCTATTTGTTAATGGAATGTGAATGGAAATGATGTCTACTTGCTTTATTAGTTTTTGAACTCAACGTTTTGTTATGTATTGTGGGTATTCTTTTTTTTTTATGTGTTACTGGATTATTTTGGATAGAAAAGATATAGATGGATATTTGAGGATGCGACCAGTGATGAGATTATTTACACTTATACTTGTATTCAATGTTAAGATAATTAGATTGCATTAGACTTATATTCATATAGGATACTAATCCAAACAACCTCTGCAGATCATAATAACTCTATTACATCTGGGCTATATCTAACCTAACAATAATACCTAAGTTTGTTTAGAACTAATCTAACAATAATAACTCTATTACACTTATATTTATATAGGATAATTACATTGCTTTACATGAACATTGTCTCATGTTTAGGGCTGGTTGCAGATTATACCCCAAAGCATTACAGTTTTCAGATTCCAAGGTTGCTATTTATGCTCTTTGTTAATGGAACGTGAATGGAAATGGTGTTTACTTGCTTTATTAGTTTTTTAACTCAACGTTTTGTTATGTATTGTGGGTATTCTTCTTTTTGTTATGTGTTACTGTGCATCTGACTCTTTTACCAAGTGATTACATTCAAATGTTAGCTTGACTGAAAGCTTTTGTGTTTTCTGCCTACTCTAAACTAAGTTGTTGAACTCAGAAATGGGGGATGCTGGATACTTCCTTTTTGGAGGAAAACTGATGCCGTATTATAATGTTTGAGTTCTTGAACGACCGATCTGCATTGCAGATGTTTTAATATCAGTTTTATATATCCAAATGCCACTAATTTGTGGCGGACTAAAACAGAATGTTTGTATTAGACTACAATTTTAAGTGTTAAGGCTGGGACATTTGAACAAATTATGTCTTGGAACTTCAATAGGAAATCTTAACAACAATTCTTCCCTACCATTTCAAATTCAGGTGAAGTGTCAAATAGCATTTGGAATTCGGGATAAGCACATACATGTATACACTATTTTGTATCATCCTAGTAGTGTGATGCCTGTCAGTGTCATTTTTGTCTATTCAAGACCTCTCAATGCTGCTAATCG
This sequence comes from Prinsepia uniflora, assembly GCA_032719365.1. Taxonomy (NCBI): domain Eukaryota; kingdom Viridiplantae; phylum Streptophyta; class Magnoliopsida; order Rosales; family Rosaceae; genus Prinsepia; species Prinsepia uniflora. The sequence continues at coordinate 25,635,944 of CM064873.1, forward strand.
TGTTGACTTATGGTCAACGTGATCAACAGCCTGTAATGTTCTGTGATGTCTCACATATGTGGGCTTCCCAATTAAGCTTATTCTTAATTTTTGTTTCAGGGGACATCTTTCCTCTTCTTTTTGTAGCCTTGTAGGACAAAGCCAGGGAACCAACAAATCCACCTAGGATTATCGACAACCACCTAGGATTAGAAGAGGAAACCGACTAACCCATTAAAGTTAATTTAGACTACTACAAAAACTGCTGGCATAAACCAAAGTATTAAAAGTATGGATTTTGTGGTAATCCTTTTGAGTCACTTAAACAAGTACTACAAGCTCCCTTGTCTATGCCCACAAAATATAGTTATATCAATTCATAACTAGAAAGAATCACATTATCCAGGCTAGTCATTTGCTCATCCTGCTTGTGGAAGTGCAGTGCATCCTTACTGAGATTGACAGCCGTCCCTAACCAAACTTTGAGCTCAGTATAGAGGAATACCACCACCCGAATACTCAACCTCCTGAAATAGAAGCATAAAAGAAGTTAAAAAAGCTTGATAACTCTGCATAAGTTCCGGTAACAAACGCAGCTAGGAGAAGCCACCAACAATACAACTAACTCCTGAGGATTTGGGTTAATTACAAATGAAAAAGATGATGATAACAAACTGAAGAAACAAACATGGAAGAATGTACTGCACTATTTCGAAAAACTAAAAGGCTTTTTACTCAAATTTCAAACTTTGTACCTCTTCCAATTCCTAAAGGATTTATATGTTCTTTAAATCAAATTAAAGCTTATCTAGCGATCTATAGATTTGGAAATTTTAGTGAACAATGGACTTGTACAGATTTAGAAATTAAAGCTCGAAATAGTATGGCCCAAGACAAATAAACTGTTTTTTAACTGAACTTTATAACCTTGTATCTCTTTCACTTTTTAATGGGTTTTTATGTTCCATATATTAGCATCCTCAAAGATAGGAGACACTATCATTTTTAGAATAGTTCATCTTCATTGTCATGCACTCTCAATGATTCAACTTCCTTCCAATATTTCTTGTTAATTCGAAGACTTCTTTTATAAGTTTAAACTATGATTGCTGACTTGATTTCAAGGGAAGCATCCTATATTATTTCATTTTCTCATTTGTTGGTTTTTTCTTTTTTAGATTTATTTGTCTGATACTTGAGCGTTGTACGTTAGCCCTTGACTCCTTGCGACAGAAAACAAAATGACATATTGGCCCTCGTATATATTTTTTCCCCCTTTTTATTTATTTATTTAGTTTTTCACTTTTTTGATAGACAATGGAAGGAAGCTACGTACATTGACACTCTGTTTGCTTTGACATAGAAAAAGAAGCCATGTTTCTTAAGAAGCAAGGGAAAAAATTAAAGCTATGTTCTTTCTCTAAAAAGGAGGTTATAATCCTGAAGGCCTAAAATTTGGACGATAAGATTTTTTATTTGTTTTTTTTTAATTTTTCAGTAGTGGGCACGTATTTGAATAAATTTGGTCAACTTAATTAAGAAATGTTCATTTATAACATATCTGTAGCTAGTTACCCAAATGTCAAATCCATTAGGATGACACTTTCACATTAGAGCTAGTAAAAATAAGAATAATAAGCAGTTATTTCTAGAACTTTAAGGCTAATGTAAATGGGCCATCCTTGTCCAGTCCAAACTTATGTGGGTGAGAAACTGAAATGAGAAAGCTGGGAGAGCTAGACTTTGAGCTACACTAGACTTGTGCTTACTAGCTATATATAACAGGTGGGGCTGTTGACTACAGAGTGGCAGGGGTAAAAATTTGAAGGTGGGGCTGTTGACCACATGAAGTTTGGTCATCATATTGTTTCCTTGTTTGTCCCTTTCTTTAGTTTCATGTTTTGGAAGTTCTAGAAGTATTAGGTCTTTGTGCGAGTTTTCTTTTTTCTCACAGAATGATGTTCTCGTGATTTAGGGTTGGAATTTGATAAATCACAGTCCATAACATGAAAGTTTCACCTGTATAGTTGATGTATTTATTTTCTGCCTTTGGGAGAGATGTAATGTGTGAGGAGAACTGTTGGGTCAGAGGGTTATTCAAGGAACTTCAATTTTGGCAAAAATTCTTGTTGGTAGGTAGGAGAAGGTTTTCGGGTCAAAGCTCAAAGTAATCTTCCAAGAAAGGTAAACTGCAACACTACACAATACTTTAAACGTTTAAAGCAATGATTGATCTGTGTGATTAGTTTGGATTGGGTTAGACTAGATTGCTATATATAGTTAATTAGACCTTTGATGCAGAAAATTGAAGAATCATGTTGCTGGCTGTGCTTGCGCGCTGATAATATATGTATCTGTTAGTTGTATGTCTAAGTTGTTAGAACTTTTACTAAGGGCATCAGATGATTCATATTCCTGATTCATACTCTCTCTTGTTTCTTCGGGTTGTATCTTGTGAATGCTTTCTTTTTTTGCTTCTTCACTTTATTTTGTGAGTATGGTTTTCTAATTGTTCGGGAACTGTTAACCAAAACAGTAAGTTCCCTTACCTTAGTACTACTATAATTATTTTACGCTTTTGTGATCGGGCTGCTTTACCCCCTTCAAGGTCTGTTATCATATGTTTGATAGCTTTCTTTTCTCAGATTCTCATTGTTATTTCCTTTTGTGTAGGAAGACTTGACTGTTATGTGTAGTACATATTTTGAGCAGGCTATACACTTATTGCAGTACGGTTCTCTGTTTTCTTCATTCAATTTGCACTACAGATTTATCACATATGGTTCAAAATTTGTCTCCCGTTGTCAATATGTATAAAAGATATTTTGATTCCCACGAAATCTAGCTTTTGTTATTGGTTTAGTTAACTTTTGTTATTTGATTTCCTACATCTATGTCTTTCCCATTGACTTAAGTTGTTGAGCCACCTGGTTGGTAGTGATTGATTTTTATAAGCTTCTAGGGTGATGGTTTTTCACAGTCCCTTCCAATTTGATATTTTGTTTTCACTTTTACGGTTTTCTTTGCCCTGAAAGGTAGCATAAGTGAGAGAACTGAGAAGGAAGAGATGCATGCATCTTTGCCTCGGAGATTATTGTGTTGGTTTTAAGTTTTTGTGTGGGTAATATATAGTATAGTATATATGGCGCAGACATGTTACAAACATGGGTTAGGATGAATTCTTAAATTTTGTTAGCTAAACTTTGAGACATCAATCAGCACTTTGATGCACAATGGGGTTCATGAATGTCAGAACCAAATCTACCTTATCCTAACATTAAGATCTAATTTGTCCAGCAATTCCCAACCCAAATGCTACCTAGTCATCATCCTATTAATTATGTGTGTGGCCACTCTAATTCCCTATCTAATAAATTTTTTTAATAATTAATTTATTCTAGGTTTCCTGCCTAGCTAGAAAGTAGAAACAAGGCCGTCCTAGCAACCATCAAACCGGATTCAAAAGTAATTAATTAAATCTTTAATCGTATATAAAAATATTCCATATTTTTAAAAAGTCGACAGGCATAATTGAATTTCAAAGTAAATATAAATATAAGTCGATCGGTTCTTATATATTGTCTTCTTTGTCTATGTGAGCCGAATTTAAAGAATTTTCATTCATAGAATGAAGAGGAATATATATAATTCAACTGTATATGTAATACGCGCGCACTGATAATGTTAATCTATATATACATAGGTATTATATTTAAAGTGGAATTAATTTTAAATGTGGGATGCCATGTTGATTGAGCTGGAATTAAGGACCCCAATTAGCACATTTATCTAAATGTTGATTGAGCTGGAATTAAGGACCCCAATTAGCACATTTTAAATGTTCGTTTTCATTGTAGATATAGTAACAATAATACTTATTAAGTTTTTTTTTTGGAACAATGCTGAATACAGCAAGGAAGACCTGACTAATCTCTGTGTTGCATATTCATAGATGTTGAATAGTATTTTAATCCAACTGCTTCCGTTGGTTACAGGGAAGACCGGACTAATCTCAAATCCTTAATTGCTAGCGTAATATTCGCATCCCCAAGGTGCGTTGAGATTGTTAGTGTTATCTAATTCTCATTTTAATTTAGTTTACTTAAACCAGTTACACTTGGAAGTGATTTTGTGCACTATGAATGTTTTGTGTTAGTAGCATTAGTTTATTTGATTTTAAAGAAACTCTTTCTAGACATAAGTTTTGGATTCATCGTTTGATAGGCTTTCGTTGGTCCATGGACAAGCAGTGGATACAAAATTCTGAAATATTTAGTAAGGAATACATAGATGGAATTGATGCATTTGTTGAAGTTGCAAGAAATCATGTCAATAGTCGTAATCAGACTAGATGTCCATGCCGAAAATGTAGCAACAGATATTGGAAGTTAGTTGGTGAGGTCCGAATGCACTTAATTAGATATGGGATGTCCTATAGTTATACGACATGGATTCACCATGGTGAACAAATAGAATCTGGTTCACGTTCGTTCATTGATCGATCGGTGGTGCCACCTAATGATGATATAGGCAGTGGTAATGATGATGTGATGAGGATAATCAACGATTTGTACCCCTACGCATCTCAACATCATGGTCATGATGGCTTGCAAGAAGATAACAACTTGGTTAATGAATATAGAGATGCTAATTTGGAAGATGATCGGTCATGCAATATGCATTGGGAGGAGTCTGTCAAATATGAAAAGTTATTGGAAGAAGCTCAACAAGAACTGTATCCTGGTTGTGAAGAATTCTCAGTTTTAACAGCGGTAGTTGAGTTAATGCATTGTAAAGTATTGTACTTGATATCAAATAGATGTTTTGATCACTTGATGGGAATATTGAAAAGGATGCTCCCTAAAGATAATCTTCTACCTCCGTCGCATCAGCAAGCAAAAAAAGTTTTGAAAAACCTTGGGATGGGGTATGAAAAAATCCACGCATGTCAATATGATTGTGTTTTGTACTACAAAGAAAACGAAGGGTTGGATAAATGTCCCGTATGTAATGAGCCTAGGTACAAGGAGAAGGGTGATGACAATAAAAAAAAGATTCCTCAGAAGGTCTTGCGGTATTTACCACTTAAACCAAGATTGCAGAGATTGTACATGTCTATGCACACTGCCAGTGATATGAGATGGCACAAGGATGGTCGAGTTGATGACGATTTCATGAGGCATCCAGCTGATGGAGAAGCTTGGAAAGAGCTTGATCGAATGTACCCAGATTTTGCAATGGAGCCGCGAAATGTTAGGCTAGGGCTAGCAACCGACGGATTTAATCCATTCGGGAATATGACCACAACCTACAGCATGTGGCCTGTTATCGTGGTACCTTATAATTTGCCTCCTTGGAGGTGCATGAGGAAGGAATTCTCAATGCTGACTTTATTAATTCCCGGGCCTCGTGCACCGGGTAAGGAGATTGATGTTTACTTGAGACCATTAATTGACGAGCTCAAGGAGTTATGGGAACATGGTGTGCAGACATATGATAGAGCATCTAATTCAGTATTTAATCTTCGTGCAGTAGTGATGTGGACCATTAACGACTTTCCGGCATATGGGAATCTGTCTGGATGGAGCACAAAAGGTTATAAGGCATGCCCGGTTTGTAATGAGGACATAAGCTCCCAATGGTTCAGTGGGAAAGTTTGTTACTTGGGACACCGACGTTTTTTGCCATGGGATCATCCCTGGCGCCAGAACAAAGATGCATTTGATGGAAATATAGAGGTAAATGCAAGACCTAGAGAATTCTCAGGTGAAAACATTTTGGATCAGTTGAACAATCAACACTTTGGTCAGATTGGTAAACATCCTGACAACCCGGATAGGAATAGAAAGCGAACACAAGAGGAGCTGAATTGGAACAAAAAGAGCATTTTTTTTTAGTTAGAGTACTGGTCCAAGCTTAGAATCAGGCATATGCTAGATGTGATGCACGTAGAGAAGAATGTTAGTGATAGTTTGGTGGGGACCATTCTAGGCATAGAGGGAAAATCTAAGGATACAGTGAAGGCTCGCCAAGATCTGCAAGAGTTGGGCATTAGGAGCCACTTATGGTTACAACGGACGGGGAACAAGTACAAAAAGAAATACGCTGCTTATACTGTTCATCCAGACGAGCGGAAAGAATTTTTTCAATTTTTGAAATCTGTCAAATATCCTGATGGATATGCAGCCAACATATCCAAAAATATTAAACTTGATAAAAGAAAAATTTCAGGCTTGAAAAGCCACGATTGGCATGTCTTGTTGCAGCGGCTACTTCCTGTTGGAATTAGAAAATATTTACCTAAGGGTGTGGTTGAACCTATCATTCAGCTGTCAAGTTTTTTTCAGCAGTTATGCGCTAAGACAGTGTGCAAATCGGATATGAATAGGTTGGGCAATGAGATTGTGTACACTTTATGCCAATTTGAACAAATTTTCCCCCCTTCATTCTTTGATATCATGGTTCACTTGATGGTGCATCTACCTCATGAAGCAAAGCTCGGTGGGCCAGTTGGAGCTCGATGGATGTATCCTATTGAAAGGTACTAAATATTGCTCTTTTTAATTAATTATATTTCATTGTGTTGTAGGTTACATTTGGCAAATTAGTGCAGGAAAAACTCACATTATTAATTGTCTTCCAGAATGTTAGGTAAGTATAAAGGCTTCGTGCGAAATAGGGCTCGTCCGGAAGGGTCATTAATTGAAGCATACATTACAAATGAATCGCTTATGTATTGTTCATTATACCTTCGTAATGTGGAAACGTGTTTCAATAGACCTGATAGAAACAACGACGGTGATGCACGAGATGAGAAACTCTCTGTCTTTGCACAAAATGCACGTCTATTTATGAGTAAGAAGAGCATTGGATGGACAAATGCTGATAATGAAGTAGCTCAGTGGTATATATTGAATAATTGCGAAGAGGTATCAACATTCCTAAAGTAAGTGAACTCTATATGGTTTATTATTTCTATACGTTTAATTATTACAACATTTGCACATATAATAGGTCCACTGATTAATAATACAGGGAGCATGAGGCATTGATAAGGCGTGAGAATGATGAGAATGTTGTAGAAAGGCACAAGAATTCATTTCCGATTTGGTTTCAAGAACAAGTAAGCAAAGATCATGATTTTTTGTTGATTGCTCGTCACAATTGTTTAACTAGAAAATGACAAATAACAATTGTTTTCTTTGGCAGATGAGAAAATTACAGAAGGAGAATTCCCCACAGTTTAGTGATGCGTTATTTGAGTTATCGAGGGGCCCTGTTAGAGTTGAAACTTACCAAGGATGTGTTGTAAATGGAGTTAAGTTTGTGATCTCCACACGAGATGATAATTTGACTACCCAGAATAGCGGTGTCTTTGTGCCAGGAAGCTATGGGACCTCCGAGATTGATTTCTATGGCAAGTTGACAAGTGTAGTTGAAGTGTTATATAGACAACGTTATAGAGTTGTGTTGTTTAAATGTCAATGGTTTAATACAGATCCTGCAAGGGCTGGGAGTCTAAAGCGTGATTATAAGCTAACATCCGTGGATACACATACTCAATGGTATGAACATGATCCTTATATCCTAGCGACCCAAGCTAAACAAGTGTTTTATTTGGACGATCTAAAGGTTGGTGGTGGTTGGAAAGTGGTGGAGCATATTGAACATAGAAACATTTGGAACGTCCCAGAAATGGAAAATTCTGAAGATGATGATAGCGATGATGATGGGGCATACCAACAGAATTTATCATCAGACATTCATAGTCCCATTCAGCTTGATAATGTTGATGTCATACATACACCTTTACATAGAGAAGATGTTGCACCAATAGAGATTGATGCTATACATATTGATCTTGGCCCTCTTAGGCCAATTGAGAGAGGGGAATTTATCGTTGAAGATGATGAGGAAGATAGTCTTCATACTGATGAGGAAGATAGTCTTCATACTGATAAGGAAGATAGTCTTCATACTGATGAGGAAGATTGTCTTCCTAGTGATGAGGAAGATAGTTTGCATAGTGATGAGGACAGCGACTTTTATTGCTAGGAATTATGCCAAAGCACTAACAAATTTATTTATACAAATTGGTAAAACTTTTCTTATAATGTTTATGTTTAGTTCTGATTGATATAGTAAGTAATATGTTTGTTTTTTATCTGCAGATGAGTTTCATTACAAGGAAAAAGTTGTTACAGACTCGATCAGCTACTCAGAAAGCGATGTCAACGAATCGGTCTACTGTTTGTAGCCAACCTACTCCTATGGTTTCTCCCACTCAGCCTACAACATCATGTGAGCCTCGAGCTCAGCTTCAACCTATCAAAAGGCCTCGTACTATTGTTGTCCGTAATCAGGCTAGACCTACAAGAAGTCCTTCACCGACTCAGCCTCAACCTACGAGAAGCCCCTCGCCTACTCAGCCTCCACCTACAAGAAGCCCTAGGCTAGCTCAGCCGCAACCTACAAGAAGGCCCCCTCCGACTCAAGATGAATGCCAAAGGGAGGATTCTTCTGCACCCATGCAGCCTTCTTTTGGACCTATGAGGGCAAGTTGTTGCTCGCGTGACCGTAGGCTGCCTAGTAAGAAAATCATGTCTTACTTACTTATTATGTTCATTTTTAGAATAATAAAATGACTAATGCTAATGTGACAGATGATGAGAGGAATGCGGGTGGACTTGAACCTAATGGTAGGTTGCAGAAAGTGCACCCAACTTCTATTATATATGCGCCTTCTGTACTCATTAAATTTTGGTTCACTTTAGGAATGTGTGCTATTTTCTTATTGCAAAATGACAGGTGCTGGTCGTCTTCCAACCCTAGCAGATGGAGAGCAACCAATACTTAAACCGGGAGTCAGAGGGGCTTGTGCGGCAATCAAGACAAGTCGAATAGTCCGCACCACCAAAAAGAAGATTCATGTTGAATTTCATCCTATTTTTAATAGGCCTGTGAGTTCAGAGATCTCAAGCTTGCTGTCCCATGACATCGGTGCAATTATCCGGACAAGTTGTGTTATGAATAAAGCATATTGGGCAAAGATCAATCCTGACATAAGGAGCACCCTTATGGGCGAAATCACTGTGAGTAAATTACTTGTCATCAACTCCATTTTGTAACTTTATTTTCCATTCCGTGTCACAATTCTAGGGAAAAAGTTCATTTCTTTTCATTTAGACATGTAGGATTAATCAATTATCACAATAACCCATACAGAGCATTGGCTTTTGTTTGGATTGTGGTTGGCTTTCGTTGACACTTTATTTCAAATTGGTTGTAGGTCAATTTTGACATAGACTTGAAGGACTCAAAGATTAAAAAATATGTCAACGATCTCATGGCTAGGAGGTTTAGAGACTTCAAGCACGAATTGAACAAGTACTTTAAGCTTTTTCCAACAAAGGCGGAAGCATTAGCAAACCCACCATTGGAGATGGTACAAAGGGATGGCGAACACCAGTGGACATTTCTGTGTGACCATTTTCAATCATCGGGGTTTTTGGTAGTCATATTTCATTGTATGTATTATATAGAAAGGTTATCTCTTAATGCTAATGAACTCATTAGTCATGCAACTGTGCAGAAAGCATTTGTGGCCAATACATCGAACCGAGGTCATAAAGAGATAGAGCATCATGCTGGTTCAAAATCTTTCGCACACATAGCAATGGAGTGTGCAGCGGTAATATAGTAGTTTTATACTAAACATATTATCTTGTTGTAACTTATATGGTACATTTAATTTATTTGAAATGATGCTATATCACATTAGGAAGGTTCAAAATTTGTGGAGATAGACACTTATGGCAAAACATATTCCGGGAAAGCCAAGCAATGGAGCAATGACAAGGCCAAAGCTAAATATGTTAGTATTCCTTTAATAACTTTTTGGTTAACGTTTAGTAGACTTGTTGGCTTCTAGTTATACTTGGTACTATATTTAGAAGAAAAATGAAACAAGAAGATAATTGAAATTGATTTTGCTTAGGTGAACTTAGCATGCATCAACATATTGGTAAAGATAAATGGCCAATTGTGATAAGTGTTAGCTGTGGTGTTTTGGAAGGGATAGTGTTAGCTGTTTCTAGTTAAGCATTAGTTGATAAGTGGTCTTAGCCTTAGTCTAGATCTCCTCCAGTCATCACGACGTGCATGAGATGCACCTTTTAATTTGAACTTCTTCAATCAAGTGTAGCGTTCGTTCATTGTTTAGAAGTACTTACTTGATGTATCATAACAATACCCTAGCTGAATGTATGAAACCTATTCATTGTGAACTCTTTCTCCAACCATATTTGATGCTAATTGAATAAATTCTGTCTTTTGACTCAGCTACAATTGGGACACCATTAAAAACTAGGGAAACTAATACTGAAGAATCCAAGCATGGGAATAGCAATAGGATTGTAAAAACAACTTTGATGTCCAACATGTTTTTTGATTGTATAAACTTTGTTAGAATATTATTTCACTTATATAAACTTGGTTATATGATTGTATATTGTATATAACATGTGTTTTTATGTCGGTTTCATTTGAAGGATGAGATGTTAGCAAAAAAGAATGATTATCTCCAGGAGGTAGCAAAAGAATATCCTGAGGATACTCCATTGGATGAGATACCTGTAGATGATCCTAATGTTGGCCTTAATATTTTGATTGATGTACTTGGAAAGAAGCCAGGATCACAGATACGTGGTATGGGATATGGACGTGTTCGTGAGATTGGAAGCTCTCAATCTTCAGCAACTACTCAACACTTGCAAACGGAGGTTGACAATTTGAAGGGTGAGTTGACGGTTGCAAAGGCATCTCAAGAGGTCGCTAACAAGGAACTTGCACATATGCGGTTGTATCTCCAACAACTAGTACAAAATATGTCAAGAGTCCCGGGGTTTGAAGCACCAGCATTTGATTTTGAAGTACCATCGACTGATGAACACGGTGAAAATGATGGTCAAAGCTCCCTAGGATAGTCTCTTTTCCATGCTCATGTAGAATATAGTTTGACATTCAGAAACTTAATTATTAGCTACTACATACTTATTTTGGACATTTACAAATTTAGCTACTACGTACTTATTTTGTATGCGATGTTATTAATTTATATAAATATTACGTTTTCTATAATTGTTGTGACTTTTCATAAATCAGGTACTATTTTTGTTATGAGATAAACCTTAGGCGACAAAGATGTTTGCCATAGAAGTTTTATCGCGGCAAAATAGATTTGTCGTGAAAGACAACCTATCGAGGCAAAATCGATTTGTCGTGAAAGGAAACCTATCGCGGCAAAATCAATTTCTCGTGAAAGGAAACCTATCGCGGCAAAGTAGATTTGTCGTGAGAGACAATCTATGGCGACAAAGATGTTTGCCGGTATATGGCTTCTACATGTTCGTGCATGTCCTATTGTGACAAACATATTTGTCATGATAGATCTACTATGGTGGCAAATATAGTTTGCCAGGATATAATAGCTAAGGCGACAAATAGATTTGCTGGGACAGAAATGTTTTGCGGGCAAATTAAATTTCGCCGTGAAATGCAGACAAATAATTTGTCGCGGAAAGTTTGCCGCGAAAGAAATTTTAAGGCGGCAAATGTTACAAATTTGTCGCGAAAGATCTTTGCTGGCGAGCTTTTACTGACAAAGGTCGCGACAAATATTTTCGCCGCGGAAGACTTTAGCCGGCAAATTTTGGCTTTTCGTGACAAATATTGTTTGCCACCAAAGGCATATTTTTTACTAGTGCTATATGGTATCTTATTCCTCCTCATGCCCTAAATCCTACATGTACACATATAAGAAAAATGCGAGAAAGGATGTAGTCCTAATTTTGCATGTTTGTATGTGTTCAGTTGTTCTACATGTAAAATATAGGATAAGGAAGGCTCATTATGGTAATTAATCATTAGTGACAGTGTATTATACCCACCTTTCGGTGACGTGCAAGAAAGTTACACCTTCTTTTAGAAAGCTAGCACTAGCCCTCATCATTTGGCCCAGAAGCCCACGGACTTATGGGTACCCGATAGGCCCGATGACAAAAAGCCCGACCCGGCCCGATATGGGCCGTGGGCCGGCCCGGCCCGCATGTTGACGGGCTGGACTTGGGCTTAGGGTATTCAAGCCCGCTAGGCCCGATAGGCCCGAGCCCAATAAAGCCCGGTAAGCCCAGCCCGACCCGCCCAAGTAAACCCAACCCATAAGCCCGAAAATATAAAATAATTATAAATTAAGAATTGATACCCAATCCAATCTTGTTACTACTATCATAGCCAAAATCAAAAACTCCAACCAAATCTCAACCTAGTGTCATTTAAAAGCCCAATGCCCAAACCAAACCCTAACCCTAAATTCAAAAAAAACTCACTAGGTCTCTGACTCTCTTATCGACCTCCTTATCCTATCTCGGCTTTATGGTCGAAAAGTTAAGTCAATTCTCCAAATCCAATAGTACCCCTCCTTAGCTTATTTCAATATTCGATAATAATATTTAAGCTCAACTCACTTTTTTTTTTTTTTACAATTAGGTAGGTACAAATGGGCTTAGTAGGCCCGGCCCAAGTGGGCTTAGTAGGCCCGGCCCGTAAAGCCCGATAAAAGCCCGGCCCAAACCCGGCCCGACAAAGGGCATGGGCTTTCATATTTATGATCAAGCCCGCCCGACCCGGCCCAGTATTTTTTAAATTATGAAATAGGCCCGGCCCGGCCCGGCCCAAGTCCAAAAATTTTGGGCCGGGCTTGCCCGACCCGGCCTAATGACGAGGCCTAGCTAGCGCGTATTATGATATGAGTAGAAGGGCGGTTAACATGTACGTACAAAATACCTGTATAGTTGCTCTATATTTAAATTTGCAAGATGACTTATAAATTATCTCATATGTATGTTGAATATCAGTCAACGTTACACTATTATACAAGATAGACCACGTAATAAATTGTTAATTATGTACGCAGAAAATAAATTAATGTTATGATTGTGCCATTGGGATGCTCCATAACTCTACATTTAAGATGGATCGTTAATAGAATTTGAAAATTACCTAAACGTTTAATGGCGGTTTCACCAACCCAGCTAATAGAATTTATTCGATGCAGAAATGCAGCAGAAATCGTGTTTCTTGTTGACCAGTGGAAGCGCAAGCAAGTGGCACAATATGAGTAGGTGGACAAATATAATGCCTGCAGTAAATGCTAACTTATTTGAATAAGGCGAATACTTGTATTTCATTTTATTGGTATTTTTTTTATTATATTTAGTTATTATATAAATATAGCATTTTATAAATGACTTAATTTATTAAAAATAACATTATTTATTAATTTAACCGATCAATATTATTAATTCAATGCGTCTAAATAGCATTATTAATCTTTTTTCAATAATTTTTAGGTCTTAATCTTTTTCTAGTCTTCTATATATATAACATATATACTACTCTAGCTTCTCCACAACAACAACAATTCCTGATCACTCTCATTTCTCGATCTCCTCCTCGTATCCAAGTAGAGGAAATATATCTATGGAGAATACGATTGTGGACCTTTTGTTCCTGTGTTTGGGACTTGTGTTCCTCCGGTTGTGGTGGCGGTACTGGTCGACCACAGGTGGAGGACGCAAGAATCTGCCACCGGGGCCTCCAGGATGGCCGGTGGTCGGAAACCTAATCCAAGTCATTCTCCAACAACGGCCCTTCATCTTTGTAGTTCGAGATTTACGTAAGAAATACGGTCCAATATTCAGCATGCAAATGGGACAACGCACCCTCATTGTCGTCACCAGCTCCGACCTCATCCACGAAGCCCTCGTCCAGAGAGGTCCCGAGTTCGCAAGCCGCCCCTCTGACTCTCCCATCCGCCTCCTTTTCAGCGTCGGAAAGTGCGCCATCAACTCCGCCGAGTACGGCCCTGTCTGGAGAACCTTGCGCCGGAACTTCGTCACAGAGCTCATCAACCCCTCCAGGATAAGGCAGTGCAGTTGGATCCGGCACTGGGCTATCCAGTCCCACATGGAGAGGTTAAAATCACAGGCGGCGGCCGACAACGGAGTTGTCCAAGTCATGAGCAACTGCAGACTCACCATCTGTAGCATCCTCATATGCTTGTGCTTCGGTGCCAAAATCTCGGAGGAAAAAATAAAAAATATTGAGAGCGTTTTGAAAGACGTTATGATGATTACGATGCCGAAGCTGCCGGATTTCTTTCCGGTGCTCACTCCATTGTTTCGGCGGCAGGTGACGGAAGCGAAGGAGCTGCGAAGGAGACAGATGGAGTGCTTGGTTCCGCTCCTAAGGAACAGAAAAAAATTTGTTGAAATGAATCAAATTTTTTTTACCGATGATGAGGATCGTGAAAATGGTATGATGAGTCCCAAGGGAGCTGCTTATATTGATTCCTTGTTCGAGTTGGAGGTGCCCGGAAGGGATCAGTTGGGGGAGGAGGAGCTGGTGACGCTCTGCTCGGAGATCATCAATGCCGGGACGGATACTAGCGCTACCACCTTGGAGTGGGCGTTGCTTCGGTTGGTGATGGATCAAAAAATTCAAGAGAAACTCCACAAGGAAATTGTGGATTGTGTTGGGGCCAAGGAGGTCAGTGAGAGTGACGTGGAAAAAATGACGTATCTTCACGCGTTTGTGAAAGAAACGTTCCGGCGGCACCCTCCCAGCCACTTTGTACTGTCGCATGCGTCAGTAAAAGATACCAAGCTGGGTGGGTACACCATTCCGGCGGATGCAAGTGTGGAGTTTTACACTGCGTGGCTGACTGAGGATCCGGAATTGTGGGAGGATCCGGATGAGTTCCGACCTGAGAGGTTCTTGGATGGGGACGGGGTTGACGTGGACGTGACGGGGACGAAAGGGGTCAAGATGTTGCCGTTTGGAGCGGGCAGGAGGATCTGTCCAGCGTGGACTTTGGGGACCTTACATGTATACTTGATGCTGGCTCGGATGGTGCAAGGTTTCAAATGGTTGCCGGTTCCGGACGCCCCACCCGACCGGACGGAGACTTTTGCTTTTACGGTTGTGATGAAGAACCCTCTCAAGGCTTTCATTGTGCCGAGGTCGTAGCTCATCTACGTCCGTACGTGCGTGCTTAATTAGCTTCTTTATTTGTCACTCGATTCAGTAATCAATTAATTGCGTCATTATTACTAGCAAGTTCTGTTGTGTTGTATCATGAAGAACCCGGCTCCGTCAATTTAATATTATTACTGTCCTTATTATTTATTACTACTTACTATTTATAGCGATCTAGCTACTTATTAGAATATTCAAATCCGGAATGGCTTATTATTTGGCCCTTCAAACTTGTGATGATCCTGCACTACCAATTTCAGGAATTCAGTTTTTTTTTCTAATTAACGAAGAATGGGCTTAAAGTGTTGGTAAAACCTATTGGAGAAAATAGTAGAATCGAAATAATAACTCAACCCACAAAAAAGATAAATATACAAGGAAATAAAAGAGCAAAAAAATAGAGAACACCAGATATAATGTAGTTCGGCAATATGCCTACGTCCACGGAGCAACAACAACAAGAACCTCCACTAATGAAATTAGGGGTACAAAGAGATGCACAACTTCAAGAACACTACTTGAAGGAAACTCTCACTCTTACACTTGTTTTGCTACCAACACTACAACACTCAACACTCTCAACTTGGAGTGAGCACTCTTCACTCTCTATTTGGAGGAAGATGTTTCTCTTAGATAAGATTGATGGAATGAGAAAATGACCTCTCCTTATATAGGTCAAGGAGGAACCATCTAGATGCTTTCATTAATACTTCATCCACCCACCTACTTCATTTATGGATCCCACTTACCTACAACCACTTACTTCATTTTGGATCCCACTTACCTACAAGCACCTACTTCATTTTGGATCCCACTTACCTACAACCACCTACTTCGTTTATGGATCCCACTTACCTACAACCACTTACTTCATTAATGCTCCAAACAACATTTTGTAGATATATTTGAAATTTAGGCCTGGATATTTTACGATCTCCCCTTCCAAGCCAACTAGGTCAAAACGACGTGACTTCTACTTGAAGTCTATTCCAGCGGATTTGCTACAATACTCCAACTTCTGTTGCGTAGCAACTTTTGTCAACATATCTGAAGTGTTCTTGTTGGTGTGAATTTTCCTCAACTGGAAAAGTTTCTTTGATACTGCATCTTGAATCCAATGATAACGTGATCAATGTGCTTCGTGCGAGGATGGTACAAGGAACTTTTACTTAAATGAATAGCACTCTGACTATCACAATGCACCACATAAATTTCTTACTTCACACCCAATTCTTGAATGAACCTCTGCAGGCAAATCATCTCCTTGCCTGCTTCATTTGCAGCAATATACTCAGCTTCAGTGGTGGATAAGGCAACACATTTTTCAAACTTGAAATGCCATGAAACAGCTCCCCCTGAAAAGGCGAATAAGTATCAAGAAGTGGATTTTCTAGCATCAAGGTCTCCTGCCAAGTCTGCATCCGTGAAACCTTCTAACACCGGTTTCGATCCACCAAAGCACAAGCACAACTTTAAAGTGCCTCTCAAATATCTGAGTATCCACTTGACTGATTCTCAATGCTTTCTGCTAGGGTTAGAGAGATACCTACTAACAACACCAACTACATGTGCTATATCTGTCATCGGACCCGATCTACGTAACGGTCCTCGGCCCTCGGCCATCGGACCTCCCGGATCAAAAGTCAACATTTTGCCCACAACTAGGGGCAAAATGGTCATTTTGCGCCGTTCGTCCAATTTCGCTCAACTAATCACCGACTAACCTTACTAATCCTTGATTAGTCACTAATCTAATCCTGAAATTTGGGACGGGTCGTTACATCAAATCATAGGTTTTCCAAATCAAAACTCAGTGAAAAATGCTTCTCAATCAAAGCCATTTCTTCATTCCAATCAATAGGGCCTTAGCCCAAAATCATCTCAATACCGTGTGGTAACTCAACCCAAAACCACAACATGTGGGTCGCCGCCCAAATCAGTAACACACAGAATAACTAATCCAATAAAATGTAGTTAATCAATCCTCGGCATCCCAGATGCCTAATCAATATTGTCATGGTCTAAGGCTACGCATGCCACTCGGGGGTCTCAAGTCCGAGTAATCCCCTGGGTCCACTAGTGTCCAAGCGGTACCATAATGGTATGTCTTCCCCGGATCAATACCGGGGTATATCCATATATAGCAATCCTGATCCTGAGCCTCTCTATGGTTTCTCACGTAGAGCGGCCTCTCTCAGGCAATGCGCCGTGACTACTCCAGTGTCCCTGACATTTGGAGGAGACAATTCACACATATGAATGGTATATTTAAAACCATAATCAAAACCATTTCAACATGGTCTCAGCCCGAGGTATAACTTCCATAAACCATTTCAACAAAACTTTCCAAAACCATTTCCAATCCAAATCTAATAGGGAATAATCCCAAATCATCTTAATAGGGTCTCAAACCGGAATCTCGTCTCATAAAAACATAACTGGGACTCATGCTCGATTTCATAAACCATTTGGGCCTTAAGCCCGCTAACTCATAAATCAAATGGGTCTCAAGCTCGATTCCACATTTCCAAATTCGAAATCATTTCATTATTCAAATCATTGAATTCACAAACACGTATGAAACCTGACATAAAGCTGTAAACCTTGAAATTCGTGCAATAACACATTTATACGTAAATACCAAATTCCTCAATCATATGCACTCAAGGCATCTCAAATCATAGATATAAAAGATATCAAACAGTTATGCATGCATCATATTTACAAATCAAGTGTCTACTCATAGACCATCCTTGCTGGGCGCCTGCAAGATGCGCCTGCAAACCACTCTAGGCTATACGAAAGTCGCTAGGTCATCCAATCCTGTCAAAAACACACTTAAAGGTTATCACCAACCGAGAGAAGTCCTAGGTAAACACCCCCAAAATTCCTGGAAAATTCAACGTGTCCCAAACACTCATCCCTAGGCTATAAACCTCAATTTGACCTATCAAACGATCTCTGATAGACCCGAAATCACCGTCATTGGATCCGGATTGTCGAAACCTTTAAAATAGGACCAGTCTTACCTTGAAATACCTACCCACGCGCCACCACGCACGAGTCAAAGATTCGGTCAATGCTGATCAAAGTCAACTGATGACGGCAGTAAAAGTTAGCAGTGACGTCATTGGTCAACGGTCAACTGACAAAGTCAACATGTCAACTCGGTCAAAGTTAACATGTCAACTCGGTTAGTCAACAGGTCAACTCGGTCGATCAACAGGTCAACTCGGCCTGTCAACGAGTCAACTCAGTCGGTCAAATCAGTCAACCCGATCTAGGCTCGCTGGAGAATACGACCGGCGTGGCCGTGCGCCGCCGTCTCCTGCCGTCAAAAACTCCATTTTAGGTCAAAATTTCAAACATTGATATCTCACTCATTTCTCAACCAAATTCGACGTTCTACCTATGTAAATTCATATACTTAACCCTAGAAAGCCAAATATGAATCCAGAAATTGAAGAAAGTACCTAGTTTGAAAGTTATGGCCTCCCAAAGTTTCGGCCAAACTTCGAATCATCATTCCGGCCACTCCCATCATCCAAATCAGTCCAAACTTGCACCTACAAGCTCGTAGGAGCTCAAAGAAAATGTTTGTGGGCTTAGAATCGATCAAAACCCTCAAAATAAAAACCAAAATTTTGAAACCCACGGTTTCTACCTTGAATCGCGATTTGGGCCACCTCCCACGGCAGCTCTGCCTTCCCTAGTCGTCCCTCAGTCTCTCTCTCATGTTTTGTGTCCCACAAGGGTCTCACAATGGAAGATGGAGTGATGAAGATGATGGTTAGGGGTTGGGCACGGGTTGGAGAAGGAAAATGAAGAAAATGAAGTGAAGATGAATGAATGATGGTGATGATGCATGTCTATATGAAATGGGCCATAGGGTGGGTGACAAGTGTCACTCATCCTATGGTCCAAAATCAGATATTTGGGTTCCACTAAAAATAAACCTTTTTGAAAACAGAAGAATCCATGAATAGTTTCAGATTCTTTTCGTGAACCATACCTTTCTCGTACGACATCCGATTTTGACGGGTCGTCTGTCTACGGACTCGTAGCATTTGAATCTACGTAACGGTCCTCGATCCACGGGCAGTTGACCACCTATATCAAAAGTCAACATTTTACCCATTTCTATTGGCAAAATCGTCATTTTACATCGACCGTCTGAAAATCCTTGACTAATTCCCGATTAGTCAAAATAATCTTTAATGAATCCCGTACACTCGGGATGGGTTGTTACAATCTTCCCCCTTAAAGAATTTTGTCCTCGAAATTCAAAGTGACCCAAATCCACGTCCAAATTGCGGAAGTCCAATCTTACTTGAGTTCCAACAACTCACCACAGTACTTGTCTATACCCAAACGTCACTTGACTTTAACCACAATCCAATGGTCAATGCTGATACTCAGCTCAGTCCTCTGTGATTGATTAGAGTCACAACCCAAGTTGCAGGAATCCAAATTACCATTGAGACGTCAACACACGTCCAATTCACGTGTAGGTCCACATACCTATAAGTCCATTTCACTTGTTTGTCCAATTCACCCGTAGGTGACGAGTACACTCCGAATCCAACTGACAAATCTATTACTATGCTGACACTTCCTACATTTCAGCCTGACGATCCTTCTCAGTTATCAATCCAAGCTGACAACAAGCTGACATTCTATTCTCACTGAGAGGTTTCAACTCTCAAATTCCCTGTCATACTCTGCTGATACTCACGGCTCCACTATCACTGCTTGGGTCACCAACACAAACCTCGACTCACTTCGGAGTCCCACAAATGTACCTCGTACCACACCTCGTCTTACTTAGCGTCCAACGATGTGATCCTGACTCTTCTCGAGTTCCAAACTTTGGTCTGATACCAATCTGACATCTTACTCTTCCTGTGGTTACCCAGCCACCAACTCACTTCACATGAGTGTATCTGAACCCCATCGAATACTTGCTCCAGCAGTGATACCACAAATAGCACTCTAGGGTTCCACTGGCCATCCACGGCTCTGAGCTCCATCTCATACACTCACTGAAACCTCACAAGATCACTCTGGTCTAGTGCACAATATTCGATGTCCAGTCCACGTTCTCAAAAAATCTGGTAGTATCAGAACCAATCCGATTACCAACACATCCACAACTACCCTGTCCAACGTGCCTTACTGGTCTCACACACCATTACTACCTCGGATCTAGTCCGTCGACCATATGGTTACTAAACCAATCACGCTTTAATGCTCGAGTACTAACTCACGTCCACCAACACGTACAAATCCCGAACCGACCACTCTTCAGAGCGATAATGAACCTACCAAAATCTTACTCGAGGCATCATCTAATTTTCTTTTCCTGAATGATACTCATTGTATCGTCTCATTTACCATGGGACAACAGCTACCCAATAGTCAATACACTCAACCAATCTGAGTGAGTCCAAAGTCTATCGTCATGACTGTAGTGGCTGGCCCCAAAATCTCTCGATCCACAACCAACTCGATCACCCATCACGTGATTCTCGATCCTCTCGATCGTCGTGACCCAAGCTCGTAAGCTATAGAACTTGTCACCACTACGCTATGGATTGCGGATTTCCTTCACTTAGCCCATGATAATGTCCCACTTTAGGATAATCAAAGATAATGACATCAAAATTCGTCCTATGTGAGTGTAAATACCAATCAAACTACACCCACCAATGACACGACCCATCCCAATCCCCCCGGGATTACCATGGGATGTGACGTGCTCCCGTCGGACAAGAGGCGTCCGACAAGGGATAACCGATTGCCATTGCCCAACCGGGCTTCCAGAGTGCGTAAGGATCGATGGAGGAGGTGTGCGATGCTCAAGTCTCTGCTGCAGTCGTATCCGGAATCAACCTGAAGGGCATTAAAAACAAAAGCTGTGAGTGGACGAAAATAAACAAGTCTGTTTAAAACATTTATAAGACATTTATGCCCCTCAGTAAAATCATATGCATGCACCAAAAACCAATAATCCCATATTTATTTAGAAATAACCATTAGGGCCTTAGCCCGGAAACCAAAGCATAGTTTCAAATTCCAAAAGTCAATCCAAGAGTTATTTCATCAATCCAGTAATATTCATTTATCATTTTTCCATCTCCGGCATCCCCGATGCCTAGCGTCCTAGACGCTTGACGTTCCAGACGTCATATCTCACGGTATTAAGCAACGCGTGCTGCCCGGGGTCTCACCGGGTCCATATCTCTGACATCCCCGATGTCTGACGTCCATGACGTCCAGCAATCCTGCTCCTGGATCACTATACGGCCCGGTAGCTCCGTACAATGAGCCCTCGCAGGCAATGCACCGTGACTTCTCCAGTGTCCCCGACACTTGGAGGAGACCAGGATATAAATATCCTCATATCGAGATGGTTTTATGGAACACATTCAATTATTCATTTCCAAAATATCACAAGGGCCTTGCCCCGAATTTCCATAAAACCGTTATAAGTCCAAATAGTTGAATCAAATCCGAAATAGTTTATTCCATTCCATTTTAGGGTCCCCGACCCGAAATCACATATATAAGTCAACTGGGCCCCTGGCCCGATTCATAAGTTAACTGGACCCCTGGCCTGATTTATAAGTTAACTGGGCCCCTGGCCCGATTCATTTTAACAAATCCGTAACCGTTTCATGAAATCATATCCAACCACATTTATGGAAATCAGTGCAAATCCAGAAAACCTCGATTCACGTGCAAACACGTAAATCGCCTCGAAATGCGTGAAAACATATAAATTCACTGATATCCAACATAAATCATATAATCACAATTATAAAAATCATGAAACAGTTATGCATGCATCGAATTTATAAAACCAATGTCCACTCACAGACCGTTTAACCGAGCGCCTCGATACGCGTGCCATAGGCCTTCCCGGGCCACCTCACTATCACCGGGACTCCCAATCCTGTTCAAATCAATTTAGAGGATCACTAACCTCATCATTAACATCCTATTCAAGTCCCGTAATTTTCCCGAATTTTTAAGTATTTTTAAATTGGATTTAAAACCTTCGGACATCCCGAATAATATCGAGACGGTGTCCGATCGACACGAAACCAATCCCAAAATGTTCGTTACAATGTATAGGACAAAAGTCATGTTGATCATACCTCGGGATTCGCACTCACGCGCCGTCACGCGCCGCCGTGAGTGGCTGCGCGTGAAAGCCACGCGCCTGCTACAGTGACTGCTACAGTCACCACCTTCACCCGTTTGTCTGGTAAACGGGTCGAAAAGCCCGCGATAGGATCCGGTTCAATCTCACTCATTTCGACATCAATTCAATCCGTTCTTTCAACTGATCCCTTGTAATCAATCACCATTTAAGTTCTGTAAATCTAATTACACAAATTAGGGTGTAAATCTCCACGACTCACGATTGATCCTCGACGGGTTTTCAAATCGGGTTTCACGATATAGTCCCTGGTTTCCAAATTAATTCATTCAGTTAGCATCGTGAGAGTGTAAGGGACATTTCTACAAGGTCAATTTGAGAATTACATACCTTAAACTTACTGAACCCAAGCTCGATTTCGAGTTGCCATGGAAGCTCAGTCCTCCCTCAATCCGACATGGTTTCCCGTCGTTTTTGCTGCAAAGCTTCACGTTTTGATCCCAGAAGACTCCAGCTAATCCCCATTTTGATCGACACAACCCAAATACTCCAATTCGAAATTCCCTCCAATTCCCTGAAATTCGATTCCTGAATTGCACCTCCCTACTCAGTCCCCCGTGCTCTCCCTCAGCCAAAACCTTCCCTAAGTCCTCAAGTATCCATTTGTAAAATCAATTTTGGAAGGGAGACGGCCAATGGCCAGAATCAAATCCACAAACCTCTGTTTTTTGCTTGTTCACGGTGAGGGAGTGAGGCTGAACAGAAATAGGAGGAAGGGATGAGATGGACGGCCCAGATTGAATCTCAGAATGAGATCAAGGGTCCAGATCAAAAGATGAAAAATAAGTGGGAAATTCTTTATATTATTAAAATCCAATAATTTAATCAATCTGACCAATCCAGATCTGATCCCAATAATTAAAGATTAGTGGTCCACGTGTCCCACTCAGAATTCCAGGCCAATCAGAAAACGCCACGTGTCCACGCCTCGTAATGCGTGCATAACGAAACCAAACTTCCGTGACCCATAACTTCGTCGTCGAATCTCCGATTTCGGCGTGCCGCCTGTCGTTGGATTTGCATCGACGAAACCTACGTAACGGTCCTTGGCCCTCGGCCATCGGACATCGCGGTCAAAAAGTCAACATTTTCCCATACATCGTCCAAATTACGAAAATGCCCCTGGACTTCCGTACATCATAACTTTCACCACGAACGTCGGAATCGAACGTGCCACCTGTCTATGAACTCGTGACGTCCCGAACTACGTCACGGTCATCGATCAAAGTCCATTTGACCATCCGAATTAAAAGTCAACATTTTGCCCACGCCCAGGGGCAAAACGGTCATTTTGCACAATTCGTCCGAAACGCTCAACTAATCCCAGATTAGTAAATCACAATTAAATATCATTAAATCCCGATATTCGGGACGGGTCGTTACAACCTTCCCTCCTTAAAGAATTTCGTCCTCGAAATTACCAATAACCTTATTCCACAACCACCTTGTGGAAAACAATTCGACCCCTCATCTGTGTACACCTGTACACCCACACACTGGGTCAACACCAGCCTCGGCTGTACCCAGACATACCATCTCAGTCATACGTCATAATAGCAACAACACTCGACCACCTCGAGTGGAAATGATCACCCGATTCGCGATAAAATCGCCTAACCCTTTAGCTGACTCCTTCAGCTAGATGGTTCCTTTCCATTAACAATAAATCCTTACATTTGCTCCCGTTGGGAGTCACCAAATCTCATTTGTCAGTCCATGCTGACACCATCCGTCAAACTGTCACCACTAAGCTTTACCACCCTAGTAAAGCCCCAACCATCTGCCAGTCAGTGACAACGCCACGCACTACATCACTCTCGATGTGGCGTAAGATCAACCACATGATCTCGATTCGCAGGGCAAGCCCATTCCTGCGACATAAATAAATCTCAATGTCCATAATCGCCGACTCCCTTAGCGAACCAAAATGCTGGGAAATCACGGTGTGATAAAATCACACAAGGCTACTCGTGGTTACTCAAACCACCAATTCACTCATCCTGAGTGTACGTATACCGTCAATTAACCCAATCAAGTGGTGCAACTGGAACACATTGGATACCAGCCCAGCAGTGAACACACATCTCAATACTAGGGTTCCACAAGCCAACCATGGCTAAGAGCACCTGCTCATACAATCACTGAACCCTGACAAAATCACTCTGCCTAGCGCACAGTATCCAATGTCCAGTCCACAATACAGCCAAACAAATGATATCAGAACCAATCCGATTACCAACACATTAGTTACACACCACTGGTACATCCCATGTACCGCCATTAGGCACCACTCAGCCTAACCAGTAGCAATCCTCGTACCCTGTACGTACCTCAATCCATCAATCTGACTATAGTCACCCAGGTCATAGCCAAACACGTTCTAGTAATGGAGTACATTTGCCCAACCCAACATGAGACAAAACGAACTCCACCCGTCATCTAGTTCCAATTCCGAATCCGAATCCGCAATTTCGTAAGAAATTCCGAATCCAAACCCAAACATCATGTTTTTAATCCATGTCCAAATCCGAATCCGAAATCATTATTCCGTAAGCTAGCATTGGAATAATCATTCCGCACCCAAATCCAGTAATCCATTTTCGAGCTTCGCAATCGAATCCTGAATCGTCACCCAGAAATTCGATTCCAAAACTCAAAATCTCGTTTACGTCCATCAAGACGTAACATAACCGAATCTATCGGTTGCCTGTACAAAACACTCGATTGACTTCATAGGGAAGCCAATCCCAATATTCACACGTCAAAGTTTGACAAAATCCGACCACTTCGGAAACCTACTCAACCGAGTAACAACCATATGGACTCCGCTCCGAAAAGAAGTTTAGTCCCGTCATTTACGACTCACATATCAAGGTAAGAGTGATAAACTCTCCACCCATCTGGATCATCAAGATCACAATCCATATCCATTGCTACGTCACCTGACAAGTAACATCACGATCCTAGATCGTCACATCGACCAAAGTCGACAACATCACAAATCAGATCCACCTAGGATCCACACTTGCTCACATAGCTAACAATCCATCTGGACGCTGATCGTAGGGTCTTACACCCTCAATTGAATCCTTCGCCAAATTTCCCTTGGTGGAAAGATGACCACGCATATCACCACCAAATCCAAAATCATACAAAACTTCTTGTGTCCAATGAACCCAAGCCAAACATGGGTCCACCCACCAATGCACGCTCAACGTACTGGTAGCAACAATCATCGTCTGCCACGGCAGGAAAATATGAAGTCAACCCCAATGACTTCGGAATACCAATCACCGATGTGGAAACGAGCACTCCTCTCGTCTCCCAATCACAACTCTCCCCGACACGGGAGTTCCAACCAGGTTGGGAACAGACATGCTCCCATTGAGATGTCAAGTCCAACCACTGGACTGCCCACGTCCATACCTCACTTGGACCACCACGTGTCCAAAATCAATCCATTACTCGGACCTCACGTCCGTCAATAATCATGTATGCACACACCCCGATTCCGAACGGGATATCTACAATTTTGCTTGAATGTGCATACCATACTGCCTTTGTCTCACATCTCGACCTTAACAGGTTCAATCCTCAGGTTCCAAGTGATTCACAATCACCAAATCCCACATCAATACCACGAATGGTTTCCCCGACTTTTCCAATTTCAATAATTTCCTTGTATTTCCTGGGGATATAAGAAGTATACCATCATACCAATCTCGGAGTTGGCCACAACTCCCCAAGTCCACCAATACACAAGACCTAGGGGACATCATCCCAAGATTCCCCAAATTTTTCAATCATACCTTTGATCCATTCATCACTTGTCGTCATATATCTGTTAGGACTTATCCCATCACGACACAACCTCCACTGGATCCCATCCAGTCCAAGACTCAACCACCACTGAGTCGCAGATACCAAACATCTGTCCATCATGACAGAGTCACACCCCAACTGGTGGCTCATCGTCATCACAATTACCGTCACCAGCACCAGCGCTAGTACCAGCACCAACATACCATCATCAACACTAGTATCAGCACACAGGCATCCATACTAGTATTGGCATAAAGGTATCACCATACCAACATCCATACATAGCACACGAACATCCACACTAGCACACTAACACCCATGCTAGCACACTGTGTGCTAAGTTGTTACCCTGGATCTCCGTTCATTACGAACGACGATCCCGTAACAGCACTCGTACCCCACGACTATGGGTACCTCCAATTTTCACCATCGGCACATCAGGATAATGGACGTTCCCTAAACATCCCCTGATCCCCAAGTGTCAAAACCACACTGAATACCCCCGATAGCCAGTTATCTCGACACAACTGTCGACCAACAGTCATCGTTGTCAAGATCCGTATCCACACATCATACTAACATTCGATCCAAAACAGGATTCCATATTTTATCTCATAACCGCATCCGTGGATCGAATCCCATAATCCAGACTAGACTCACTAGAGTCATCCACATGGTCATCCATGACCTCAGCCGCTCGTCGCAGCACAAGTTCTCACTTAAGGTTCACCTTTCGGTCCATCAATTATAAATTAGGGTTCCAAGGTCACACCCTAGGGTTCCACCGAACCCAACTGCCTTTTGCAGTAAAATCCACAACCTGACCGACCCCGCGGTCCTGACATCGTATAGACGTCCAATCCAATCCAATCGTCAATTCCACGTGGGTTCCATCGTGGGTTCCACCACGAAGGTCATCGGCTAACTCCGATGCACCAACCCCCAAACACTAGCCAACACCACCAGGGTCCAAAACTTAGACCAATACTCAACTGAGTTTCGCACTTCCAATCAAATGGGGTTCCCTGAACCTAGCTGTGCCCAGTGGCACAACAATCCATCATCACATGACCGAACCGACGGTCCCACATTACCAGTTAATCGAATACAACCCCATTTGGGTTGAATCGCAACAATGCACGGCGTATCGGGCCAAACACACCCAATCTACCAAAACTATCTATCAGGTTGACAACGGAACTGCAGCCCAAAGAGACATCACACCCTCGTCCTTCGCGCACAAAAGAGCAAAACCTGCTCTGATACCACTTGACACGACCCATCCCAATCCCCCCGGGATTACCATGGGATGTGACGTGCTCCCGTCGGACAAGAGGCGTCCGACAAGGGATAACCGATTGCCATTGCCCAACCGGGCTTCCAGAGTGCGTAAGGATCGATGGAGGAGGTGTGCGATGCTCAAGTCTCTGCTGCAGTCGTATCCGGAATCAACCTGAAGGGCATTAAAAACAAAAGCTGTGAGTGGACGAAAATAAACAAGTCTGTTTAAAACATTTATAAGACATTTATGCCCCTCAGTAAAATCATATGCATGCACCAAAAACCAATAATCCCATATTTATTTAGAAATAACCATTAGGGCCTTAGCCCGGAAACCAAAGCATAGTTTCAAATTCCAAAAGTCAATCCAAGAGTTATTTCATCAATCCAGTAATATTCATTTATCATTTTTCCATCTCCGGCATCCCGATGCCTAGCGTCCTAGACGCTTGACGTTCCAGACGTCATATCTCACGGTATTAAGCAACGCGTGCTGCCCGGGGTCTCACCGGGTCCATATCTCTGACATCCCCGATGTCTGACGTCCATGACGTCCAGCAATCCTGCTCCTGGATCACTATACGGCCCGGTAGCTCCGTACAATGAGCCCTCGCAGGCAATGCACCGTGACTTCTCCAGTGTCCCCGACACTTGGAGGAGACTAGGATATAAATATCCTCATATCGAGATGGTTTTATGGAACACATTCAATTATTCATTTCCAAAATATCACAAGGGCCTTGCCCCGAATTTCCATAAAACCGTTATAAGTCCAAATAGTTGAATCAAATCCGAAATAGTTTATTCCATTCCATTTTAGGGTCCCCGACCCGAAATCACATATATAAGTCAACTGGGCCCCTGGCCCGATTCATAAGTTAACTGGACCCCTGGCCCGATTTATAAGTTAACTGGGCCCCTGGCCCGATTCATTTTAACAAATCCGTAACCGTTTCATGAAATCATATCCAACCACATTTATGGAAATCAGTGCAAATCCAGAAAACCTCGATTCACGTGCAAACACGTAAATCGCCTCGAAATGCGTGAAAACATATAAATTCACTGATATCCAACATAAATCATATAATCACAATTATAAAAATCATGAAACAGTTATGCATGCATCGAATTTATAAAACCAATGTCCACTCACAGACCGTTTAACCGAGCGCCTCGATACGCGTGCCATAGGCCTTCCCGGGCCACCTCACTATCACCGGGACTCCCAATCCTGTTCAAATCAATTTAGAGGATCACTAACCTCATCATTAACATCCTATTCAAGTCCCGTAATTTTCCCGAATTTTTAAGTATTTTTAAATTGGATTTAAAACCTTCGGACATCCCGAATAATATCGAGACGGTGTCCGATCGACACGAAACCAATCCCAAAATGTTCGTTACAATGTATAGGACAAAAGTCATGTTGATCATACCTCGGGATTCGCACTCACGCGCCGTCACGCGCCGCCGTGAGTGGCTGCGCGTGAAAGCCACGCGCCTGCTACAGTGACTGCTACAGTCACCACCTTCACCCGTTTGTCTGGTAAACGGGTCGAAAAGCCCGCGATAGGATCCGGTTCAATCTCACTCATTTCGACATCAATTCAATCCGTTCTTTCAACTGATCCCTTGTAATCAATCACCATTTAAGTTCTGTAAATCTAATTACACAAATTAGGGTGTAAATCTCCACGACTCACGATTGATCCTCGACGGGTTTTCAAATCGGGTTTCACGATATGGTCCCTGGTTTCCAAATTAATTCATTCAGTTAGCATCGTGAGAGTGTAAGGGACATTTCTACAAGGTCAATTTGAGAATTACATACCTTAAACTTACTGAACCCAAGCTCGATTTCGAGTTGCCATGGAAGCTCAGTCCTCCCTCAATCCGACATGGTTTCCCGTCGTTTTTGCTGCAAAGCTTCACGTTTTGATCCCAGAAGACTCCAGCTAATCCCCATTTTGATCGACACAACCCAAATACTCCAATTCGAAATTCCCTCCAATTCCCTGAAATTCGATTCCCGAATTGCACCTCCCTACTCAGTCCCCCGTGCTCTCCCTCAGCCAAAACCTTCCCTAAGTCCTCAAGTATCCATTTGTAAAATCAATTTTGGAAGGGAGACGGCCAATGGCCAGAATCAAATCCACAAACCTCTGTTTTTTGCTTGTTCACGGTGAGGGAGTGAGGCTGAACAGAAATAGGAGGAAGGGATGAGATGGACGGCCCAGATTGAATCTCAGAATGAGATCAAGGGTCCAGATCAAAAGATGAAAAATAAGTGGGAAATTCTTTATATTATTAAAATCCAATAATTTAATCAATCTGACCAATCCAGATCTGATCCCAATAATTAAAGATTAGTGGTCCACGTGTCCCACTCAGAATTCCAGGCCAATCAGAAAACGCCACGTGTCCACGCCTCGTAATGCGTGCATAACGAAACCAAACTTCCGTGACCCATAACTTCGTCGTCGAATCTCCGATTTCGGCGTGCCGCCTGTCGTTGGATTCGCATCGACGAAACCTACGTAACGGTCCTTGGCCCTCGGCCATCGGACATTCCGGTCAAAAAGTCAACATTTTCCCATACATCGTCCAAATTACGAAAATGCCCCTGGACTTCCGTACATCATAACTTTCACCACGAACGTCGGAATCGAACGTGCCACCTGTCTATGAACTCGTGACGTCCCGAACTACGTCACGGTCATCGGTCAAAGTCCATTTGACCATTCGAATTAAAAGTCAACGTTTTGCCCACGCCCAGGGGCAAAACGGTCATTTTGCACAATTCGTTCGAAACGCTCAACTAATCCCAGATTAGTAAATCACAATTAAATATCATTAAATCCCGATATTCGGGACGGGTCGTTACAACCAATGTCAAGTAACACCCGCCAATATTTGATCCTCAACTCAATCAAATTTGATCCACTGCCTGTCCTGACATCCAGGCACCAAGAGAAATTGCAACCATGCCACTAATATAGAAGCAGAAAACAAGAAGTCTCCCCCACCAACCAATAATATATGTTGGCAACCACTGTAGTGATTCTACCACGATTGGATTACTCCTCACTTCAGCCCAACCTTGGTAAACTCATACTTCCAAGAGTGATGAGAAGTTCACTGGAGAAGGAAGTATATTTATTAGCAGTTTGGTCAAAACCAACTCCTGAAGTTCCGCCTTTTTCGATGAAACTAGGGACGTCACAGCACGTGTCCTGTCTCTCGAACAGCTACCCTCAGACATCAATCCATGTGTCCTGGAACCCATCCAACTCAAGGTCATACTTTGTCTGCCTTTTATTATACCGTTTATGCACATCCAATTGGTCGTGATGGAACCACTTGATTCTCATGTCCCAACTCTTATGGGATCTACTCCTGAGCACAACACTTTTGCAGCTTATCTCACAACCACTAGGGAACCTGTCACCAAACCAGCTATCTCGTAACTTAGGTTTATTGGAGGTACTCTAACTCACTGAGTCATTCGGGATCCCTTTTATCCCTGCTCAATATCGACTGTACTAATCCAACTGCCACTCAAGTCTTGAAGTTAACGGTAACTCTCATCTAAGCTTCCAAGTCCACAAATCCCTATGATGCCTCTGCGTCCTCCAGAACCACATAGTCACTGTCGGTTTCCATCCAACTCACCTCAATCATCTCTGATGGGTTTCCCCTAATCACTACTCAATGGAGATGATGGGGCATCCTAACACAATTCCCACCTTGTTCATCGTCTCCTAACGACGTGTCCATCATCGTTTATGTCTAAGATTCCACAATAGTTACTCAGGTCTTACTCCTAAGACCCAACACAGACCGACGAATACTAATCGTTTGATTAATACCAAACATACGCATACCACAACCCAGTCGCACCCTCTTCTCATACTGAGCTAACAACCAAACCATTGCTCATGACTGAGGAACTCTACCTCGATCAAAACTCAACAGTCCTAGGTAAAACCACGTAAGAAGCGTTCCTCCAAGATCGTCTAACTTTCAATAGTCTCAACCATAACCACCCTCGATAGCGATGTCTATCACTACCTCGTGCAGACTCAACCAAGAAACACTCTGCTATCTAGCCTCAGTACTCAGGCGGGCAACTCACCGTCGGTAACTTATCCAACCAGTCTCCACAAGATGACCCTAGTTTTAGACCAATCATCGGTAACTACTCAGAAAAGTTGTCATATCCAGCCCTCGTCGGGGTCTAATCTCACTGATTCACGGAATACCATGCCAAACGTAACCTACCGAGGTTAGGTTTCCACTAAATTCCTCTACTCTTTCCCTAGCTATCAGGTTGATGACGGGAAGGAAACAGCCCAGAGACATCTTAGCTAGCACACATGCGCAACATTCCAAGAGCGACCCAACACTCTAATACCAAGCTGACATGACCCATCCTAATCCCCCTGGGATTAATGCGGGATGTGACATGCTCTCGTTTGACACCTCGTGCCAGACCACAGATACACCCAAACCCTCTCAGGGTATCCAGAGTGCGCCAGGATCGGTGGCAGCATCTGATGTCTCTATCTCCTCTGCAACCCGTATCAACTATCAAATCGAAGGGTATTAAAAACCAGAAAAGCTGTGAGTGGACGAAAATAAATAGTTTATAAAACACATTTCACAAGACATTTATACCCTTCACTAAAAGCATGCATGCATTCAAAAACCAGTTATTACAACTAATTGCCTTAAATCAAATCATAGGTTTTCAAAATCAAAACTTAGTGAAAAATGCTTCTCAATCAAAGTCAATTCTTCATTCTAATCAATAGGGCATTAGCCCAAAATCATCTCAATACCGTGTGGTAACTCAGCCCAAAACCACAACATGTGGGTCGCTGCCCAAATCAGTAAAACACAAAATAACCAATCCAATAAAATGTAGTTTACCAATCCTCGGCATCCTAGATACCTAATCAAGAATGTCACGGTCTAAAGCTACGCGTGCCGCTCGGGGGTCTCAAGTCCGAGTAATCCCCTGGGTCCACCAGTGTTCGGGCGGTACCATAATGGTATGCCTTCCCCGGATCACTGCCTGGGGTATATCCATATACAACAATCCTGATCCTGAGCCTCTCTACGGTTTCTCATGTAGAGGGGCCCCTCTCAGGCAATGTGCCGTGACTACTCCAGTGTCCCTGACATCTGGAGGAGACAATCCACAGATAAGGATGGTATATTTAAAACCATAATCAAAACAATTTCAACATGGTCTCCGCCCGAGATATAACTTCCATAAACCATTTCCAAAAAACTTTCCAAAACCATTTCCAATCCAAATCTCATAGGGAATAAGCCCAAATCATCTTAATAGGGTCTCAACCCAAAATCTCGTTTCATAAAACCAAAATTGGGAAGCATGCCCGATTTCATAAACCAATTAGGCCTCAAGTGTCAAGACCCACCCCTAATCCCCCGGGATTAAGGGCTAAATCCCGATCCCGTCTAACTTACGCATGACACGAAGGCTAAACTGACGTCCAACCATCATGTGACACGTAAGTCGGACAAGGGATTCTCGATCCAACCATACGAAAATAATTGATCTACCCAGAGTACGCAAAGTCTACTGTGGATCGTACGTGTGATGTCTCCATCTCTCTCGACCAACAGCCCGCGCCGCAACAACCTGGAGGGTATCGAAAACACGAAAAGACTGTGAGTGGACAAAAATAAAGTTTAAGTTCAAAAACACATTTCATAAATCAATGACATTTATACCCTCCATTTCAAAACCAATGCATGCATATTAGTTTCATGTCATAAAACCATGTACGAAAACCAAACACATTTTCCTTTTTCTCAAATCCCGGGCCTCAGCCCAAAACCACCGAAAACCATTCATCCGGGCCATTGCCCAAAACATCATCATCAAGTCTCAGTGAAATCCAAAACACATTTAAAACCACATTCTCATCCATCGAACCTGCTGGATCTATCCGAGTCTTTAAACTCTCGAGTCTTTAAACTCAATCCAGGCCTCAATAATCCGAGTCTTTAAACTCAACAGGCCTACGGGGGAAAATATCAGTATATCTGAGTCTTTAAACTCCGAGTCTTTAAACTCAATCCGGGTCTTTAAACCCAATCCGGGCCCGTCCCCTATCAATCACAATATCCGGGTCTTTAAACCCAATAACCAGATCCAGCAAATCCAATCCAAAACCGTTTGAAAACCTTTTCAAAATCCACATCCAAACCCGAATCCGAAACCACTGGTCCGAAGCCCTTCCGGCATCCAGAACCGTCATTCCGAATTCAAATCCAGAATCATATTCACCTCATTTCCAGGTCCGAGTCCGCAACCATCATTCCGTAAGCCGACATCCGGAATAACCATTCTGAACCCAAATCTGAAAATCCATTTCAAGTTCCAAATCGAATCCCGAATCGTCATCCGGAAGTCCGATTCAAAAACCCGAAATCACATTTCTCAAAACCACTTTCCTGAACTGGGCTTCAAGCCGAAAACCCTTTTCCGAAATCCTTTTTACTTTCTTTGAAATCAAATTGTATTTCAAATCCCGAAATCAAATTATTAAAACCAGGTTTAAATCACAATATCCATCAAATCTCGTAAAACGTGAAATACCGCCATTTCCTCGAAAAACGTGCAAAACCATAAACCATCACAATCATGAATCAAATCATAGAATCAAGTATAGAAAATATATAAAAACATATATGCATGCATCAAGAGTTAGAAAGAAAAGTCCACTCACAGACCATTCCGACGTCGCCTCGATACGCCCGCACTTACGTCGTCCCCGGCCATTCCATTAACTTCGGCTTTCCCGAACCTGTCCAAAGCCCACAACGAGGTTACTAACTACTTCACAAAAGTCCTACTCAAGTCCCATAATTTTTCCCGAACTTAAAACGTAACTAAACGGAACCCTAAACCTTCGACCACTTAGAACTAACCCCGAGACGACATCCGATTAACCCAAAACCTGTCCCAATAGATTTGTTATAACATTTAGACTCAAAACCATGTTGGAAAGTTCCTCCAATTCCACCCCACACGCCCTCACGCGCCGCCCAAAGTGGCTGCTGTCAGGGCCCACCCCTAATCCCCCAAGATTAGGGACTAAACCCTGCTCCGGTCTGACAACCCCAAAATCGAAAGACCGGAACACTCACACGAAAAACCACAAATGCCTTGTCAGCCGCAGGAGAAATCAAAACATCCCAGAGTTACAGTTATACAGAGCATAGTACCACAAACAAGGTGAAACAAGTCTATACACAGAGTGTACGCACAACAGAAAATTTAAACCACTCCGAGGTCACTCTCGAGTACTCTATGCCTCTGACGCTGCCTCGACGTTGACACCCCCGCGCTAGCTCCATGATTTGGAGGGCAATTAAAACCAGAAAGTGTGAGTGGACCATAAAGAATAAAAGTTTCAAAAACCATTTCATAAACAAACCAGGGTTTGGCCCTCCGTTGTGAAAACATGCATGCACACCCATTTATTTAAACACAACTATAAACCACATAGTAAGCATCATAAAAACATTTATAATTCACAAAATAGGCATCATGAAAAACAGTACGATAAAACATAAATCCAAGTCATCATTATCCGATCAAACCTGCTGGACCTATCCGAGTCTTTAAACTCCCGAGTCCTTAAACTCAATCCAAGCCTCAATAATACGAGTCTTTAAACTCCGAGTCTTTAAACTCAACAGGCCTACGGGGGAAATATCAATATATCCGAGTCTTTAAACTCCCGAGTCTTTAAACTCAATCCGGGTCTTTAAACCCAATAACCAGATCCAGCAAATCCAATCCAAAACCATTTGAAAACCATTCTAAATCCATATCCAAACCCGAATCCGAAACCACTGGTTTGAAACCCTTCCGGCATCCAGAACCGTCATTCTGAACCCAAATCTGAAATCCCTTTTTCAACTTTAAAACCAAATTCCGCTTTCCGAAATCCGATTTTAAAACCGAAAACCTTGAACATCAAAATCATGTTCCAAAATCCCTTTATAATCATTGAAAACCATTTATCGTTTGAAATCCCAAAATCATCACATCATGCTCAGAAATCGAGTCTTTCTCATAAAATGTGTTGAAAACCGTACTTTCTCGAAAAATGTGCAATTAAGTAAAACAGTTATAGCATGTTCAAATAACCATGAAATCACATATAAAACCGTAAAACAAGTAATTAAAAGCAGTTATGCATGCTCAGTTATAGAGAAGGGGTCCACTCACAGATACCGAGCACGTCACTCTCGTCCCGAACGTCCTGCACGTTCCTCGACCTCCTCGGGGATTCCCGATCCTGTCAACAGTCACCAAACTATGTCACTAACACGTTAACGAAGGTTCTCCTAATTCCCCACAAAAATCCCCGGGTTCTAAACGTAACGAACCGAGACCCTAAACCTTCGATCTCGCGGAACTAACTCAAATTGACGTCCGATTAACTCGAAACCTAGCTTAAAAGACTCGTTACAATATCTAGACCAAAAACCTAGTTGGAACTTTCCCCATAAAACACCCCACGAGCCCCCACGCGCCGCCCAAAGTGGCTGCGCCTGGGCCTCACGCGCCTGCACGCAGACTACTGTTCATCGTCTTCCTCAGCTACTCGACCGGTCTGAACCGGCGAGAGCAGTTCTCTGCCGTCCGTCCACCATTTCTGCTCCTCTTTTCACCAATCTAATCGACCTCTTCCCGGTAATCGATTCCCCTACTCCAAACACTCCAATCCTAGCTCTAACCCGTCATCCCTAGTTCGAAACAATACCCGTTCGATCCCCTGTTTGCACTCCCGGCCAACCAGGCAATCCCTGACTACGCCCAAACTACGCATTAAATTAAACACGTAATTTGAGTATTGTGCAATTTAAACCCTTTTTGTGTAGATGTAGTATTGGTAAATAGGGATCGTTCTTAACCGGGGAAATTAGGGAACATTAATAATGTGTTAGTGGGAGATGAATAAAAGAATAATGAATTAAATAATTAAATAATCAAAGAATTAAATAATCAAAGAATTAATAAATTAAAGAATAGATGAATGAGAGAATAAAGAAATAAAAGATTCAAAGAATAAAGAATTAAAAGAATAAAAGAATAAAAGAATAAAAAATAAAAGGGATCAAAGAATAAAAGAATAAAGAATAAAAAGGGGGGTTTTGAAAAGATTTGTAATTTAAGCTAAAGACAACACTAACTAAAAATTAAAATGTAAATGTTCATGCTAATTAGAACTTACAAACCATAGAGTAGTTTCATAGACAAAACCCACACTTTTACGTAAGTAATTTCAAATTAACAATCACATTAATTCTAACATTTTGCTCATAATAAACCAATCACGAAATCCTACCTTCATCATCTCAAATACTTACATATATCTTTCAATATTATAAATGCATCAACCATTAATGTGCGTCAAACATCAATATGCTTCAAACATTTACAACATGATTTACCTTAAGTTTATAATTAAATGCGCCGACAGCGATCAACATTTAATCTCTTCAATTCTACTCTAAGTGCACCGACAGCGGATAAAACACTTAACATCAAATTGAAGTTTAAGCACTAAAACATATGAAGTAAAAGAAATTCAAAAAGTAAAACACATGGAGATTGCATTCTTACTTACAAATGTTAGAAAGAAAATACCAAGAACAATAGTAAAGAAGAAATGAAATTAAGAAAAATAAAAATAACATAAATTAAGAACAAGAATTAAAAGAAAACTAATTAATAAGAAAATCTACAAGAAGTTAAAATGGTCCCCAAAAAAAAGTCTCTCAAAAGAGAGAAACAAAAGAACTAACTAAGAACTAGAACTAAGAAAAATGAAAGAAATGGAAGAATGAAACTAATTGGGGACTCCCAAAATACAAGAATTGAAGCCATATTTATAGGTGGAAAAAGCTATCAAAAATAATATAAAAATACAATAAAAAATGTGGAATAATGGAATGATGAGTAGTAAAGATTTGTGATGATGTTTAGAAGTGGTTTGAGTTGTAAAGTTGCAAAATTGGGTTGGAAAGTGGAAGGAATTTGGGTGGAAGTTGGGTGGAAATTGGGTGGAAGCTGCTGGAAAAGAATTCAGCAGAGAGCTGCTGAAAAGAGGCATGGAATTCGGTGGACTGCTGCTGATTAGAAGGGAAGAAACTCGGTGGGGACGCGCTGAAGGAGAAAGCAGAGCTTCGGCAGGCGCGCGCTGAGGAGTAGGCTTGACGTTCGGTGAGCGCGCGCCGAAAAGAATCGGTTGGGCTGGGGCGCTGAGACGCGGGCTGGCTGGGCCGGCCTGAAACGGATTGGGCCGCACGGGCTGACAGAACTGGGCCGCGCGGACTGACGTGATTGGGCTGGGCCGCTCCTTGGGCTGCACGGACTGGACCTGGAGAAAGAAATGGATTTGGGCTTAGGACTTCTTTTTTTCTTTTTCTTTTTTTCTGTTGGGCTGGGCTGCATTTTATTGGGTTTGGGCTGCACAAATTAATTAATTTAATTAATTTAGAAATATTTCACCGAAATTCGTCCATAATTTATTCGTTATAATTCCGATCGAGACGATTCTTTCGCCAAAATACTCCAAATTATAAACTTTATTTATTTAAATAAAAATAACACGAAATAAATTAATTTATCTATTTATTTAATATTTTAATATTAAAAGTCAAGTATAAAGGGTATAAAATAATATAAAATAATGCTTATTTGAGGACCTATCAAATACCCCCACACTTAAACTTTGCTAGTCCCTAGCAAATACTAAAATCAAACTACAAAATCAAAACAAGTAACCTTTAACCATTTGTCTCATTATTTCATTATTATCATGGCATAAAAGATTTTCACTTAAAACATTTAAGCATATGGAATTCAAGAGTTAATACATGGTGACAAAATGTTTCAACAAGTAAGATAATGAGTAAATATGGTGAATTGGATCTCAACATGAATAAAACAAGTATGAATCAACTCACAAGGATATGCACTCATAAATTCACTCAATTTGTGAGGGTTTGTGTTTGCACTCAAAGTATGTGAGAAATACTCACATAATCGAAATGAAGTACTTTTGCAAAATCTCAAACAAACACCTCAATATAAAAACAAAACATACTTGCACAAATGAACCAAAACCATAAGCTTACTCAAGTGATTGACTCCACTAATCAAAATTTACCATCTTAAGGATCATAAGGTCTTTACGAAGGTTGTAATGGGGCTAAGTTTAGAGGCAAGGAATATATAGGACAAGTGGTGCTCAAATTCGTTCCAAGACTCAAAAGACTCCCAAAACGTATCATAGCTTCCCAACCTTAGTGCAATGATGTCAGTAATCCATCCCTTCGAACATAGGCCTAATTCCATCATGTTGGGCCTCACAATCATTCTTTGTGTCGGATTTACAAATGTAAGGGACTTAACTCAAACATTACATAACCAAACCTTATTACCTTGATCGAGACTCAACTTTTTTTTTTCTCTTTTTTTTTTCTTTTTTTTTCTTTTTTTTTCTTTTTTTTTTGATTTTTTGATTTTTTTTTTATATCAAGGTAATAACATGTGTCAACAATACAACAAAGCTTGAGTCGGTAAATCCAAATAATTCACATAAAAGTCTTTCTAACATCATTATTTTCTCTTTACACAATCATTATGTCTTCAACCGAGTTCTTGGAACAAGGGTAAATGATGTCTATACTAAGCTCAAGTGTTTAGATAATCATGGTGATGAAAGAAAGGCTTAATGTGGGCTCAAAAGGGTTAAAACTAAGGGGGTCGCAACTTGTGCGCACAAAATAGGGAACATGGATGTTTGAATTTGTGGTGTTAACCCTAATGCCTTAATCATTTCCAAAATCAGAGAGTTTATTGACTTAAAAGCTTTGAAAATCACATAGAATAAGTTCTAGTACTCTAGAGTTCATTAAAATCTATTGCAAGTAGTTATGAGGCATATGTATATCAATTTAAACAAAGAACTTATGAATCACTCATCAAAGATGTATATAAAGTTCTAAAGCTCACATAAGGTTCATATGATTCATACTTATCTTATTATGCTCGTTTATGTACCAATTTACATGCATTATCTTCAAGTTATAACACTTAATCACAAAATATTAACAAACAAATTCAAGTTGTAGTGATTATCTTTATGGCCATAACATATTCATTTCCGTTCATTTATATCATTGACAAGTTAAATGGCAACTTAAAACTCATAAAAACACTAAGTTAAAATAAAAAGATTCAAGAAAACAATTTTTTTTTTCATTTTTTTTAATAATTTTTTTTTTCAATTTTTTTTTTGTACAATTAAAATTGTAAACCATTCCCCCACACTTAAATTCTACATTGTCCTCAATGTAGGAAAATACGAAGTAATTAAACATAGAATCAAAGTAAGGAAGATGATTTACGAAAATAATAGGAAAACATTAAATAAACAAAATAAAAGAGAGTGAATGATAGAAGGATAGCAAATCTGTATTGATGACTCCTTCACATCCCGGGAACAAATTGGGTTGCCTCCCAACAAGCGCTTGAAATTTAACGTCCATCCAGCCTAGACAGAGATGCAAGTTAGTTAGTCAGAGATGTACGTTAATTAAGAATGCAAGTTAGATATGCAAATTAAAGTTAAGGATGGAATGTGAGTTAAAGATGTAAGTTAGAGGAAGAGTGCAATGCAAGTTAAACTAAATATGCAAGTGAAGTTAAAAATGCAAGTTAAATGAAATATGAAATGCAAGTTAGAATGAAAGATGCAAGTTAAGTGAAAATGCAAGTTAAGTGAAAATGCAAGTTAAATGAAAATGCAAGTTAAATGAAAGATGAAATGCAAGTTAGAATGAAAGATGAAATGCAAGAGAAAAAGAAAATAATTTATTTACGTATGAACAATTTTTTTATTTTTTTTATAATTTATTTATTTATTTATTTATTTCGGAATTTAAAAATTAAATAAATGAATTTTTTTTTTTACGAATTTTATGCTCTTTAAAAAAAATTAAAAAAACCAAAAAAAATTAAAATAAACATAAAAAATAAGGAAAAGTGAATATTTACTATAAGCATTTATGAACAATTAAAAAGAATGAACATTATGTACAAGTATGAACAAGAATAAAATAATAAGTAAGAGAATTATAAACAAACATAAATGAAAGATTATTATGAACAAGTATGTATGTATACTAAGAAATATAAAAATTATGAACATGTATAAAAGGTAACAAGTAACATATATACTACATTTATTTACAAGTATGAATTAATACTAACATAAAGCTAAAATAAGAAATTTTTTTAAAAATATATTTTTTTATTTCGATTTTTTTAATTTTTAATTTTTATTATTATTAATATTTTTTTTAATTCATTTATTTTTCATTCAAAAATTTAAAGTTTAAAAAGACATAAACAACCAATTAATTACATAAGAATAAAATAAGTGTAAACATAAAGTTAGTGGAATATAAAGTTGATAAAATTAATGAAAAAGAAAGTTAATGGAAAAAAGTTAAAGGAATATATTTAAAGTGTAATAAAGAAAAAAGAAAAAGAAAAAAAAAAGTGTGAATATAAAGTTAATGGAATAAAGTATAATGGAATAAATAAAAGTAAAAGTAAAGAAAAGTGAACATATAAAATAAGCATTTATGACAAATATCAATTTTAATATGAACAAGTAAAAGTAAAAGTAAACAAATGAAATTAAATTATGAACAAGTATCAATTTTAATATGAACAAATATATAAAAAAAAAATTATGAACATTTATGAACAAGTATAAATTAGAAACTATGAATAAGTAAAGTATGGACATTATAAACAAAAATAATAAGAACAAAAATAAGATTGATAAATAAAATATAAACAAGTAAGTAAGGGTTATAAACAAATATAGTATTAACAAAAGTAAAATTTATAAACAAGTATAATATGCACAATTTATATACATACACTAACAAATTAAAATGATTTTCAATTTCCCCGGCAACGGCGCCAAAAATTGACTACGCCCAAACTACGCATTAAATTAAACACGTAATTTGAGTATTGTGCAATTTAAACCCTTTTTGTGTAGATGTAGTATTGGTAAATAGGGATCGTTCTTAACCGGGGAAATTAGGGAACATTAATAATGTGTTAGTGGGAGATGAATAAAAGAATAATGAATTAAATAATTAAATAATAAAAGAATTAAATAATCAAAGAATTAATAAATTAAAGAATAGATGAATGAGAGAATAAAGAAATAAAAGATTCAAAGAATAAAGAATTAAAAGAATAAAAGAATAAAAGAATAAAAAATAAAAGGGATCAAAGAATAAAAGAATAAAGAATAAAAAGGGGGGTTTTGAAAAGATTTGTAATTTAAGCTAAAGACAACACTAACTAAAAATTAAAATGTAAATGTTCATGCTAATTAGAACTTACAAACCATAGAGTAGTTTCATAGACAAAACCCACACTTTTACGTAAGTAATTTCAAATTAACAATCACATTAATTCTAACATTTTGCTCATAATAAACCAATCACGAAATCCTACCTTCATCATCTCAAATACTTACATATATCTTTCAATATTATAAATGCATCAACCATTAATGTGCGTCAAACATCAATATGCTTCAAACATTTACAACATGATTTACCTTAAGTTTATAATTAAATGCGCCGACAGCGATCAACATTTAATCTCTTCAATTCTACTCTAAGTGCACCGACAGCGGATAAAACACTTAACATCAAATTGAAGTTTAAGCACTAAAACATATGAAGTAAAAGAAATTCAAAAAGTAAAACACATGGAGATTGCATTCTTACTTACAAATGTTAGAAAGAAAATACCAAGAACAATAGTAAAGAAGAAATGAAATTAAGAAAAATAAAAATAACATAAATTAAGAACAAGAATTAAAAGAAAACTAATTAATAAGAAAATCTACAAGAAGTTAAAATGGTCCCCAAAAAAAAGTCTCTCAAAAGAGAGAAACAAAAGAACTAACTAAGAACTAGAACTAAGAAAAATGAAAGAAATGGAAGAATGAAACTAATTGGGGACTCCCAAAATACAAGAATTGAAGCCATATTTATAGGTGGAAAAAGCTATCAAAAATAATATAAAAATACAATAAAAAATGTGGAATAATGGAATGATGAGTAGTAAAGATTTGTGATGATGTTTAGAAGTGGTTTGAGTTGTAAAGTTGCAAAATTGGGTTGGAAAGTGGAAGGAATTTGGGTGGAAGTTGGGTGGAAATTGGGTGGAAGCTGCTGGAAAAGAATTCAGCAGAGAGCTGCTGAAAAGAGGCATGGAATTCGGTGGACTGCTGCTGATTAGAAGGGAAGAAACTCGGTGGGGACGCGCTGAAGGAGAAAGCAGAGCTTCGGCAGGCGCGCGCTGAGGAGTAGGCTTGACGTTCGGTGAGCGCGCGCCGAAAAGAATCGGTTGGGCTGGGGCGCTGAGACGCGGGCTGGCTGGGCCGGCCTGAAACGGATTGGGCCGCACGGGCTGACAGAACTGGGCCGTGCGGACTGACGTGATTGGGCTGGGCCGCTCCTTGGGCTGCACGGACTGGACCTGGAGAAAGAAATGGATTTGGGCTTAGGACTTCTTTTTTTCTTTTTCTTTTTTTCTGTTGGGCTGGGCTGCATTTTATTGGGTTTGGGCTGCACAAATTAATTAATTTAATTAATTTAGAAATATTTCACCGAAATTCGTCCATAATTTATTCGTTATAATTCCGATCGAGACGATTCTTTCGCCAAA
This sequence comes from Prinsepia uniflora, assembly GCA_032719365.1. NCBI lineage: Eukaryota > Viridiplantae > Streptophyta > Magnoliopsida > Rosales > Rosaceae > Prinsepia > Prinsepia uniflora. The sequence continues at coordinate 25,679,179 of CM064873.1, forward strand.
ATACTCCAAATTATAAACTTTATTTATTTAAATAAAAATAACACGAAATAAATTAATTTATCTATTTATTTAATATTTTAATATTAAAAGTCAAGTATAAAGGGTATAAAATAATATAAAATAATGCTTATTTGAGGACCTATCAATCCCCCAACCTCAAATTGTTTCCCTAAGCTCAAGGACAACTCATTGGACTCCTCAAAACCCCTAACACAGTTCGACTCAACCTCAAAACCCACGACTTTAAGTTTGAACCCAAACTGCAAAACAGAGAACACGGTAAACTCACCGTCGTTCTAGCCTCCGCCGTGCAATACCCCGTCACGGCTGCACAACCAGCAACTACCTAGGACCCTACTGAACTCACCAGACCTCACCAGACACCTCGACTCAGCCCCTACCTTCACGACTATCGACTTGAACAAAACAGGAAAAATAGAGCATGTAATTGGGTGGAAAGAATTACCTGTGTCCTGCTCTCCACCATGAGTTCCACCGTGCTCACGCAACTCCTCTAAGCCTCCTCCATCCTCTGGACACCACCACCAGCCTCGATTGATCACAAATCTCTCACTCCAACTCACTCCTCAGGTCTCACTTAATCTCTACTCTCACTCACCAGAACACAGCACCTCACACCGCCCTTCACCTGATCGATTGCCCTCTCCAATCTCACTATGTTTCTCTCTTCTTTGAACACGATACACAACCCAAATAATTGGAACCGTGCACCCGCCTAGAACCCACTAGAGCAACCCCACGTGTCACCATCCCCTCAACCCTCTCACAAATATCCCAATCTTCACTGTACACTTGTCCTGATCTTATTTGCACAAATCCCAATGTGCAAATGACAAAAATACCCCTACTTGTGAGTCAAAATTACGATTATGCCATTGTCGTTCTAGACCCGTATCTCGCCCGTCCAATATCCGATAGAAACGTGCCGCCTACCGTTGAACTCTGGACGATGAGATCTACCTAATGGTCCTCGGTCTTCGTGTCAAAACCTCGTTACCCGAAAAGTCAACGTTTCCCTCTATTTTACCCAAATTACGATAATGCCCTCAACCTTCCGAACATCATAACTTCCTCCTCGGATGTCGGAATCGGGCGTGCCACCTGTCTACGGACTCGTGACGTCCCGAACTACGTCACGGTCATTGGCCAATACCCAATTGACCGCCCGAACTAAAAGTTAACTTTTTGCCCAAACTAGAGGCAAAATCGTCATTCTACGCTAACGGCCCAACTAAACACCGATTAAGCTCACTAATCCGTTACTAATCACTTCACTAATCCCGGCTCTCGGGACAGGTCGTTACAACCTACCCTCCTTAAAAGAATTTCGTCCTCGAAATTCCACAACTCGTTCCCAACACCTATGGTCTTCTACCCGATGGTCAACTCTCGCTAAAACCAACTGCTCTAGACAGGTCCTAACCTATCATCTCCACCATGGGTATTTCACAACACTCCTGACCCACTCTCAGTACAACTAGAACTTCATTGTGTACGCAAGGGAAACTCTATGAACAGAAAACAAAGGTATTTTAAAATACCTCATTTAGAGTACCCCAATAGAGTTCATAGAGTACATCCTTACGTACAACCATCTACACCTTCCGGAAACCAACTCAAGTCCTCCCCAGACTAACGGTCTCTTGGTCGGTAGTAACTCAACCACTACCCAACTTAAACTCTTACCCGAAGCGATCCAGTCCTGCTTACTCACCCAAAAGGGAATCCTTCCTTCCGGCTCACTACTCCACGACTTCGACCACCTTGTTGGAATAAACCAACAAAGTCCTAAAGGCAATCCTAGATTGTGGGTTCTTTTTAATAACCTCATATCGATCAGTTATAGTCACTCATTTCCAATTCCTTCCGTCCTCCTTCAACGGAACTCACCGTAATCCTAAACCTCGTCACTCCAAGTCACCTAGGGAAAAATCCTAGACTCTACCCCGAAACCAAACAACACTGAGTACAACTCAACCAAGGATAGTAAAAGTACCTTTCACGGCCCCGGGTGCTGACTGAGCCTCCTGCTGAGTCATCGTAAACACTCGGGCCTGGGGTCCTGAAGATCTACCACGTCCCCTCGAACTACTAGTGGCACCACCACCTCCTCTGGTGCCCGCTGTCCCTGACGCTGTACTCTGTCCGGGCTCCGCCGCTCCTCGGCCTACGCCACCCTCTTGTGGTAACAACGGACAATCACGTCGGAAATGACCTCGCTCCCCACAGTAGTAACACACATCCCGACTAGTAGGACTAGGTCTCCCTGTAGACGCAACAGACATCGGACTGACTTGCGGAGTCGGCTGTGCTCGGTAACCACGGAACCCTGAACTCTGGAAACTACCAGGTCTGCCGAAACGATCATCGCCCGCCGACGATGCTCCACTGAAGTTACCCCTCTTCGGTGTCCTTTGGCTCGAAGCTCCAGGAAAAGGTGGCTACCGGCGTCGTACCGGCAAGCTAGCCTCAACCCTCACCGCAGCATCCGACAGCTCTCGGAGGGTAGCAAACAATCCAGCTGTCACTATGGCTCGAATCTCGCCTCGCAGGCCCAACTCAAAACTACGACACTTCTCGGCTTCAGTGGCCACAAACGCAGGAGCAAAACGAGACAACACCTGAAACTTCTGTTCGTACTCAGCCATACTCATACTCCCATGTTGGAGTTGTAGAAATTCCGCCTCCTCGGCTTCATACGTCGAGAAATTCCGCTTCGTGATTGTCCGTTCTCCACAATCATATGCACTCAAGGCATCTCAAATCATAAATATAAAACATATAAAACAATTATGCATGCATCATATTTAGAAATCAAGTGTCCACTCACAGACCGACCCGGAACTCTCCGGGTCATCCGGGCCGTCCAAAATACACTTAAAGGTCACCACCAACTGAGAGAAGTCATAGGTAAACATCCCCAAAATTCCTGGAAAAGTCAATGTGTCCAGGGCACGCATCTCTAGACTATAAACCTCAATTTGACCTATCAAACGATCTCCGATCGACCCAAAACCACCTCCATTGGATCCGGATCATTGAAATCTTTAAAATAGAACCAGTCTCATCCCAAAATACGTGCCCATGCGAGCCTACTTGTGGGTCAAAGATCCAGTCAACGCTGGTCAAAATCAACGGATGATGTTGGCAAAAGTCAACGCTGACGTCATCGATCAAAGATCAACGATCAAAGTGTCAACTTGGTCAAAGTCAACGAGACAACTCGATTGGTCAACGAGTTGACTCGGCTGATCAATGAGTCTAATCAATCGATCAACTCGGTCAACCCAGTCCATGCTCGCTGGAGAAGAAGACCGGCACGGCCGTGCGTAGCCGTCTCCGGCAGCTGGAAAACTCCATTTTAGGCCGAAATTTCAAACTTTGATATCTCACTCATTTCTCATCCAAATTCGATGTTCTACCTATGTAAATTCATCTACTCAACCCTAGGAAGCCAAATATGAACCTAAAAATTGAAGAAAGTACTTGGTTTGAATGTTATGGCCTCCCAAAGTTTCGGCCAAACTTTGAATCGACATTCCGGCCACTCCCATCATCGAAATCCGTCTAAACTTGCACGTACAAACTCGTAAGAGCTGAAAGAACATGTTTTTGGGCTTAAAATCGATCAAAACAGTCAAAAATAAAAACCAAAATTTTGAACCCCATGATTTCTACCTTGTTTCGCGATTCTGGCCACCTTCCACGGTGGTTCCGCCGTCCCTCGGTCTCTTTCTCTCTCACTCACTTTCTCTGTCCCTTAAGGGTCTCACAATGGAAGATGGAGTGATGAAGATGATGGTTGGGGGTTGGGCACGAGTTGGAAAAGGAAAATGAAGAAAATGAAGTGAAGATCGATGAATGATGGTGATGATGCATGTGTATATGAAATGGGTCATAGGGAGGGTGACAAGTGTCACTCATCCTATGGTCTAAAATAAGATATTTGGGTCCCACTAAAAACAAACCTTTTTGAAAATCGAACAATCCATGAATAGTTTCAGATTCTTTTCGTGAACCATAACTTTCTCGTACGACGTCCGATTTCGACGTGCCGCTTGTCTACGGACTCGTAACATTCCGATCTCCGTAACAGTCCTCGGTCCACAAGCAGTTGACAACCCGGGTTAAAAGTCAACATTTTGCCCATTCTCAAGGGAAAAATCGTCATTTTACGTCGACCGTCCGAAAATCCTTGACTAATTACTAATTAGTCACGATAATCCTTAATTAATCTCGTAAACTCGGGACGGGTGGTTACATGCGAGCTCATGCCGTAGTCAGCGTCTGGAGCGCTGCGCGCCGATGCCAATTCCACCAACTCCTATCAACAGCACCCTATCGAAAATCCAGGCATGTTACAGCTGCTCCACTCGCCCTAATTTGGCAATTTTTCCGGCACTTTTTAAGCAAAAAACCATCATTTTTTATTTAGTTTAATTGTTTTTTTATTTAGTTTGTATTTTATTTTTTTATATCTTTAGTGGAACTTCCTCTATAAACAGGGAGGTCATTTCATTGTTTAAGAGTTCCTTTTTCTCTCTTTATAGATACATTTTGGGACTTCTTTTACACCTTCCTTTTAGAATTTTCTTAGTTTTCTTATATACTTTTAAACTTTGTTTTTAGACTATGTTCTTAGATTTTGTTTTTTTCTTCTCTTTGTACACACTTTTATGTTTTCCTTAAGAAAATCCTAGACCGAGTAATTATGAGGAAATTCCATATTTTAAACTTGTATTTCCTCATGTTTCTTCCCCCATCTTCACAATGTTCCTTCTGCTGTCAGAGAATATTGTGAATAACATTCCATTGTTTCCATCCACCTAGGAATTACAAGTTGTTCTTGGATTCTGAAAGTGTAACCTTGTTCCATCTACTTAAAACTCTTGTTATTGTTTTCGGTTTACTTTATAACTCAATACATGTGTTGGTATTTTCTTTCTAAACATTTGTAAATGTGAATACAATCTCTATGTGTTTTACTTTCTGAATTTCATTTACTTCATACGTTTTAGTGTTTAACCTTCAATTTAACGCTAAGTGTTTATGATCGTTGTTCGGTGCACTTAGAATAGGATTGAAGATATTTAAATGTTTGACACGCATTCGAATAAAAAACCTAAGGTGAATCATATTATAAGTGTTTATGACTGTTGCTTGGTGCATTTATAGTATTGAAAAATGTATGCATGTAATTGAGATGATGAAGGTATGATTTTGTGATTGGTTCAATATGAGCAAAATGTTAGTTTGTGGGTGAAATTTGTGTTTAAAGAAAGTCCATTGTACAAAAGTTAAAGTATGAGTAGTTTAAATAAATTGATTGTTAATACGGATATACTTACGTAAAGTGTCGGCTTTGTCTATGAAGCCAATTTATGGTTTGTAAATTCTAATTAGCATAAGTTTTCGTATTTTAATTCTTAGTTTAAAAACGTAGTTTCAGCTACAAATCTTTCCAACACACACTTATAATTAATTTTATAATATCATAAACAATTATTTTATGCATAACCTTTTTTATTGCTTAAGAAACATCACACTTATAATTAGCCTCCATTTATTATCCTTATAACATTTCCCTTTTCCAATTATTTTAATTTAAGAATACACCATATTCATTTTATAAGCCATTTCCATAAAATTAGTCTAAATACCATATCTTACTATAAGTTCTTCCATATTCATTTTCCAATGACCATGTGAGACCTATAAGTCCATAACTTCATCATTATAAATCTTTATGGATCCAAAAACCGTGCCTAATCTCCAAAATTTTCTTACATTGAATTCCAACTCTAAATATAAACATATATCTTTGGAAAATCAGAAATATACCTTAACGATATCTAATTGAGTTAAATCTTATACCATTAAACTCAGAATCTCAAGAGTAATAGCTTTCATGATGATCGCACAACCGGAAACTATTGGACGCGCGCCCATGCACCACTATGGCTCTCTGCGCGTGGTGGCCACGTGTGTCACAAGCATAATCGCGATCCAACTCACCTTCTTCCTCGAGTGGGTCTGCAATACGGGTCGCCCGACCCAATGACTCGACCCAGCTCAAAAATCACCATTTTACATATGTTCTAAGTGTTCTAATAATCCAATCTTACATAAAGACCACGAGGAAGGGATTTATGAACTCAAACCAAGAAAACCTTACCTTGCCAATGTGGTTCCCCTCCTTTGTCTTTCGGCCATGCTTTTCTAGCTGTAGCGAGGGCCTCCCCAACGTCCAGACTAACCCTTATTTGTCCCAAATTAATCATAGAGGCTCGCTTAACATCACATGAGCCTTAACTATCCATTAAGCAGTTTAAAACACTTTGACAACCCTAGGCCAAGATGTAATCCTTAAGAGTCGTCCACAGATACGACCTTGGAGAGTCCCAACTTCTCTAGTATTTCCCTAGGTTCTTTTTCTCACTCTTTTTTTCTTCTTATCTCCTCCCCTCACTCTCCTCGGCTAGCCCTCTCTTGGTTTTTCATCTTTCTTGTTTTTCTTCCATCTCGGCCATGCTCCACCAAATTCCTCACACTTACCACCACCCCTTCATATTCACACACAAACCTTATTTATAATAAACTAGGTCGGTGTTTGGGGGGGAGGAGAGAGAGAGAGAGAGATAGAGAGATTTGGGAGGAAAATCGAGAGAACCCTAGTGAAGCCTAAAGTATTGTAGACCTTTCTTGTATTGCTACCAAATTTCCCTTGGTGGTAAAATTACCATTTTTCCCCTATACTATTTTTGACCTACATCGATACCATTCAAATTCCAATTTTAGCATGCCACTTGCGTACGGACTTATGATTCTGAGACCTTTGCAATGGTCCAACAGATACTCGGGTTAAAAGTTAACTTTGAACCTTTCAGGGGCAAAATCATCATTTTACTTTTTCTTAAACATCTGGGCGTTACAATCCAAGGTTTGCCTCATCTCTGATTGTCTCTGGGCCCTATGTATTCCTTGTAATATTTGCCTCGTCCTTGTTACCATGTCGTGCACGAACCTCACGTATTTGAGGCATTTCATTTTCAAATAGGCACAAGTCAGCACCAACATATCTTGCAAACTAAGTGTGCAGTCTACATGAAGTTAACCTAGTGTTATGATACCATATTGATAAGACCCTTTGATATTTCTTTAATTGAGTTTTATTTTATATCATTTTATACCCTTTATACTTATATTTTAATATTAAAATACCCACAAAATATAATGCTTGGAATTTTGAGCATTTTAGCGAAAGAATCGTCCCAATCGGAATTATAACGAATAAATTATGGACGAAACAAGGGAGGCCACCTAAAATCTCAAGGAAATTCGGTGGGCTGCTGCTGACTCCATCCCAAATCCATTTAACTATGTAGCCCAGAAGATCAGCCCAAAAACTCTTAAGGTCCAGCCCAGGTAGCTAGCCCAGCCCAAGTCACGAAGCCCAATCCACCCGCGCCCGCGGCCCGTGCTACAGCCACTGACAAGCCGAAGTCCGTGTCAGCCGGCGTGCGCCGAACCACCTTCCATCTCTTCAGCGTATCAGCCGCCGACTTCTTCTGTTCCTGACAGCCTGGCTATGCCAAGGCCATACACTGCTATCAGTAGACCCCTGTTGGGTCTTCACCTGCTCCACTTACCCAATTTTCAGTCATTTTCCAGCCCCTTTTTAGCCTAAAATTCATCATTTAATCATTTTACTTTTTCTTATTGTTTTATTATTTTAATTTGTAATTTTTTGGCACTTCCTCTATAGGGAGGCCATTTCTTGTTTAGAGAGGCTCCTCTTCCTCTCTTTTGCTCAATTTCTTTTTGTTATTTTCTTCTAGATTTTCTTTACTTTTTCTAAGATTTTCTTAGATTTCTCTTTGTACATATTTTTATGTTTTCCTTAAGAAAACCCTAAGGTAGGTAATTCTAAGGCAAATCAAGAGTTTTTAAGACCGAATTCCTCATATTTCTTTCTCCATCTTCATAAATTTCTTGCCGTTGTTTGGTGATTCTTGTGAAAAAACCATCTTTTTCTACTTAAACTCTTCTAATTGTTTTGGTTTTACTTATAATTCAATGTATGTGTTGGTATTTTCTTTTTAACATTTGTAAATGTGGATACAATCTTCATGTGTTTTACATTCTAAATTTCATTTATTTCATACGTTTTGGTGCTTAAGCTTTAATTGAACACTAAGTGTTTATGACCATTGTTTGGTGCACTTAGAATAAGATTGAAGAGATTTAAATGTTTGATGCGCATTCAAATAAAAAACGTAAGGTGAATCGTATTATATGTGTTTATGGCCGTTGTTCGGTGCATTTATAGTATTAAAAAATGTATGCATGTAATTGAAATTATGAAGGTAGGATTTCCTTATTGGTTCAATTTGAGCAAAATTTTAGAATGTTGGTAAAATTTGTGTTTGAAGAAAGTCCTTTTGTAGGAGTAGCTTAAATAATGTGATTGTTAATTTGAATTTACTTATGTAAAAGCGTCGATTTTGTCTATCAAACTAATTTGTGGTTTGTAAATTCTAGTTAGCATGAGCATTTGCATTTCAATTCTTAGTTTATGTAAAATGTAGTTTCGGCCACAACTCTTTTCAAAACCCTCCATTTTATTCTTTTATTCTTTAATTCTTTAATTCTTTAATTCTTTAATTCTTGAACTCTTTGATTCATTTATTATTTTATTCTTTCATTATTTATTATTCTTTTTCACTAACCATTATTTAATGTTCCCTTATTTCCCTAGTTAAGAACGATCCATATTTACCAATACTATATCTACATAAAAAAGGTTTAAATTGCATATACTTAAATTACGTGTTTATTTAAATGCGTAATCCAAACCTATCACCCTTCCCGAAATCAATTCAATAAATGTGAAAGGGCTCGCTTTCGTCTAACAACTAAACCCAAGTTCCTAAAATACCCTTAGACTAATATAAAATAAAAATATGAGAATCTATCAGAGAACGGATAACTACACATTAACCAACTTGTCTTGATCATTTACACTGCTATGTACAACAATCAGACAGCAATACAGTGCATTTAGGTAATGTACAACAAAAGATCTGATTTTGAGCATCAAAGAGTGCACAGTCGTAGGGTTATGCCTTCGTCTGAAAGTTTGCTCTTGCCTCTATGCCACGACTTGGAGGATAAGTAAAACGATGAAAACACGAGTGGACACAAATATCAGTAGTCAAATATAACTGATTCACATGAGTTTCCTAAATCAGTCATCTAAACATGTAGCACACGTAGACAGTCTCGAGATAGGACATAGTCCTGCAACGTTTGAAGAGTTTCAGTATCTGCCATAGTTCTAGAAAATTCGAGTAGTCTCGGGATCTGCCAGAGTCCTACAACGTTCGAGTAGTCTTGCAATTTTTTGGAGCACTGCAACGTCCGAGTAGTCTTGTGATCCACAGGAGTCCTACAACGTCTGATTGGTCCTGAGATCTTCCGAAGTAATACTTTGGAAATGTCCCAATGACATATGTCCCTAGAATCTGACTCCATTCGAGTGGTATCCCCGATATCTGACACGTTCAGGAAGATATCATATTGCACGAGGAATAAATCCAAAAAGCTATTTAAAAAACTTATATATCCTAGAATATAGACCCAATTCAAAATTTTTTCAATTGGGCCTATGCCCAAAGCACTATTTTCACAAAAACTATACAATCTGTATCCTGAAAATAATATCTTGAAAAATTATTCTAAATCCGTAAATCATCAAATAGCAATAAACATTTACAATAATCATCCAGACCATTGCAATCCATAGAATGCAATAAAAAATTTAAAACATGGAATTATGCATGCATCATAGTTTATAAAATAAATTTCTACTCACTGCCTATCTAAGTAGCTCAATCCCAAGTTGTACTCTCCTCTAAAGCCCCTAGAGCGGTCTAGTATGTCATAAGTACTAATCGAGGGTCACTAATGTTAAACATAACCTCTAATTTGAATCTCTTAAATCCGAGTATAATACACATGTTCAAAACCTAAGCATCGTCATTTCAGATGCTCAAAATTACCCCCAGACACTCGAAACCTGAGTCAAAATGTCCCTGACAGTGAACACGGAAAAAGGCCAGTTGACTGGGACCGGAGGAGAGTCACCACTTATCGGTAGACGGCTAAGTAGTCTTCCTTACTCGTCTGTAGGTTTGACTGTTGGCAGTACTCGACGTCTTCCTCATGTTGGGTCAACTTGAAAGTAAGCAATTAGGTCCCAAACTATGAAACAGGCCCGTGAGCTATTCCTTTGATTCTTCATCTAATTTTTACATTTAAAATAATAAATTTACTCTAATGAATACGAAAAACACGAATTTATTGTCAAGACCAAAAAAATCTACCTTGATTCCGCGAGAGGGAGCTCGAAAATCTGGCCACTATTAATCTCCATTTCAGCATCTTTTCTTGCATCCAAAACCTTTAAATTTTGGCTGGGTTTTGACCGTCTAGGTCCAACGATCACACTAGTAAACTTGTTTTCAAGTTTAAACGTTAGGAATCGAAAGCTCATTTCAAGGTGGCATGGGTTTGGATTTGTTGCAGTTTCAAGGAGGGGTTTGTTCTAGTTTCTCCTTCCTGTTCCTCACTTATTCCAACTTTGTCCAAGTTCTAATGAAACAATAAGAGACTGGTCCCCCTATTGCAAGTATGCTTTAGCCTAAGACACATACGGTGCCTTTAAGATAACCAATCAAATTCTTCAACGTGACAAGTGTCATCTTCTCACCCTTCACAGAACTACGTAGGTGAGTCCCCAACATACCCACAAGAAGCCCATAACTAAAATGCTATCTTGAAAGTTCATACTTTTATGGCTATGAAAATTTATGTTGAAAGTTCACGTACAATGGATATGAAGCTTTCTGTATTTGATTTCTAGATTGAACATGAAGTTTCATTAATATTATGCAATGAATTTATGAATCTATTATGTGTTTGATGGTAGAAAATTATGCATGGAAGCTCTAGAAGAAAATTTGGAAAACCATTCGATAGCATTCATGAACATGAATAAGAAATTTGGAAAATTTCAAAGCATTCTCAAAATGTCAAGGAAACTATTTCATAGCTTTTAATAAAAGCTATGGAAATTCAGACATCGCATTTCAAACAAACGTTGTCCAAACCAACTATAGTGTTTTAGAGAAACGCTGTAATAACCAATAATAGCATTTCCAGTAAACGCTATGAGAAACCAAGCATATCGTTTTAAAAGAAATGCTATGAAGATAATCATAGCATTCTTCTAAAACGCTATGGAATACTATAGAACTCTCATGGACTGGAATTGAAAGCAGTATTGAACCACTCTAAAATAACTTACTACAACAATTCCAATACATTATAATTGATTAACTATCTATAGCGTTTAAAAAAGGCTAAGGTATATGTACCTCCTACCATAGCGTCATCTGTTACAACGTTTTCATTAACACTGTCGAAGGCTATTATAGTGTTTTTAACCCGCTATAGTTGCAGATTTTCTGGCTAGTGCATTCACTCAAATGTATCATGTAAAATCATTTTAGAATCGTAACTCAACTGTACAGTCTCCAATTTCAATGTGATGCCTGTCTACGGACTCAAATATTCGAGACCTGCGTAATAATCGTAGATAAACGAATAAAAAGTAAAATTTGACTTTCATATTTCAGTTACAGACAAGGGAAAAATAGGCAATTTTCATTTATAGTTTCCAAAATTATATTTATCAAATTTCCTGGTTTTGACACATGAGTGTTTGCCTCTAAATTTAATTTTGGAAAGCATTTTGGACATCTAATAATGTTAGGAAATTTTTCATAAATTGTGAAAAATGTGAAGAAATTTTGTATAGTTTTGGGAAAATTGTGTATAATTTGGATATAATTTCGGAAATTTTAAAATTAGAAAATATTCTTGGAAATGAGAAAATATTTTTTTTATAAAATATCTTTCGAAATTTGAAAATATTTTAGGAAAATAGAAAGTATGTAAGGAAATTAATTAGATAAGTTGAAAATAGGTTAGAAAATAGAAAATTTTAAACTTCGTGATATGCATATTATATATATTTTTTGTTTGTGAATATGTTGTGATATTTTTTCAAAGCTTTAGGTAGTTTTGTCTAGTGATTGAAATATCTGCAATTTCACCAATATTTAGTAGATATAGTAAGAAAATGGGGAGTCAGCACCGAAATGGGGGGAAGAATTTTTTTGCCATAGTATCCAAGTTTTCGTCTGATATTAGATGACACATCACGACCCAGAAAGTTCATTTGTGGCACAAAGGTCGAGGCATGCTGGCTGACATCTGGACGATGACGTCCAGATGATGAAGCCAAATGAATCAAATGAGACGCAAGAAACGTAGTCAGTCAAAAATCGATCTCATTTCACTAATAGGGGAAGCATAGGGGGGGGGGGGGGGGGTGTCCAACTTGATGATCATATCATTACATTTTTCTACTTGAAGTACCCGGTCATTGTCAACTTCGTCCAAAGACTCGAGAGAGAGTGTCATAGCAGCTACTAAGCTTCCTCGAGATCCTTGCACACTGGCGGTACGTGAGGGGTTCAAAACTCAAGGGTGAGTGGACCTAGATTCTATTTCAGTGTCAAACCATAGTTTAATTAGACATATTTTAACCCCTCATTTTTCAATAAAAATCCAAAACAGTTGCAATGTATTTGCACGTAATTCGAGAAATATAATATCAACCATTTAATAATAACTAAATGAACATGATCAAATGAGCCATGCAGAAACATAACTATGGCACAATGTCAACCCACATTAAATTGCTCTTGATTCACCTCGAGTCTCATACTCGGAACATAAACTTGGTTTCCTGCTCGTGTACCATGACCACGTGAAGGACTGGGTGCATTGCACCGTCACCACGAGTCCCCTAGAGCTCGGGGATGGGACTGGCGCTTTTTGACTAGTATAGCGAGCACCACGGATGAACAGTCACGTAGAGGATTGGTCTGTAGCCTACAAATGGGTACTAGATACCAGCGACTCCTAAATGGGTTCTATCTCTATCTCACCCTCATCAATGCCCTGGGGACTCTCATGCAATGCAATATGTGACTGGATACAAATAACTATGCGTACTTACCACATTACTGTAGATAAACATGACCGGATATGCATAGCAAACCATTCATCCCAATCTTTTACCACAATTATCACATGATAAATCATGCATGCTCAAAGTCGTTATAAAGCAATCATCGTAAACGTGCGAGTAAGTTAATATCAAAACATAGGTTTAGGAAAGGGGTTCCACTCAAACACTTTTTGGGGAATCAAAATCACCCGACCAGTCAAGCTTGCACAAGTCCCAAGTCCAAAACATACCTAGACATTGAATCGTAAGGTCCATAATTAGATTACCATTCTCGAATCCATCAAACCCAACTAGGGTAGCTAACAACGGGGCTTAGTAATGTTTAATAAAGACCCGAATATATATAAATATCCAAAACCCCATAAAAATAGCGCCCAAGCGCTGTCGGAAGCCAAAAACAGTCCCTCGGACTATTTAGTGGATGGAAAGCCATCCAAAACTGTGTGAAATAGCTTGAAAACGTGCTCAAGCGTCGTCGTGGGTCGGAAAAAGGCTCCACGCACCGTCACGCATGCCCATGCAAGGCCACACGCCCCGACGTGTGCGTCTTTGATTTCTATGCATGTGCTACAGTACCCACAGGTATCGTACGCGCCGCACGGACAACACAATGCACACATGTGGAATATTCCACATTCCTATGGAATATTCACTTTTAACCCCAATTATGACTTCATCAACTTCTAATGGAATATGCTAACGTTTCTGTCAAAAGTTGACGGTCACCGTTAAACTTAACGGCTTGTCCAGTCACCGGAGTCTCGCTTGAGACGTCGACCGGACTGCCGTCTCTGTCACAATTCACGGTAGCCTGAAACTGGAAAACACTTCGTCTTTCGGCCAAATTCCACCCAAAGACTCGAAATCAGCCCCAAGGTTCAGTTGTCTACCTGACATTTCTCGAAACGAGCTCAAACTCCTCAGAAATCCTACAATCTGAGAAGGATGCTCCATTTTTTTATCGCAGTCCAAACCCTAACCAAAGTAACATGCGATCAACCTAGAGTGTTGTTCAAATCCTCGCAATTGGATTGGGGTGCAAAAGAAATCGAGATTATCTTCATATGGAGATTATCTTCGTGTCGCATGTGGGTTAGACGGGAGCATGACTTATCCCTTAATCTCAGGGGATTGAGGGTGGGTCGTGTCAGTCACGCATTAGAGAAGGGTTAGGAAACCCTTCCATGCACCTCCACACACCGACCGGGGACCCCCACTGCACGCTTCTCAAATCTTTGCATGTGTGCTATAGTATCCGCACGTGTCGCACGTGCCGTACGCGCAACACACTATGCACACATGTGGAATATTCCTAGGGAATATTGTAACGACCCGTCCCAAATTCTTGGGATTAATTAAGAATTAATTATGGATTAGTAGGACTAATCGGGTATTAGTCAAGGATAATCGGATGTTCAGGGCGAAATTATGATTTTGCCCCTAGACGAGGGTAAAAAGTTGACTTTCAACCCGGGAGGTCCAATACCCGTGGACCGAGGATCGTTACTTAGATCGAGTCAATATGAGTCTGTAGATAGGCGGCACGTCGCAATCGGACGTTCGACGGGAATGTTACAGGTCACGGAAGTTCCGAGGTACTATTGCATGTTTTACGAAACAGGTGGACTTTTGTCTTGAGTGGGTCCCAGATATTTTACCAGGCCCAAGGGATGGGTGACAAGTATCACCCATCCATTGCCCATTTCCCTTCATTCATGCATATCTATCACATTCCCCTCGTTTGTGCATCCAACCCGTACCCACACCTAAAACCCATTTCAATCTCCTTACTCCTGGACTGAGGGTGAGAGACAGAGTGAGGGAGAGGTTGAGGGGTGGCCAGCGACGGCTGGACCACCGTGGATGGCGAAGGAAGCAACGAGAGAGGTAAAACTGAAACCTTCTTTAAATTTAAATTTTCGAATCTCGTTTTGGGACGTTTTGGATTGGTTCTAATGATTGGGTTGCACTTCTGGGGACTTGGCGAGTCGAGGGGGATCAGAAAAGGTGGTTGAGGATAGCTGAGCAGCCCAGACAGACGACCAGAAAACTGGGCGGAGGTTCTTCGATTTAAAGGTAAAATTCCTGGCCTTGTTTCACGATTTTGAACCCATAGAACACATAGGGAGGGCTGGACGATCATTTTGCTACCAACCCCGTCAAGAATGATGGCCGAAATTGGGAGATCCAACCGTGCTGGTTCGCTGGTTTGGCCGAACCGGAAAATCAGAAAGAACCTGGTTCACGCGAGGTTGAAGGTGACACTATGCACTAGCGCGTGGCTTTCACGCGCAGTGCCTTTGGAAGGCGCGTGAGGGTGCATGGGCCCGTATTTCGAGGTAGGATCAACATGTGTTTTCATCCTTTCGTTGTATCGAACATTTTGGCACAAATTTTGAGTCGATTGGACACCGTTTTGGGGTTGTTTTGGGCGTCCGAAGGTTTAGAGGCTATTTTAAATACGTTTAAAAATCCCAAAAAATTGGGGTATTCAATTTTAACCTATTTGAAGTAGTTAGTAACCTTCGAATATGACTTCTACAGGTCCGAGAGTTCTGGTGATGGTGATTAGCCTAGGGAGGCTGATGGTGATTAGCCTAGGGAGGCTGATGGTGATTAGCCTAGGGAGGCTTATGGCACGCGTATCGAGACGCAGCTTCGATGGTCTGTGAGTGGACTTTGTTTTATGAATTGATGCATGCATAAATGTTTTACATATGTTTTATATCGATGATTTGAGATTCCTTGAGTGCATATTATTGTGGTATTTAGTATTTACATATTTGCACGTATTTCGAGATCTGGTTTTATATCGTTCCTATACGTGCTGTGTTTTCAGTGATGGTTTAAGGAAATGTTTTGGATTTGGAAATGTGGAATCGGGCATGAGACCCATTTGAGTTGGAAACTATCGGACTTGAAGTCCAGTTGATTTATGCTATCGGGCTTCAAGCCCAGGTTATTGATGGTATCGGGCTTGGGCCCAGTTAATTGTGGTATCCGGCTTGAACCCCAGTTGATTTGTGATATCGGGCTTGAGACCCAATTGGTATTGGGCTTGAGGCCCAGTTGACTTATTATATCGGGTTTGAAGCCAAGTTGAATTGTGGCATCGGGCTTTAGGCCCAGTTGATTTATAGTATCGGGCTTGAGGCCCAGTTAATTTGTGGTATCGGGCTTGAGTCCCAGTTGTGGTTTATGAAATGAGATTTCGGGTTTAAGACCCTATTGAGATGTGGATTTGGGTTGTGGCCTATGAGATTTGGATTTGAATCAGATTCGAGGAATCCTGGATTATGACTCGGGTATAAGACCCAGTTGAACTTTGATTTGAAAGATATGAATGTTTTCACACTTATATGTATATACCCTCCCTTATGAGTAGTCTCCTCCAGACGTCGATGAACCTGGAGTGTCACGATACACTGCCTGGGATGAGTGACTCCGAGAGGGAGCATATGCCCACGAGTGAGAAATATGATACAGTCTCGGACAGGGTCCGATGACAGGTCCTCCCAGACGTTGTAGATCATGGGGGTAGACTCGGAGACGAGACCCGGGTAGTACGTGTACTGTAGATATATCATGACAGGTTATTGATTGGGCATATATGATGTTTCACCGAGAATGGTTTTGGGCTGAGACCCTACTGAGTTAATGGCTTCGGTTGAGAAGCAATTTTCACTGTGGCTGATTTGAAAAGCATTATGTCTTGCTTTCGGAAAGTATTTGAAATGAACTGATTTTATGATTTATTCATGCTTTTAGTTGAAGGGTATAAATTTCTTTTCGATATAAATGATTTTTATAAACTGTTGTTTTGTCCACTCATAGCGTTTATGGTTTTAATACCCTTCAGGTTAATAGCGGATGTGGGCTATAGCAGATATCGAGACATCACATGCCACCACCGATCCTAGCGTACTCTGATGGACCCCGAGCAGGTGATGAGTTTATCTCTGGTCTGACATACGGTGTCAGACGGGAGCAGGCATGTCCCACGATAATCTAGGGGGATTGGGACGGGTCCTGTCAAATATTCCCTTTTAATCCTAGTTATGACTCCATTAACTTCTAACGGAATATAAGAATGCCATTAGCATATTCCGTCAAAATTCAACGGTTTCCATTAAACATGACGGCTCGTCGAGATGCCAGAGTTTCTTCAAAGACGACGACCAGACTGCCATTGCCGCCGCCGTTCACGTTGGCCTGAAACTGGAAAATATTTCATTTTTTGTCCAAATTCCACCCAAAGGCTAAAAATCAACCCCATGGTTCAATTTTATTCCTAACATTGCTCAAAACGAGCTCAAACTCCTCAAAAATCTTAGAAACAGAGAAGGATCCTTCATTTTCCGATCATGGTCCAAACCCTAACAAAAATAACATGCAATCAATCAACCTAGGGAGTTGCTCAGATCCTCATAAATCGATTGAGGTGCAAAATAAATCTTTATTACCTTCATATGGAGCCTAAAATTTCTAGGTTAGGACTTACGAGTCTGAAACGGGTCGAGGCCTAAACTAGGCTGGGCTTGTCGAGCCAAGGGTTTTGATGTTCATCCTTGTCGATTCGAAGGGACTAAAAACAAGACGAGGACTACGAAAGTCTAAAATCTGGTGGCCGCCGACGTCGCCTCCGCCTCGTCGTCGATCCAAAAACCATATGCAATCCACCCATTAGTATCAAAATGCAGAGATAAAGAAAAATATGGAATTAGTTCTGTTAAACTCTACCTCGTTCGAGCTCAAGAGCTTCGGGTTGTCGTCGGGTCTACGATTAGGTCGTAACCGGGTCAACGTCTCCTCGACTCAAAAACCACATGCTACCACATCAATCAATAGTACTCATAAAGACGAATCGATTGGTATCACAAACAGGTTCAGGGGTTACCTCAGGTCTTCAATGGATGTCGGGTCGATGGTCGCGTCGCACTAATCGTCGTGGATTCGTGGTTGTTTTTAGTCAGGAAAGATAGCTTCGCTGTGGCTAAGCGATAGTCGAGGTCAGAGGCTAGTCTCAAAGGTCTTGGGTTAGTTATTCAAAACGGAGGGGAGAGCAAGGCCAACCTCTCGAATTTCTGTCATGGGTACAAGGCTCTCACAACAAGGATGAAGGTGATATCGTCAGCGAGGGAAGGAAGGCAAGAGTAAGGTGGTAATCTGAGTTTAAGAAGGAGATATCGGAACTGATTCGAACTGATGGCATGAGGAATTTTCTAATTATGGGTTGGAAGGCTTGCGGTCTCAAGGAGAGGAGAGTGTGAGTGTGTTCAGAACTCTTCCACCCACTTTTGATTTGTGTGTGTGTGTGTGTGTCTGTGTGTGTGTGTGTGTGTGTGTGTGTGTGTGTGTGTGTGTGTGTGTGTGTGTGTGTGTGTGTGTGTGTGTGTGTTGGTAAGCTGTACAGAGTGAGTGGGCTTTGGGCCTGCACCATGGGTTTGCCTCCTTTTTGGGCTGGACTCAGGGTCTTGATTCCAATGATCATATGTAATTTTTGGGTGAGCTTGAACTCCCCAAATGGGTCATGGTTGTTGGGCTTGAATAGTTGGCGCATCAAGGGTTTTAAGACAACAAGCTTTTGGGTAATGGATTTTGGGTTCAAACCGAGTAATATTTCACAAGGCCCAACCAAGTTGGACCAACCAACACGTGACCCACCTAGTCCCGAATAATTAAATAAGGATACGATGATAAATTTCTAAATTTCGATTCTTATTTTCGGTACGGGATGTATCATTAGAAACTATTGGCGAAATTAATCGACATCCATTGATATATACCGTAATCAAAAATCAAAGAAAAAAAAAAGTTACACAGTTCTTGGATGAACATAAGCAAAAACTAAACAAAAAATATTCTCTTATTTCTCATTCCAATGGGCAGCCAACAGAATCAGCATACACCAAAATTCAGAGCAAAAATAAATGTTCCCAATTTCATCATTCACAAATGAACAAAAGCAAATCAATTTCAAAGGCTAATAACAAAAATTGGAGTACTAGCCTACAAAATTGGACAAAAACAAAAACCAATCACTCACCTATTTTGCAGACCCATTCTCTAAATTCTTCAATGAATTATAATATAGTCGGCATTCAAATTCGGCAAAGTACCAAACACTCGACTAGATAGTCAATCTATCCAGTACACAGATTAGTCTATTCGGTTGAAATCGTCAGTACAATACGTTATATCAAATGATACTTGAATCAGTTGTAATGATTCTAATTCAACAATAACTGTATTGTGCCAGCCGTCACACAAGCCTCCAAACCTGCACGGACAGCTAAAGCCTCAACTTGAGGGGCTAACGAACACGCTATCATACCAGCACCACTAGCCACTTCAAAGGACCCTAGCCAAGATTGGAGAACCGATGTCGTAGGCCTCCCTACGTGTTTCGTTAGACCAAACTCCATCACAATTGTGTTTGAGTGCACCAAAACGAGGCTGGTGCCAACCTCTAGTATGTACCTCCGCATAAGGCACCCCCTTATCTCCCATCGCAACTTGTCCAACCATATTCACCTTCTTTGCCTCTAAGAACTCTTCTAGCTTACAGAATAGCAGATCAATAGTAGCTGCAGGACATTTGGAAGTATATTGGAAGCACCGCTCATTACGAGCTTTCCAAATCCTCCAATATCCAAAAGCTAAGATCTAAAAGAGATCCCATGCATCCTCCATGTGGCCATACATATCTTCCCAGTTGTGATAGCAATCATGAAAAGAAAGCCTCTAGAACCACCATATCACCATCTAAAGAGGACCGTCAAACCAGAATGCATGGGCGAAGTGACAAGTAAAAAAGAGATGGGACTCCAGCTCTTCCTCATCACTGCATGACCAGCACACATTATCCACATAAATACGTTGATGGAGTAGATCGTGGCGAAAGCCATGGTAGCAGGTTCAGATAAAGTGCCTAATTTTTTTGTGGTGCATTCTAGCTCCAATCATGCTAGAAAATTCGTTCCTTCCCATTGACTGTACTAGGCTCTCCTCTACCTCTTCCAAAATATTCTCCATTACGGCACAGTTCCATGCCCAACAAATAACTCGAATAAGCATTATAACAACCATTTTTTGAGAAATGCCAAACATATTGTTTCATACAACCATACCTACTCAATGCGATGGAACAAATGACACTAATTTCCTCCTCATCAAACAAACTTTCCACCAAACCACACAACCAAGTATGACCAACAGGACATATCAATTCTTTAACTGTAACGACCCGTTCCAAAATTTTGGGATTAATTAATATTAAATGAAGATTAGCCTCGCTAATCGAGGATTAGTCGAGGATTATCAGACGTTCAGGGCGAAATTACGATTTTTCTCCTAAACGAGGGCAAAAAGTTGACTTTTGACTCGGGAGGTCCGATGCGCGAGGGCCGAGGACCGTTACGTAGATCGGGTCGATACAAGTCCGTAGACAGGCGGCACGTTGAAATCGAACGTTCGACGGGAAAGTTACGGGTCACGGAAGTTTTGAGGCACTATTGTATGTTTTACGAGACGGATTGACATTTGTCCCCAGTGGGCCTTATATATTTTCCCCAGGCCCATGTACCCACCCTCCATCCTCATCTATTTCATCCATTCGAACCAAAATCATGCAACCCATACATCAAACCCTCCCCACCATCCTATCCTATTCCCTAGCATGATGATCGATGGACTGAAAGAGAGAGACTGAGATAGACGAATGACTAAGAGACGGCGGAGACCACGGTGGAGGAAGGTAAAACCGATAACCCGGTTAAGTTCAAAATCTGGTTTTTAAGTTAGGACGTTTGGGGGTTGATTCTAACGATTGGGTGTTGTTTTTGGAGGTTGTACGAGTTCGTTGTGGCCAGGATCGAAGGCCGTGGTGACTGGAGTCGGCTGGACAGAGGCTGGAAAAGCAAGACCTTGAAGATCAAATCAAAAGGTTATTTTCTAGGCCTGTTTTTATTTTTGTGAGTCCATAGGCCGATTGGGTAGATTGAGACAAAGCCAAAGGAAGAAAAACGGGAAGGAATGATGGTTGGAGGAAGAAGAACTAGTCTCGCCGGTTTGGTTGAATCAAAAACTAGAGAACCGGTTTAGACCGGTTCATCTGGAGATTGAAGACAGTGTTCCGGCGCGTGAAGCACACGCCCAGCGTCTTTGGGCGGTGCGTGGGGCACTATTTGGGGATGAGTTCTACATATGAAATCATCCTTTCGATGTAACGAAAATTTTGGGATAGGTTTCGAGTCGATCGAACACCGTTTCGAGGTATTTTTGAGAGTCCGAAGGCTTAGGGTCCATTTTAAAATATGTTAAAAATCCCGAAAAATTAGGGGGCTTTAATGAGAAGTTATTGAGGTAGTTAGTAACTCTCTAGTATGATTTGGACAGGTCCGGGAGTCCCGGAGATGGTGTTTGGCCCAGAGAGACTTATGGCGGGCGTATCGAGGCGCAGCATGGACGGTCTGTGAGTGGACCTTACTTTCTAAATTGTGATGCTTGCATAAATGTTTATATGCTTTATATCGATGATTTGAGATGCCTTGAGTGCATATGATTGTCGTAGTTAGTATTTACGTTTGTGCACGTATTACGAGATTTATGATTTTATATCTTGCCGATACGTGCTGGAATTTCTATGATGGTTTGATGAAATAGTTTTAGATTTGGAAATGTGGAACCGGGCATGAGACCCATTTGGATTTGGAAACTATCGGACTTGAAGTCCAGTTGATTTGTGATATCGGGCTTGAGACCCAATTGGTTTATGATATGGGGCTTGAGGCCCAGTTGATTTATGATATCGGGTTTGAAGCCCAGTTGATTTATGATATCGAGCTTGAGATCCAGTTGATTGATGGCATCGGGCTTGAGGCCCAGTTGGTTTATGGTATCGAGCTTGAGGCCCAATTGGTTTATGGTATCGGACTTGAGGCCCAGTTGATTGTGATATCGGACTTGAGGCCTAGTTGTCTGGTGTCTTTGATTGAATTTGGGGTGAGACCCTACTGAGGAAATGACTTTGATTGAGAAGCATTTTTCATTGATTTTGATTTGAAATGAGAAGTGCTTGCTTTGGGAAAGTCTTTGAAATGAACTGGTTTTATGATGCATGCATGCTTTTACGTGAAGGGTATAAATGTATTTTTGATATAAACGATTTTATAAACTGTTGTTTTGTCCACTCACAGCTTTTATGGTTTTCAATACCCTTCAGGCTGACAGCGAATGCGGGCTGTAGCAGAGATCGAGACATCACATGCCACCACCGATCCTGGCGTACTCTGATGGACCCAGAGAGGGAGACGAGTTTATCCCTGGTCTAACACGCAGTGTCAGACGGGAGTAGGCACATCCCACGATAACCCAGGGAGATAGGGACGGGGTCCTGTCATTAACCATTAAAGGGAGATTAAAATTAATAGATCTTACTTTGAAGGTCGACCATGTGGGAACCATGGGTCCGAAGTAATACTAATTTGTGATCCATCTTTTACAGGCCAATGAAGGCCTCACTTCAGAATACGGAGCCCCTGCAAAATACCTATCCAACCCTAGGAGGACCCAGCTACTTTTTGTCTCCAAGATTGAGGCCATGACACGACGCATCCCAATCCCCCACCAGGATTAACATGGGATGTGCCATGCTCTCGTCTAACCAACGTGTGACACGAAGGGCCATACAAGGTATAACCCATAACCTTTGCCAAAACGGGGCTTCTAGAGCACGCCAAGATCAGTGGAAGAGTGTGATGTCTCAGTCGCTGCTACAACCCTCATCCGCGATCAAGCAGAAAGGCACTAAAAACCATAAAAGCTGTGAGTGGACGAAAATAAATAATTTAATAAAAACTCATTTCATAAAGAAGAAATTTAAGCCCTTCACTAAAAACCATGCATGCATTCGAAACCTATTTAACTTCATCAAATAAAATATAATAAAATATTTTCTAAACCAAAACCATTTCCTTCTGATAGGTCGTTAAATCAACACTATTTTATATTATTTTATACCCTTATACTTGACTTTTATTATTTAAATAATAAGTAATTAGATAAATTAATTTATTTTGTGATTTTTCTATTTAAATAAATAAAACTTGTATTTTGGAGTATTTTAGCGAAAGAATCGTCCCGATCGGATTTATAACGAAGAAATTATGGACGAATTTCGGTGAAATATTACTTAAATGTTTAATTAATTTTATAAGCCCAAATAAATCTAACCCATTGTTTTCCTTTGTGCAGCCCAAGCCATTTCTTTTGCTGAGCAGCTGCCCAAATCCAGTCCAAAACCGAGTCTTCAGCCCATCACGCCACCGACTGTTTCAGACCCATGCCGCCTGACCCTTCCATTCCAGCCCATGCGCGAAGCAGGCCCGCGTCATTTCTTTCTCCCAGCCCAGGTTTGTGCGTCTGCAGCCCTGCTCCCGCTCGGCCGTGACTTCTGCACAGCCACTCGCCTGGTCCAATCTTAGCGCTCGGCCCATACAAGTCCATCAGGCGCGCATCCCATCCGAAAATCCACGCTTCCACCCACTTCCTGACCCAACTGCACCCACCAAACCCACCTGCACAACACCTACTCTGCAGCCCAGCTACCGCCTGGCCCGCCTGCGCCCTCACCAGCCCATCACGCCGTGCTTCTGCTGCTCACCAAACCAACCAGCCCACTGCAGCCTCCAACAGTGCAGCCCAACTGCACCAAACAGTGCACCAGCAGCCCAACAGTCCCATTTTCTTCTATTTCTTTTATTTCCAGCCACAAAACAATTCCAACCCTTACCTAAATTTCATCATTAAACATCATTGTTCATAATTAGTCATCATTTCATTTTCTTTTATTTTATTGTAATTTTTAATTAATTTATTTGTTTTTGAGTAGCTTTTTCCTCCTATAAATAGAAGTGCATTTCTCTTGTTTAGGGGGGACTTTGTTTTGAGAAAGAACTCCAAAACACAAAATTGTATCCTTCCTTTAGAAATATCAAGCCTAGTATTTCCGTTGTAATTCTTGAGTTTAAGTTCGCATTCTCGTGTTTATTCATCCATCTTCATAAGGTTTCTTCTGCTGTCAGAAAATCTTATGAATAACATGTCATTTTTATTCCATCCATTTTCGGAATCACAAGCTTTCTTGGATTCCGAAGGTGTAACTTGTTATTTCCTTTGCTTAAACTCTCATTGTTGTTTCGGTTTTATTTTCTTTAGTTCAATATTTTTGTGGGTATTTTCTTTCTAACTTTTGTAGACAAGAATATTATTATAATGTGTTCTACTTTTCAAACTTCATTTACTTCATACATTTGAGTGCTTAAGCTTCAATTTTATACTAAGTGTTTATGACCGCGTTTCGGTGCACTTAGTATAAAATTGAAGAGATTTAAATGTTTAATACACATTCAAATCATAAACATTGGGTTAATCAATTTATAAGTGTTTATGACCGCGTTTCGGTGCATTTATAATGTTTATAAAATGTATGCATGAGTGAGATGGTGAAAGTAGAATTTTGTGATGTATTCAAACTTTGCAAAAGTTAGAGTGTTGGTAGATTTTGTGTTTAAAGAAAGTCCACTTGTATATATGTTAAAATAGGAATAGAATTAGTTCATTTATGTCTTTACTTATTTTGCATGATCAAAATCCCTAAAACCCCCATCTTTATTCTTTTATTCATTTAATTCATTTATTCGTTATTTCATTAATTTATTGATTCTCTTATTTATTAATTCGTTTATTCGTTTATTCGTTAATTCTTTAATTCCTTATTACTTGATTATTCAATTAGTTAATTATGTGTTTATTTAATTCTTTAATTCTTTAATTCTTCAATTCATTAATTATTCATTATTCTTTTTAACTAACATATTATCAATATTCCCTAATTTCCCCGGTTGAGAACGATCCCTACTTACCAATACTATAACTACACAAAAGGGTTTAAATTTGCATAATACTCAAATTACATGTTTAATTTAATGCGTAGTTTGGGCTTTATCAATTTTTGGCGCCGTTGCCGGGGAAATTAAAAATCATTCTTAATGTGTTAGTATGTATAAAATTGTTTCTATTTGAAATGTTCATATTTGTGAATTAAGTATACATATTCTTAAGTTTTATTTATTTATTTAATTATGTTGCCATAATACTTGTTCATATTTTATTCGTTTACTTTCATAGTATTACATGTATATTACTTGTTTACAATTACTTTATTTTATGATTACTTATTGGGTTATTTAATATTTCTATTAAACAAAAAAAATTTAAAAAAAAATTTAAAAAAAATTAAAAAAAAAAAGAAAAATTCGGATAAGTATAAATCAACAGTAGTAAATAAATAAACAATTTAATTTGTGCATACTTAATTTTAGATTGTTATTTAACTATTCATTTTACTTTTATTATGTTTATTAATTGTTCCTACTTGTTTATTATTTACCTTTACTAAATTTTCATACCTTTTATTTTTGTGTTAGCATAAATAAGTTGTAATTTTGTTACTTGTTATTTGTCATACTTGTTCATAATTTGGTTATACTTTTACACACTTAAGTTATTTTATTCATATTTGAGTATCCATTTTTGTTCACAACTTTCATGTCTTATGCTTGCCTTATTATATTAATTAACAATGTTCATAATATGCTTGTTCATAAATTGTATTTAATGCCTTTATTGTGTTATTTCATTAATTGTATTTTATATTTGTTTATTTTATTAATTTTTAGAGCTATATATATTTATATATGTAACTTTCCTAAATGTAAATATTGTTTCCTATTAAATGTTTTAGAGTTGCATGAATCTCAAGGCCCATTTTTCTTCAAAATTCTACTTTCGGGAACAGGTAGCGCCCCTTGTGTTTATTTTCTCCTTAACCCTTCGTGATGTGTGGATTTCATCACCACACACCATAGACTCGAATCTATGGGCATGAGGTTGGGGCGGAGTTTGTAAACACTCGGGTTTGGTAATTCACCAAATCTTCCATCGGTTGGTTATGGTGTCTAGAAGGGTTATGACTGGTGACAAGTTTTGGATTAAGAAAGAGAACACCAATGGAGTATATGCCAATGCAAGCCTCGGGGTGTTCTCGAAATTATCCTTGCTTCTCGCGTTACATCTATCTCAACTGGCCATGATTAACGTTGAATGGTGGAAGGGTGGTTATCAGTACGTGCAGGCCGTACGCCCAGGAAAGTATTATGAGAAGCGAAAGGGGAAAGTTATTCATGACACTCTAAGGCTCTACTTATTGCATAAATAGTTGCATACCCTCCCTGAGATTTCATGATGCTCGGAATTCATCACCGGGCCCCCTAGACTAAGTGAATCTAGGGAAGTGAGATCGAAGGTGTAGGCCATTCTTTCATGAACTGTCACGTAACTCTTATGTCTTGTGCAGGTTCTAATAAATGCATTCACACCATGCTTCATGTAGATACTTTTGTGTTGCATTAGTTTAGATGCATTTGGAACTTGTGCATTTTCTTGCTATTACTGTGACTTTTTGTTAATTATAGCCTCTATTTATGTCACACTGTATGAAATCTATACTCTCATACCCTTACTATCTCTTTTTGTGTATATGTCAATTCCAGCTTAAGTTAATACTTTTTCAAAACTCACATTTTCTTGCTAATTGTGACTTTCTTAACGTATATTCCGAACATTAACCCTAATTCTTGTCGCAATTATTCTGTTTAAATTAACTTTCACTAGCTAAGTACTTGTGTATATTGACCTTCTAACTTAGTGTTCAATTTTAAATTAGGTACGTACTTATGAATGCACGCTCATCAGTCTAAGCTTGATCGGTTGAGAAAGCAACTTGACATCTCACCAAGCAACGCAACATTCAGAGACGCACTTAAGAAAACCAGCTCATCCGGACCACCATCCCCAATACTCGGTGAATCAATAAGTGAGAAGAGTAATTCAGACGAGGAACAGACTTTTGAAACACCGGTAGTCATGGCAAGAAATCTGAGTATCCGAGAGCAGACATGTGCTAACACAAGTGGCACTGCGAATTTCTGCATCCAGTATCCTGAGCCTAGAACCAACAAGAAAGATATTGAGCTCAAGAGTGGAGTCCTTCATCAGTTACCCAAGTTCCATGGAATTAGAAATGAAGATCCACACAAACACTTGACGGAGTTCCAATTCATTATCAGTAG
The DNA here is from genome assembly GCA_032719365.1 of Prinsepia uniflora. Taxonomy (NCBI): domain Eukaryota; kingdom Viridiplantae; phylum Streptophyta; class Magnoliopsida; order Rosales; family Rosaceae; genus Prinsepia; species Prinsepia uniflora. Next base: position 25,706,554 of record CM064873.1, read on the forward strand.
CATGTGTCCCGATGATGCAGATTTGGAAATCATGAAGTTGAAGGCTTTCCCATTGTCCTTGGAAGATAGAGCACGGGTGTGGCTTTTGAGTCTCCCACCCAATCATATCGACTCTTGGGAGAAGCTGGTTCAGGAATTTCTTACCAAATACTTTCCTGCCTCAAAGATTACGGTGTTAAGAAAGGAGATCACTGGAATCAAACAAAAAGATCATGATGAAAATTTCAGCCAGTATTATGAAAGGTTTAAGGAACTCTGTGCTTCATGCCCGACTCACGGAATCACTGAAGGATATCTCTTAACCTACTTCTACGAAGGACTCAAAGGTTGGGATAGAGGACTACTTGATGCTGCAGCTAACGGAAGTTTCTTAGCTCGGAGTTTAGTAGACGGTCGTGCATTACTTGAAAGTCGTGCACTCAATGATGCACAATATGAAGGTGCCGAGCCTATTCCAAGAAAGGTACATGAGGTAAGTTCCCAAGTTATTAATGATTCTAAATTAGATAAAATCATCTCTATGCTTTCGAATGTGTTGGAACTAAAGAAGCAGGTAGCCCCGGTGTGTTCCATATGCTCCCAAGGCCATCTTGAGGACCAATGCCCCTACACTGCAAGGGAGGAAGACCCCGGGACTGAAATGGCACATGCCATAGGTGGATTTCAAGGAGGGCCAAGGACCCAAGGCTATAGTTGGAGAGATCCGAACAATGTCCTAAACCCTCAACACATGATGACAGGCCCAACCCGTGCCCCGAATCCTCAACATTTCCAAAAGCCCACATGGCAACCAAGGCCCCCGGTTCCATTTTCTAACTTTTCTCATAATCATGCAAATAATCATATCTCTTCATCTTCTAATCCTGATTATGATAAAATGCTGGCTGCTCTTTCACAAGGGCAGCAAACACTAATGGCTTCGACTCAGGCTCTTGTCACAGGTCAGCAAAATCAGCAAAAAGACATCGCTGATCTCAAGGACCAAATGGGCAAGGTCGTGGACTTCATGGGTAAAATCCAAGCTAGTGGGGTTCTTCCACCTCAACCTACACCCAACCCGAATGCAAGACCTGAAGCCAATGCGATTATCACTCGAAGTGGTAAAGTGCTCGGTGAAATAGAGCCAGATCCAGCCGTTTCTGAGGCTGAAAAGCACAAGGTGGCAACTAAGACCACCACGGCACAACCGCCAGTTCAACCTACCCACACACAAGGTAACAACCCAATCCCTTCAAGTTCTGTTGTTACTAATTCCCCGTCTGTGCGTGCACCATTTCCAAGTAGGCTTGCCAAATCTAAGAAGGATGAATCCGATGAGGAGATCTTGGAAATCTTCAAAAAGGTGCAAATCAACATGCCCTTAATCGAGTGCATCAAACAAGTGCCGAAATACGCAAAGTTTCTGAAAGAGTTATGCACTCCAAGGCGCCAAACGAGGGAGAAGGAGGTTGTGATGGTGAGTGAAACAGTTTCTGCTGTAATCCAACGTCGGCTACCCCCAAAGTTGAAGGATCCAGGGAGTTTTTCTGTTCCCTGCGTGATTGGTAACAAGTCTTTTGATAAAGTCATGCTAGACTTAGGTGCATCCATTAATGTTATGCCATATTCGTTATATGTTGCCCTAGGTTTAGGAAAATTACAACATGATGATGTTATCATTCAATTAGCCGATCGTTCTAATGTGTATCCCAAGGGATACGTCGAAGATGTTCTTGTGCAGGTTAACCAGCTCATTTTCCCCGCGGATTTTTATGTCCTAGACATGGAGGATTCCCCTACGAATCAAGCTCCACTAATGTTGTTGGGAAGACCATTCATGAGAACGGCTAAGACGAAGATTGATGTATTCAATGGTACATTAACAATGGAAGTTGATGGAGAGGAAATTGGCTTCAACATTTTCGATGCCATGAGGTACCCTAGTTCTACAACTCAAACTACGTTTTCTATTGATGTGTGCAACTCTTTTGCAGAAAAACATCTTGAATCAATTCGAGAAGACACGCTCAATATGATAATCCAGGAAGGAGTTGGCCTCACTCAATCAGGGGACGCCTTGGTTGAAGATGCGGATTATGAACTAGGGCCTCGAATTTTGGATGAAGTCATGACCCTAAATGAGGCCCCCAGAATGGTAAATCCTCAGGTACCCTTGTCCCTTCCAGTTAGTACTAACGCCACTCCTCCTTCAGTAGTGCAAGCCCCCGTTCTCGAGCTCAAGGTTCTGCCGGACCACCTGAAGTATGCCTATCTTGGCCCAGACGAGACTCTTCCTGTCATAGTGTCCTCTGCACTAACCGAATCACAGGAAGACAGATTGGTACGGGTCTTGACAAAGTACAAGACAGCCATTGGATGGACTCTGTCCGACATCAAGGGAATCAGCCCTACAACCTGTGTACATCGAATCTTGCTTGAAGACGATGCAAAACCCTCTCGCGAAGCTCAACGTCGCCTTCATCCCCCGATGATGGAGGTCGTGAAACAAGAGGTCATCAAACTCTTGGACTGTGGTGTCATCTACCCAATTTCAGACAGCAAATGGGTCTCACCAGTCCAAGTAGTCCCAAAGAAAAGTGGAGTCACAGTTGTGGCGAACAGCGAAGGCGAGGTGGTGCCCCAGAGAACCGTGACCGGATACAGAGTTTGTATCGATTATCGGCGCCTCAACAAAGCAACTAGGAAGGATCACTTTCCTTTGCCCTTCATTGATCAAATGCTTGAAAGGTTAGCAGGTCAATCCTATTACTGTTTTCTTGATGGTTATTCTGGATATAATCAAATCTGTATCGCTCAAAATGACCAAGACAAAACGACTTTCGCTTGTCCTTTTGGAACTTTTGCCTACCGAAGAATGCCTTTCGGTTTATGTAATGCTCCAGGTACTTTCCAAAGATGCATGCTTTCTATTTTCTCTGAATATGTCGAAAAAATAATTGAAGTATTTATGGACGATTTCAGTGTCTTTGGGGATAGTTTTGATGCATGCTTAGAACACTTAGAACTTATCTTACAAAAGTGTGTCGGAACTAATCTAGTACTTAACTGGGAAAAATGTCATTTCATGGTTAGACAAGGGATAGTCTTAGGCCATATTGTCTCTGAAAGAGGAATTAAAGTTGATAAATCTAAAGTTGATATTGTGCGACACTTACCCTCTCCCACTTCGGTGAGAGAGATCCGTTCATTTCTTGGTCACGCAGGTTTCTACAGAAGATTTATCAAGGACTTCTCCCACATTGCAAGGCCCTTGTGCCGATTGCTTCAGAAGGAGACACCCTTCGTCTTCGATGTTGACTGTCAGGAAGCTTTTGAGAAGCTTAAAACTCTTCTAACCACTGCACCCATTCTTTGTGCCCCGGATTGGTCCTTACCCTTTGAACTAATGTGTGATGCCTCTGACTATGCAGTTGGTGCTGTACTAGGACAAAGGCGGGACAAGAAGCCCTACGTCATTTATTATGCATCCAGAACTCTGAATGATGCTCAAATGAACTACACCACTACCGAGAAGGAGTTGCTTGCTGTAGTGTTTGCTTTAGATAAATTTCGCTCTTATTTACTTCGAACTAAAGTTATTATTTACACTGATCATGCAGCACTGAAGTATCTCCTCGCCAAGAAGGAGGCAAAACCAAGGCTCATCCGATGGATTCTTCTTCTCCAAGAGTTTGACATCGAGATTAAAGACAAGAAAGGTGTAGAAAATGTGGTGGCAGACCATTTGAGTCGCATAGCAAATGAACGAGATCCCGTGGAGATTCAGGAGATGTTTCCGGATGAACAACTCTTCGGAATTCAGGTAAGTACTCCTTGGTATGCTGATATCGTAAATTACTTAGTCACCAAGCAGTTACCTTCCACTCTCACCCGTGCACAAAAAGATAAACTTAAGAAGCATGCTAGGTACTATGTTTGGGATGAACCTTATTTATGGAAACACTGTGCAGATTTATTGATTAGGAGATGTGTCCCTGATATTGAACATAGGTCAGTCCTAGAGTTTTGCCATAGCCATGCTTGTGGGGGCCATTTTGGATCTAGAAAAAATGCACTCAAAATTTTAGAATCTGGATTATATTGGCCCACACTTTTTAAAGATGCACATTCATTCTGTTTAGCATGTGATAAATGTCAGAGATCAGGAAACTTAGGACAAAGGGATGAAATGCCACAACATTATGTTTTAACTGTTGAAATATTTGATGTTTGGGGTATTGATTTTATGGGTCCATTTCCTCAATCTAATGGTTATCTCTATATCTTACTTGATGTTGATTATGTCTCGAAATGGGTGGAAGCTAAAGCCACCAAGACTAATGACTCTAAAACTGTTGCAGATTTCCTCAGAACTAACATTCTTTCCAGGTTTGGGATCCCTCGGGTCCTGATCAGTGATGGTGGAAGTCACTTCTGCAACAAGACCATTGAAGCCTTACTGAAACGATACGGTGTCACTCACAGAGTCTCTACACCGTATCACCCTCAAACGAGTGGAATGGCCGAAGTTAGCAATAGGGAAATCAAGAAGATCTTAGAGAGAACCGTGGGCCCTAGTCGCAAGGATTGGAGCCAGCGATTGGATGATGCACTTTGGGCCTACAGGACGGCCTACAAAACTCCTATAGGGATGTCACCCTATAGGTTGGTCTATGGAAAAGCATGCCACCTTCCGGTGGAACTGGAGCACAAAGCATGGTGGGCTGTCAAGACGTTCAACATCAAGCTAGATGATGCCGGTTTACATCGAAAGCTCCAGCTGAGTGAGCTTGAGGAAATCAGAAATGATGCATTCGAAAACACTCTGATCTACAAGGAGAAGACTAAGGCATTTCATGACAAGCAGATCAAGAGTAAAACGTTTGACATCGGACAGAAAGTTTTGCTATTCAATTCCCGACTCAGACTCTTTCCCGGTAAGTTATGTTCTAGATGGGTAGGTCCTTTTGTTGTTACTAATATGTTTGCCCATGGAGCCATACAGATCAAAAGCATCGAAACTGGAAAGGAGTTCAAAGTCAATGGCCACAGATTAAAACCGTACATTGAGGCATTTGGAGAACACGATGTGGAAACAACGAAGGTGCTACGACCTCGCATCACATGAGTTGACTTCAGCACTCCGTCAAAGCACTTGTTGGGAGGCAACCCAACGTATTCCCGAGTAGTGAAGGAGCCATCACCACAGATTTGCTCTCTTTAATCCCTTCACTCTCTTTTATGTTTATGTCTTTAGTATTTTTCTTAGTTTATTTTCGTAAAATCCTCTTCCTTACTTAGAGTCTATGTTCATTTCACTTCTACTTTCTTACATTGAGGACAATGTAGAATTTAAGTGTGGGGGAGTAGTTTACAATTTCAATTGTACAATAAAATTGTTTAAAAAAAATAAAAAAATAAATTATTTCGGTTTTCTTGAGTCTTTTCGTTTTTATCGAGTCTTAAGTTGCCCCTTAACCTGTCAATGATAATAATGAAGGGAATAAGTATATTATGGCTATAAAGATGATCACTATAACTTGAATTCGTTTGTTAATACTTTTTGATTAAATGTTATAACTTTTAAGATAGTGCATGTAAATTGGTACATAAACTAGCATGCTAAGACAAGTATGAATCATTTAAACCTTATGTGAGCTTTAGAACTATATATACATCTTTGATGAGTGATTCATAAGTTCTTTGTTTAAATTGATAAACATATGCCTCATAACTACTTGCAATAGATCTTAATGAACTCTAGAGTACTAGAACTTATTCGATTTGATTTTCAAAGCTTTTAAGTCATTAAACTCTCTGATTTTGGATATGATTAAGGCATTAGGGTTAACACCATAAATTCAAACATCCATGCTCCCTATTTTGTGCGCACAAGTTGCGACCCCCTTAGTTTTAACCCAGTTGAGCCCGCATTAAACCTTTCCTTCATCACCATGATTACCTAAACACTTGAGCTTAGCATAGACATCTTTCACCCTTGTTCCAAAGACTTGATTGAAGACATGAAATTGGTGTGAAGAAAAATTGATGATGTTTGGAAGACTTTTATGTGTATGGATTTACTTACTCACTTACTCAAACTTTGTATATTATGTTATTACCTTGATATTTGCAAAAAAAAAAAAAAAAAAAAAAAAAAAAGGAGAAAAAAAGAGTTGAGTCTCTATCAAGGTAATAAAGATTGATTATGAGTCCTTTACATTTGATGAAATTTGGCCTATATTCGAAGGAATAAATTCATACTAAGATCGGGAAGTTATGTTTTGGGAATCGTTTAAGTCTTGGAACGAATTTGAGCACCACTCGTCCTATATATTTCTTGCCTCTAAACTTAGCCCCATTACAACCTTCATAAAGACCTTATGATCCTTAAGATGGTAAATTTTGATTAGTGAAGTCAATTACTTGAGTAAGCTTATGGTTTTGGTTCATTTGTGCAAGTATGTTTTGCTTTTATTGAGGTGTTTGTTTGAGATTTTGCAAAAGTACTTTATTTCTATTATGTGATCACTTTTCTCACATATTTTGAGTACAAACACAAACCCTTACGAAATTGAGTGAATTTATGAGTGCATATCCTTGTGAGTTGATTCATACTAGTTTTATTCATGTTGATATCCATTTCACCATATTTACTCATTATCTTACTTGTTTAAGCATTTTGTTACCATGTATTAACTCTTGAATTCTGTATGCTTAAACGCCTTAAGTGAAAATCTTTTATGCCATAATATTTATAAAATTTTGAGACGAATGGTTAAGGGTTTACTTGCTTTGACTTCGTAGTTTAAATTCAGTTTTTGCTAGGGACTAGCAAAGTTTAAGTGTGGGGGTATTTGATAGGTCGTTAAATCAACACTATTTTATATTATTTTATACCCTTATACTTGACTTTTATTATTTAAATAATAAGTAATTAGATAAATTAATTTATTTTGTGATTTTTCTATTTAAATAAATAAAACTTGTATTTTGGAGTATTTTGGCGAAAGAATCATCCAGATCGGATTTATAACGAAGAAATTATGGACGAATTTCGGTGAAATATTACTTAAATGTTTAATTAATTTTATAAGCCCAAATAAATCTAACCCATTGTTTTCCTTTGTGCAGCCCAAGCCATTTCTTTTGCTGAGCAGCTGCCCAAATCCAGTCCAAAACCGAGTCTTCAACCCATCACGCCACCGACTGTTTCAGACCCATGCCGCCTGACCCTTCCATTCCAGCCCATGCGCGAAGCAGGCCCGCGTCATTTCTTTCTCCCAGCCCAGGTCTGCGCGTCTGCAGCCCTGCTCCCGCTCGGCCCGTGACTTCTGCACAGCCACTCGCCTGGTCCAATCTTAGCGCTCGGCCCATACAAGTCCATCAGGCGCGCATCCCATCCGAAAATCCACGCTTCCACCCACTTCCTGACCCAACTGCACCCACCAAACCCACCTGCACAACACCTACTCTGCAGCCCAGCTACCGCCTGGCCCGCCTGCGCCCTCACCAGCCCATCACGCCGTGCTTCTGCTGCTCACCAAACCAACCAGCCCACTGCAGCCTCCAACAGTGCAGCCCAACTGCACCAAACAGGGCACCAGCAGCCCAACAGTCCCATTTTCTCCTATTTCTTTTATTTCCAGCCACAAAACAATTCCAACCCTTACCTAAATTTCATCATTAAACATCATTGTTCATAATTAGTCATCATTTCATTTTCTTTTATTTTATTGTAATTTTTAATTAATTTATTTGTTTTTGAGTAGCTTTTTCCTCCTATAAATAGAAGTGCATTTCTCTTGTTTAGGGGGGACTTTGTTTTGAGAAAGAACTCCAAAACACAAAATTGTATCCTTCCTTTAGAAATATCAAGCCTAGTATTTCCGTTGCAATTCTTGAGTTTAAGTTCGCATTCTCGTGTTTATTCATCCATCTTCATAAGGTTTCTTCTGCTGTCAGAAAATCTTATGAATAACATGTCATTTTTATTCCATCCATTTTCGGAATCACAAGCTTTCTTGGATTCCGAAGGTGTAACTTGTTATTTCCTTTGCTTAAACTCTCATTGTTGTTTCGGTTTTATTTTCTTTAGTTCAATATTTTTGTGGGTATTTTCTTTCTAACTTTTGTAGACAAGAATATTATTATAATGTGTTCTACTTTTCAAACTTCATTTACTTCATACATTTGAGTGCTTAAGCTTCAATTTTATACTAAGTGTTTATGACCGCGTTTCGGTGCACTTAGTATAAAATTGAAGAGATTTAAATGTTTAATACACATTCAAATCATAAACATTGGGTTAATCAATTTATAAGTGTTTATGACCGCGTTTCGGTGCATTTATAATGTTTATAAAATGTATGCATGAGTGAGATGGTGAAAGTAGAATTTTGTGATGTATTCAAACTTTGCAAAAGTTAGAGTGTTGGTAGATTTTGTGTTTAAAGAAAGTCCACTTGTATATATGTTAAAATAGGAATAGAATTAGTTCATTTATGTCTTTACTTATTTTGCATGATCAAAATCCCTAAAACCCCCATCTTTATTCTTTTATTCATTTAATTCATTTATTCGTTATTTCATTAATTTATTGATTCTCTTATTTATTAATTCGTTTATTCGTTTATTCGTTAATTCTTTAATTCCTTATTACTTGATTATTCAATTAGTTAATTATGTGTTTATTTAATTCTTTAATTCTTTAATTCTTCAATTCATTAATTATTCATTATTCTTTTTAACTAACATATTATCAATATTCCCTAATTTCCCCGGTTGAGAACGATCCCTACTTACCAATACTATAACTACACAAAAGGGTTTAAATTTGCATAATACTCAAATTACATGTTTAATTTAATGCGTAGTTTGGGCTTTATCACCTTCCTCAAATCATTAGGGCCTTAGCCAAAAACCATAAAATCCAAGCATGTGGGAACTTAGCCCAAAACCGTAAATCCAAATCATGTCGGTCGCTGCCCAAATCAATTTATTACACAGAAATCCCAATCATAAATAGGGTAAATCAGTAAATCTATAAATCCAATAAACACATGTTTTATACCAATCATTGGCATCCCATACGCCTGACGTTCCAAACGTCATGTCACGGTCTAAGGCTACATGTGCCGCTCGGGGTCTCTTCGAGCCTATTTATGACATCCTAGATGTCTGACGTCCAAAACGTCTAATAATAGCAATCCTGCTCCTTAGTCACTATACGGTCCGGTCGCTCCGTGCAATGACCCTTGCAAGCAATGCACTGTGACTACACCAGTGTCCCAGACTGCTAGACGAGACCATCCACAGATCCACATATAAGGATGGTATATGGAAAACATTTTATAAAATCATTTCAAAACCGTTTAGAAAAGGGAACTTTCCTGGAATACTGTTAAATCTATTTCCATTCCATAAACCATAAATGAGACTCATGTCCGATATCATAATCAACTAGGCCTCATGACCGATAGAACAAACCAAATGGGTCTCAGCCCGATACCTCATTAAATCAAATGGACTTCAAGTCCGATAGTTTCCAAATCAAATGCGTCTCATACCCGATTCCATATTTCCAAATCCAAATCAGTTTATCAAACCATCATTGAAATACCATCACGTATAAGCAGAGTATAAAACCATAAACCTCAAAATAAGTGCAAATATGTAAATCCTAAATACCACAATCATAATCATAGAAATTATATACATAAAATATATAAAACAGTTATGCATGCATCATATTTAGAAAACAAAAGTGTAACACCTCAAACTTTTATGAATTGGTAAAGTTGACATTTTAGTGTAAATTGACCATTTTGCCCCTAGTTGGGGTAATTGTTGACTTTTGACTCGGACTGTATTTTGGACATTGACCAATGACTGTGACGTAGATCGGTACGTCACGAGTACGTAGATAGGCGGCACGCCGAAATCGGAGATTGGGCGGGAAAGTTATGGTCAGGGACGAGAAAATGACACTATTCGTGAAACCCCGGGAATCTCACACTTGGCAGGTTCTTATTGGATAAGGGCAATCTGGTGGGACCCTTGGATGAGTGACAAGTATCACTCATCCTATTGGTGGGTTTCCCCATGCATGTGGATCAATTTAGGGTTCCATCTTCATTAATTGGTTTTCTTTCATTTCTCATTACTATCATTCTCACAATCTCACAAACTCTCTCTAAGCTATGAAACACCAAAACACCACACCACCACCTCCATACACTACCTTCACTTCATTGAGCATCACTGAGGTTGTGAGGGATACCTGAGGGAGAAGATGAGCTGACGGCGAGGCTGTACACGGCAAGGATCACGACGAAAGGTTTTCGAGAACCCGAGAACCCGAAACACCCATTTTGACCCAATTTTGGAAACTCAGTTTTAGAGGTGTGTTGAAGGTTTTGGTGGAAACTAAACTGCCTCGAAATACGTGCAAATACGTAAATCCTAAATACCACAATCATAATCATAGAAATCAGATATATAAACCATATAAAACAGTTATGCATGCATCATATTTAGAAAACAAAAGTCCACTCACAGACTGTCCTAGCTGCCGCCTCGATACTCGTGCCATAAGAATCTTCAGGGTTAATTTATCATCTCCGGAACTTCCGGACCTGTCCAAATCATATCAAAGGTTACTAATGGACTCTACAAGGTCATACCTAAGACCTATGAACAGTACCAACCCGGGAACGCGTCCCAAACATGTTTTCCGAGGCTAAAAACCTCATTTTGACCGACCTAATGATCTCTGATCGACCCGAAACCACCACCATTGGATCTGGATCGTCGAAATCTTTAAAATTACACTGGTCCCACCTTGATATTTGTGCCCACGTGCCCCCACGCGCATGGTCAATGCTAGCATTAGCATTCAAAGTCAATGCTGACGTCAGCCTGTCGTCAGTACTAACACATTCTGACAGCTGTCAGATCTGATAGTGTCATGTGTCACCTGCATACTGGTCTACATCACTGACATGTCAGTGATACGTGGCAGCACGTGATTGGGCCACATCACTGACATGTCAGTGTTGACTGTGCACTGACATGTGACACGTGACACGTGGCAAGCTCCCATTGGTCCCTTTCTGACACCTGTCAGTCTAACATGTCAGACCTGACATGATGACGTGTCGTTGACGTCACTCGTCGTCAACTTTCGACGGGTCAACGCGAATACCTGCAACTGGGTTGCGCAGACCCGCCACCCAAACCTGGCCCTAAAACCCTGGATTTCAACTTGTTTTCATTCCAATTTGTTCCTACATACTCGTCTAGTCATCCCTAATAGTTCTATGGACTCAAAACAATGAAAAACGACTTAGATTTATACATTTAATTGGAGGAATAGTAGCCCAGATTCGCTCCTTCGATTCCTCTCGATTCCAGCCATTGTTGCCTTCAAATCCAGTCTCAAACAACTCATACAGCCATCAAAAACACCATTGAATCACTATGCCATTTTAGCCTTTAGACGACAGTAAAAAACTATCGTCAGATTGTAAAAACCAAGTGTTGTCTATGTGAGTATCATCTATTTGAAACATATCAGACGACACTTTTTAATTGTCATCTATAATAGCATCAGACGACGGTTATTCTGAAAAAGCCATCGTTTATTAGGGAAAAAAAACCCAATCAGTAAAACTGTCGTCTATGAAGCTCTTGGACGACAGTTTTATTAAACAACCGTCGTCTGATATACCATCAGACGACAATTTTTCAATAAAACTGTCATCTAAGCTTAATAGAGACGACGCCTTAAATTTAAGAAATTGTCGTCTAATAGTGTATCAGACGACGCTTTTTGTGAAAACGTGTCATCTGATACACTATCAGACAACACTTTTTTAGCAAAAGCGTCGTCTATGATAACATAGACAACAGTTTTTTAAATGTGATGTCGTGTAATATACTATTAAACGACAGTTTTTTTTATAATTAAGACAACACTTATTTACTGTTGCAAGAAGCTTTTTAATTTTATTAGAACATGATATTTGTGTGAATTCCTCGGGCACCTCTCGTTGGTTCATATAATTTCTTCAATGAATAATAAAAAATCCATCAACCTGTCATTCTTATATTAAATCAACCGAAAGACAAAAAGATAACTGTATATTACGATCCCAAAATAAGTACAAGAATTAGCTATGTTTCTAAGTGCATGTCTTTGAAGATACAACCAAAACAACAAGGCAAAATTAACATAAAAGTACATTGTTTAGGTCGGACTATTCACTTGTAGTGAGTCATGTCATATGCTACATAAACCTACGTTACATAATTTCCTAAAAAAGTCTGCCCACTCACCACGCACTTCATCTATCTCCTTTTGCGTGTATGTCCTAGTCGTTCTCTTCTCCCACTGTAACATTAAAAATAAATTCAATCAAACATAATTACCAACAAACCAAAAAATCCTACACATTGTCAAAATATCCTAGAATTCATTACTAGTGACTTGCAAGTATATAATAAGCACATTTTGCCAACAAAAACTGAATCTCAATACTTTCCAATATTCAACCTAGAATGTAAAAGTACAACCACTTCAAATTTCACTCTTACAAAGACCAAACCAAAGGAAAATGCACAAATGTCCAGCAAGCTAGGGAGTAAGAATAAAGACATTTCCAGAAAGTTGGGAATTGAGAATAAGGGCTATATTTCCAACAAGCACAATTGTCAATCAAATAAAATGTGGAAATCCAGCCAAGTTTACAGAATATGGGCAGATTTCGAGAATAAGAGTAGATTTTCAGCAAGCTAGAGAGTGAAAATATGAGCTATATTCTAGTTAAATAAGGTCCAAAGAATGCAGAAATTCAATCAAATTTCCAAACACACCACACACATGAAGCTTGAGTTTCTACAATGCTCTAATGCAACTTGCAAAAATTCTTCAACCCCATCTTTATATGTTTTTAATCTTCTATCGGCAAACATCCATGATTTATCCATCTTACAATCTACCCATCCAAACAAACAAAATAATGATCAAAACATAGTAACTTATGTCATGATGTCATAGGAGCAAAGAAAACTACTCTAAAAATCTTAAAAACGACATACAACCATCTAACACACACCCATATATATTATTCCTCTACATAACTATCATTATATCATCATGCTACGGGATGTTCTTTGTGTACAAGGGAAAACTAACATACCAAATCCAATGCTTGATCCAATTTGACTATTTGAGGTCAATCCTTTTTCTGCAGCGTTTCGTTGGTGTTTAATTGAAACTCCCTACACATCCTGCAAAAGCTAACACACTCAAAATCAAACCTAGCTGATAAAATTAATTTAGGTTAAGGCCGAGGACGAAAATTTGAAATTTGTTCCATCCAATCATATGAGCTAAACAAAGAAGTGTGTTGTCTGATGGAAGCATGCTTATTAGCTTAAAGCCTTGAGCTGATTTTTTTTTTCTTTCAAAAGAGGAATGCTTAAATTTATAGGTTCTTACCCAGTTTTAATACTTCACACTATTTGCTTGTAGTTCCCAATTTGAAGTATTGTTTGAGCTTTATTTTGGAGCTATTTGTTTCTAACTTTCTTGGTACTTCTCCAAATTGTTTGATAGATATGATGAATTATACATAATGTTAATTGCAGATGGCATTGAAGAAAAGTTTAGATGAATTTAAGAAGCAACAAGAGAAATGCCAGTCAACCCTTATCAACATTGCCTCTACCAAGGGCAAGGCCACGGCGCCGAGACCTGCGCCTGCAGCATCTAGGGCTCCTGCTCCAGCTGTCAAATTCTCTAATGATACAGAGAGACTCCAACACATTAATAGTATACGGAAAGGCCCTATTGGATCTCAGATCAAGAAATTTATAGACCTGCTGCTGGAGGTACAAAACATTTCCCCTTTGCTTCTTGAAAATGACTATGATTTTGTCTTATTTAACTCTCCAATGTGTCACAATGATTTATAAGTGTGGTGTGTGCAATTTTTAAAACCTGAAAGCAAATGACTTGGAGATGTCCGGGTTTGATTATCCTGCAAGTACAACCTCATCTGAATCCCGACAACATTCTTTTGAGTTTCCTATTGATACATATAATAACCGAACATAGTCTTTGCAGACAAGGCAGGCTTTTATGCCAGAGCAGATTAATGAAGCATGCTATGTGGCAACAAAGCTATTTTTGACAGTCTGAGGAATAACCCAAAAGTTTATTATGACGGGAAGCACTTCTCTTATAAGGTAACTTTAAAGGCATCTACATTTATTCCTGCGTAGACTAGCATGTTCCTGGTTTTTTCTTCTGAACTAGCGATAACCTTTTTGCTTATCACCTCCATGTAGTGTGACATTTTCGTATGTATTGCTTATATGTAGTCCAAGCATAAAATAGAGGATAGAACTCAACTTCGGTCCTTATTACGGAAATTTTCAGAGGGCATACCTGTAATTGATATGAAGAATGCATATCCAACTTCGGTCCTCTACATAACTATCATTATATCATCATGCTACGGGATGTTCTTTGTGTACAAGGGAAAACTAACATACCAAATCCAATGCTTGATCCAATTTGACTATTTGAGGTTGATCCTTTTTCTGCAGCGTTTCGTTGGTGTTTAATTGAAACTCCCTACACAACCTGCAAAAGCTAACACACTCAAAATCAAACCTAGCCCAATTTTTCCTTGGCAACTAAATTAACAAGCACATTGATCATGGTAACACATAGCATCATGTGAAAAAAAAAAATATATCAATAAATGTCGGGTTTTAGTTTATCATCTCAGACTAGATTAGGAATTTTAGAGGCCATTTTAAGACAAAAGCGGGTTCTGTTATTTTAACCAAAAATTAGCTATGGAACCTAATATTCAAATTACAGCAAAATTGAAGCCATGAATAAAACCTTCCAGAAAAACTGGCTCACAAAATCATTAAAACCAACACCAAAAGCACACAACAAAATGAAGCAGGAAACAAAGTTAGCATTTTTAACAACATACAGTTCCCACAATTAAATTCTCCCACTTAGGCAAACACTCACTCTTGCTACCAAAAACTAATCTTAAGTTCCAAATCATTAGTGCCAAGTTTCAAAAACCGTAGAAAAAAAAAAAAAAAAAAGCAGAACAAGGATATTTTAATCCATCAAAATTTGAAAAGACATCCAAAATGCACTTGCAAAACATCAAGGAAAAACAGTGAACCTGTCTTTAGTTGGTTCTTGACAATTGCTCCTAGATGACTGAATCAAAATAGACAATATAACAGAAGAGTTCCAAAACTGAAATAGGTAAGCAACAATAAATTTCACAATTATTAAAAATATTTACGTTTATCAAGTATCTACAATTAATCAGAATCATTAGTTTCAGATATAAGTAGAACCACCTAGGACATTTAGAAGAACCAACTAAATAAAACGAACCTTATTGGCCTTGAATCTTAAGAGGCAGTATAAAGGGTTGCAACAAAATAGAGATTAGCGAAAGGAAAAACAATTTGAAACTAGTGAAAACCTTATTCCCTTTTGTATGCTTCAATGAGGATTTGATTAGCAAGTTTAACCAAGTAACTCAATTAATTAGCAGGGATATAAACTAATTAAAAAAACGCCTACACCAATTTAGGCATAAAAACACATGTAGTAAAAGTTTTGCATGTTTTAAATTAAGAGAAACTTAGGTTATAGCTTGTAGAGAATCAAGCACGCATCTGAATAGAGAGAACATAAATATTAACTAATTCATAGTCAATGCAAAAAAACATCCAAACAATTATCTTTATGAGGATGAGAGAATCTCAAAAAAAATGAATGAGCGTATCCAAAAAATGAATGGGATTGCAACAAAATAGTCAAGTACTTCAATGAAGGAAAATGCCCAATTCGACAAAGATATTAAGGAGCATTAAACAAAATTAAAAAATTTTACGAGACTCAGTGGTGTGGCTACTTGAAGCAAACTCAAGCATAATCTATAAATTAGTTTTTTTTTTAATACTGAAGTATGAATCAAAAGTATATATTCTGAAGTTCTTGATTCACTTATCTCAAACATGTAATCACAAAACATCTTGGGGCAGAATTGCATTACATACAAAACCGCTTTGTGTGTTTCAACAAGCATAAAAACATCACATTTGTGCAGATGAGTCTGCACTATTCAAACACACAACACACAAATTGTATTAGACCAGAGTAAAAATTCTCTTTGGAGAATTCTCATATGTCACAGCATACAATCCACTTAATTGACTCTCAAAGTAATCACATGACAACACAGCACAAAAAACACTTTGTGTGGATTTGACTGGTCACTATATGATTAAGTCATGATGGTCAAATCGAGTTCTATATGATTAGATTAAACAATTGGTATAATGATCTGAATTTATTGGAGTAGAAAACTCAAACAACAAGATTCTTAGTAATTTTGTCAGAACAAGATTTATTGAAAAACAATACTAACCAATAGAGCAAACACAAGACAACTACAAGATTTTGGTCAAGCCAACAGTAAAGAGTTATCAAATATTAGGCCCAATAACAGTAGCAGAAAAATAGGAATTTATTCATAACATTAAAACAATGTTATCTTTTGTAAGCAATGAAACAAGTGTAGAATGAAGAAATCAATTCTCATGTACTGAAATCACTTATTTCAACAACCTTTCAAGCCAAGGATGACATAATGAATCATATTATTAGAATAAAATGAATATGAAAACCATGAAAAACCCTAACTCAATTTTGTTTTTTATTCAAATTCAACCAAATAATTTGATGAGCATTACTTAAAATTGTTAAGCAATTGATAATGGTTCAAGTAAATAAAGAAGTTAATCTAATCACATACCAATCGACAACACAAAGCTTATTCAGCTTTAAAAAATTAAACTAAAACAACACTTAAGTATACTTAATCACCATGAAGAATCCCTTGAAAATAGTTTTCTGGATAATTGGCCATCAGAATTTATAAAATACATGAACTCTGATTCTATTGAATTATGGTCGGAAAAGGAATAATAGAACCTACGCAGATGAACAGCATGAGCTCACGGTCTCTCACTCAGTGAAGGATGAAGTTTATGGTCCGAATTCGCTAAAAACCTCTAAATTCCTCAGCAATCAATTCAAGTTTCTTGGGCCTTTAATAATGTAAGTGTTTTTCAATAACTCATCTGCCAACATTTTTCGGTGTAAACAATGTGAAACCCAAATTAAAATGGCAATAGCTTCTCAGTCTTTAGATACATAGCTAACTAGCATATAAACCAGCTAACGATATCTCAGGGGTTAGTGTCAACAACTGTAACATAGAGATCCTAACTTGGGAAGAAACGTAAAAATATACAGAATTCAAGAAAAATCATTCATAGAGGAATTTAATCAAACATCTAGAGTGCAACATATTTCAGAAATCTCAAAATCAGAATCATTCATCAATCTGTTTTCGAACAATCACATACACTAGATAGAGAGATTACCAACCATTTTCAGCTTGAGTTCAAGAATGAAAAGGCCTTTGATTCAAAATCTGCTGCAGTCCAATTTCAACTTTGTTAGGATTCAGTCAAATTTTCGAGCCTAATCCAAACTTATTGTTGGCGTACCTACCAGGATAATCAGAATCCAACGAAAATTAAAAATGGAACACCATAACTGAAATTATTGAGTAATCTCAAATCCCTACAAAAATAATTTTAGCTTACTGTGATGAACGAAAATCGAAATCGTTGCAGGTGAAGGTGAAGCAACGATCTTCTTCCTACTTTTTTCTGGTGAGAGGCTCCTTGTTTTTTCAATCGTGCAAAAGCATCGCCAGCAAGGGTTCTTCCACGACTAAATCTCTAGATGGATCTCTTCGCTGAATCTCTCGATGGTTCGCCCTCAGTGATCGCTGAATCTCAATTGTTCGTTCTTCTCACCAGAATCTGGTGGCTCGTTTCTCTCAGCTGAATATGGTGGTCCTCTCAATTCTTTCTTGGTGTTTAGCCCTTGTGTTTCGCACTTGGTGTTTCGACAACACTTATCAAAAAGTGTTCTCTATTAGTTCCAAAAAGATTGAAAAATAATCATAGATGTCTCAAAATAAAATGACAGTTTTAATCTAAACCGTCATCTAATTAGTGTCATCTATGGCTAAAAATGACATAGTGAATGGTTAGAATTCCTCAACCAACGCTAATACCCAATTTTCCAACTTGAACTAAAAATGGTTTTCGAGTTTTCCCTTACCTCTGCTATCGTGGCTCCGTCGTGGCCGCCACCACCATGATAGTCCCAGCCTCCTCTCCTTTTTTCCTTCACAAACTAGGTGCATCAGATGAGGATTAAAGGCTGTTTGGGTGGTGTTTTGGGTGTTTGTTCACGGTTTACAGCAAAGGGAAGACAAGAGATGAAAATG
This sequence comes from Prinsepia uniflora, assembly GCA_032719365.1. Taxonomy (NCBI): domain Eukaryota; kingdom Viridiplantae; phylum Streptophyta; class Magnoliopsida; order Rosales; family Rosaceae; genus Prinsepia; species Prinsepia uniflora. Next base: position 25,724,958 of record CM064873.1, read on the forward strand.
GGATAAAGATGAACCCAATTAATTGGGGTTTGGCCTAATTAGATGGGTGACACTTGTCACTCATCTGGTGGTCCCCCCACAGATATTTATCCAATCAAAACAGTCCACGTGTCCAATTTCTCGGTTTGCATGAATAGTTTCGATTTCCGTTCTAGACCCGTAACTTTCCCGTCGAACGTCCGATTTCGACGTGTTGCCTGTCTACGGACTCGTAACGACCTGATCTACACAACGGACCTCGGTCCTCGTGCATTTGCCCATCCAGGTCAAAAGTCAACTTTTCGCCCATTCCCAAAGGCAAAATGGTCATTTTACATCATCTGTTTAACTAACCCCCGATTAGTCACGATAATGCTCCATTAATTAATAAACTAATCCCGTAGATCAGGACGGGTCGTTACAGGCCTCACAATGATACTTTGAACGTAACAACCAAGTTAGCAAGGAAGAAGGATGATTCAGTAGTCTCCACCCAATCTTTGCTAGCATGGCTAGATTAAAACCCCTAATGTCCTGGAAGCCCAAACCACCTACATCCTTTGGAACCGTGAGTTTGTCTCAGGATTCCCAATGTATATCATGCGGTAAATGTTGCTTACCCAACCAATAGCGGGATAGTATCTGCTCGATATCCTTTAAAATTCCCATCGGAATTTGGAAGCAAGACATGGCATAATTAGGAAAATCCCAGGAAATGGATTTAACAAGAACCTTTTTCTCTACCTTGGACAAACGCTGCTCGGACCAACCCAGCACCTTCCTCTCCACTCTATTGCGAACATCTTCAAAAACATCTTTCTTTGAAGCCCCAAAGTCAGCATGGTGCCTAGATATTTTCCAAATAATAAATAGAATCATCTCCCTCCATAGTTGCAAGATCTCTTTCAAACAAACAGCTCCCTCCATAGTTGCCATAGAGAAGAAGATAGAATCATCTACAAAGAATAAATGGGTGACAAAAAAAGCACCAGGGGCTACATGGATGTCCCGAAGTGCCCCTATTTCTTACTTCCTACGAATAAAAGAGGACAAACGTTCAGCACATAAAACAAAATGGAAAGGAGAAAGGGGTCACCTTGTCTCAAACCTCTAGTAGGCCAGAATACATCAGTAGGGGATCCGTTCATAAGAACACTAAAAGAAGTCCTAGAAATACATTCCTTGATCCATTGACAGAAAACTGAGTTAAATCCCAATTGTGCCATAACCTCCACGAGGAAATCCCACTCCACTCTATCATAGGCGTTCGACATATCAAGCTTTAACAACATATCATCTCCCTTTTGACCCAATCTCTTCATAATTGTATGTAATAACTCATTGACAACTAGAACATTATTCATAATTTGTCTTCTAGTCATGAAAGCATTTTGAGAATCACTAATCACTTTCACCTTCAACCCCTTCATTCTATGTGTTAGTACCTTGCCAATAATTTTATAACTGACATTGCACAAAGATATAGAACAAAATTTTGCCATGCTCAACGAACTAGCAACCTTGAGAATTAAAGCCAAGGAGGTGAAATTAAACTTCCTCAACATACACCCAGACTGAAAGAAATGTGAAACAACATGAATGACCTCATTTATAATTAAACCCCGATGCTTATGGAAGAAACTCGATGTAAAGCCATCAGGTCCTGAGGACTTTGTAGGGTGGATTTTCAGAATTACTAATCGAACCTCCTCATGGGTTACGAGACGAGTTAAATCCGCGTTATCAGAGTCTGAGATCCTAGGTGCAATACAATCCGTGACTTCCTGAAAATGGGAGGGCAAAGTGGTCGTGAATGGGTCCTGAAAAAAGCCATTGGCAATTGCCCATAAATCCTTCTCCCTACTCGTGCAACTCCCATCCCTAATCTAGAGACCCCATATTCTATTAAATCGCCTTCTCTTCAATGTTTTAGGATGGAAGAATTTTATCTTTTGTCACCTTCATTCAACCATTGTACTCGACTACAGTTTCTAATAAATTTCCTACTTGCCCATGGCTTTCTTAAGATCTACTTCCAACCCCTTCACAAGTGGAACATAAAACAGCACTACGTGGTAACACACTGAGAGTTGTTCCTTCAACTGATCAATCAACTTCTGAGAGTTTCATCCATCCTTTCTTTTCCAAGTCCCCAAAACTTTACGAGAACCCATTTTAGCTTCTCAAAAACACATTGGGTCGGAGAACCTCGTTGGTCCATCTTCCACTCATTTTGAGCCAAAACCCCACAAGCATCCACCTTATTCCACTACGGGTCACAAATGGATCTCGCTCGTTTACGTTGAACACGCACTTAGTGTCCAAGATGCTCAAGATGAAGAAAACTAAGCCTTACCTTTTTCTTTTATCATAGGAAAATGAGATTTAATTATACCGTAACGAAAGGATTACAATCATATTATTAATATCAAGTTATGCACGTAAGACTTAACAAGTCAATATTAGAAAAGATAAAAGTAAAAAAAAAAAGAGATAAAAATCATACAATAACTAAATATATATCATTAAAATTTTGAAAAATTACAAATTAAGTTCATAAATTAAAAGTAACCAAAATCTCTAACAATACATGTCGTGACTCATGACTCATACGCATCTTTATGATTTACAAAAAGTGTTATCTTATATATATAGCATTAAATATGTTATCTTATATATATATATATATCATAAAATGGCTTGTAACTGAAAATGCTTACGAGCAAAAATGATCATTATAAGTGTAGGAAGTTGAGGTTCCAGCGCAAAATCAACTGACAATTGTAGTTGTACTTTTCCGATATGAGATATTTTCCTCACATCTCAACATGATCCTCATGTGATATAAGGTTTTTCTAATGTGGGATATTTTCCTCACATCTCAACATGCCCTCTCATGTGATATAAAGCGGCTTTTCAGGTGTGACAGTTAAGCTTGTCACGTGATATAACCCCGCTCTGATACCATATAAAAAGTTGAGATTTCACCTCAAAATTAATTGGGAATGAGAGGAATAGTCCAATATCATATAAGGTAAAAATTGTAATTATATTTTTTTAATGTGAGATATTTCATCTAAACAATAAGCTCAGCTTAATAACGAAAAAAAAAAACTGATCGAAATTAATTAACAAACATCCCAAAGAAAATTAATCTCAAGGCAGTCACAAGTACTCGATCGCAACCAGCAACGTTACATCCAGCAGCAATAAACATGTGGTACAGGGTGCAGGTGCAGGCTAATTAAGAAATTAAAAGAGATACCGTACAGAAACCAGCCCCCATGCTGTGCAATCAAACCAGCAGGCCAACTGTATATGTCTGTAACAGTAATAAATATCGGAGGCCCTCTAATACATGCATTTGTCTAATTTTAGAAAGCTGACAAAAAAGAAAAATATATTGTTAAGGAGTGCATTATCTTCTTCTTCTTTTTTTCTTTTTTCTTTTTTCACATGCCACTACACAATTCAAAATTAGTTTAAGAAAGGGATCTCTTCAAATATATTAGTTCTCATAGCAGAAACTACAACTGCGCGCTGAGGTGAAAGATCCATAAAACATGCCACAAAAAACCTCGGACATTAAGACTAAGGCCACCTATCGATTGCCAACTTTAAGTCGACCGAAGCGGTGGCAACATGAAGACCTAATCAGTTGCTTGACCGGTCGTTCATGGTTGAAGTTACCGTCACTAGGAAACCCGCCTCAGAACTTTCATAAGCGAGCATGGATAATATCTCATTCTGGTTTAATCTCTATTAAGCAAACGCATGCCAATTGATGGTTTGAACAAAGTAACGCGACTAAATAATTTGAGTATTGTATAGGCGAGAAATGTTGAAGTGTAAGTTGCCAGCTGGCAGATTCAACCGAATTGCACAAAGAATGTGTGTGTGATGAGGTGGATACCTACCTGAAAGTGACTTGAGTGTGTGATACTCTCTATGAGCTGTAAGTAGATTCTAGGAATCTAGTTATGTGTAGGTGGCACATTATAATTGGTGTATGTAAGTCATGAGGTGTGTGTGTTGCTTGGAATTGTAGTGAGTGTGAGTATATGTACTCCTTCAATTATGATAAGAAAATGAATGAGATGAGAAAGGAAGAATGAATTGAGAGTGAGAAAAGAAATCTCTGATTTAACTGAGGTTTTGTGTAAGAATTCTCAAGAGGAATTTTATCAAACAGATGGTGTGTATTAACCAATCTGTGAACATATTCCATTCAATCATCATCGATGTCATTGTCCATATGATCAACACAAACACAAACTCATTTCAATCCTAATCTAGTCACAGGCTAGTCCTGATTCACAATCAAATTCAACTAGGAGAGCAAGATGAGCTACTTACTTGTTCTTGAAGGTATCCGCTGCGTGTTGAGTTCTGGAACCCGAGAATGTTTTCGCCTATCGCGTAGAAAAATGTTGGTAATAACAATGGGATTCCGAATGCAAAGAGGGCAAATGGCGGACAAGCGAAGGCAGAAAAAGGCGATGGAAATTAAGGATTTTCACAAGTATGTTTGGAGTTAAGTGTCTTCCCTGTGTTCAGATGTGTTGGGAAGAAGAAATGACGATGGTGCCGGATTTGTTGGATGAAGATGTTGGACGTGCTGTGTTGTGAGAAGATGAAGAATTGGAGCTGAAGGTGAGAGAATTCGGAAAGTTAGGGCAGATACGGGAATAATTTTTTTCTAATAGGGCAATTATTTTAGTTTTTTGATAAAATAGTCTTCTTCTAACTGTTGTTACTAACGAAGCCTAACATTTTAGAAGAAATTCTAGTAGTACATTGACACGATTTGGCGATCAGGAAGTAACGTGAGATTTGATGTCCGGTTCGGTAAGTAAAACGAGTAACAAGCCAAAGTTTAAACATCAAACACTAATTGGGTAAACCTTTCATAAATAATTCAGGAACAATGTATATAGCTCTATAAGGAAGATCATAATCAAATCAGTGAGAACATCTATGTTCCTAATTTCTTAAGTTTAATAAGTTTAATTAACGGTGATGATTTAATTGTAATCTTCCTTAATTTGGTACTGGCTAATAAAGTCGGGAATTTAGACATCCTCGTCGATTTGATTATAGCGTATACTGCTACATAAAGTCGTTTATTCAAAAGTCCTTACTATTCATTTTTGAAATCTCAAATCTTCATTTAAAGTTCAACTTATAAAACAAATAGATTGAACTTGAGGATATAATTGTCAATGCAACATATCATCTTTTTTTTTTCCGTTGTGATTATACATCTTAAATTTATTCTTTTCAATTTCTAATAATATCGGATTTATCATTCATACTCATGCTAGAGAGAATCCAAAAACAAAGTGGTCCCAAAGGACCCAAACACTTGGTCCTCTTCTGCCGAATTTGCTTATCCTTCTATCTGCCCAGCTGCAATAGAGAATCCAAATACAAAATATCAAGAGAGAAGTGTTCTCTCTCAAGTTCCACTTCTTCTTGTCTTGATGCATGAGCTTGAGAAAAAATAGGAAGCAAAGGCAAGCCTCATCCATAATATTTTTAAATTTTTTTCTGAAGACATCATAGTCTCCACTCTTTAGTTACGATCCTAAGATCAATATTTTCATTCCAGAATGTAAATTAAAGATGCAACTTGAACTAGCTCTGGGTTTCAAGATATACATAACCAAAGTTCTTTGTCTTATGTACCACACAAGCAGGAACAAGAAAATAACTAAGTAACCAAAAACAAAAAATTAACTAAGATGATTGCGGTTTACAATTATAACAAGCAGTAGCAAACTTGCAACTGGGTCCCCTGAGTTGTTCTAACTCAAATAACTGGCCAAGAAACATATTGCATGCCTCACCCTCACCATTCTAGCCCTACTTCTCTTTCTTCCTCCGAATGGTTTCATTTCATATAAGAGACCAGTAATTATTACCCTTACTTTCCACCATGGATCAGCACGTACTGTTCCTCTCCCTTTAAACCTTCAGCTACCTCTACTATCTACAAACCGATATCCCTTAGTGCCCCCTCCCCTTCTACTGCTAACCGGAACCTTCGTCCCCATGGTGCTCTTTCTCCCCCAACTATGCCTTGTTAGCAGAGGGATCCAGAGAGCTCAGGGAAGATTGCAGGGCAGCAGCTTTCAGAATGTTCACAGAGTGAACTTCAGAGGCAAGCTTCGAAGACCAAAATCAGGTACACTTCTTCACTTCACTAACTAGCTGGAGAATCGAGATTAGCTCAAGTGGATTAGGATAGATTAGAATATGATCTTTTATCTTCCTTATTCCCTATTCTGGAGATTGAAACAAAGAGAATTATTTGATACTTGTAATGAAAAATTATGCACTCTATGTGTTTGTGAATTTTCTTGAATGAGATGAACAACGTTTTCTGAAAAACTCTCAGTGTAGAATAGCACTACTCACTGACTAGTACACTCTCTTCTCATTAATTCATTCACTACATTATCTCTTCACACATATAGCCGTGTACCACACTCACACACTCAATGAGGAAAACGGTTAGGAAGATTCTAGTGACCTCAGCACACTTTATAGCTCACACACACACACACTATCCTTGCTGCTTAGATACACTTCACCTTCTCACACACTTACATTCACTAACAGAATTGTAAGCACACTCACACGATTACATTGATCACTCACTCTCTCACACAATTTACACTTATGCTCACTCACTACCACTTGGCATTCCACTTGGCATACTGCATAACATGCCAAGTCACTTGCAGTGATTAGGCTTAAACACTAACATCCCCTCCTAAGCCAATCACTGGAACCACTCCCAGCAGCTTCCTTAGGTAGCAGAATCTTGGTTTAGGTAAAGCCTTAGTAAATATATCTGCAATTTGTTCCTCAGTGTTGCAGTAGTGAATGACAATTTACCCATTCTGTAAAGCTTCCCTGATAAAATGAAATTTCCTACTTATGTATTTTGTTCATTGATAGAACATTGAATTCCTGGCCATAGCTATAGCTGACACGACTCACTGCCAATACCCCGGGATTAAGGGCTAAGTCATGCTCCCGTCTAACTTACGCGTGACACGAAGGCTAAACTGACGTTCAACCTCCATGTAACACGTAAGCTTGAAAAGGGATTTCCAAACAAACCGTCCACAAGTTCCGGACTTCCCAGAGCGTGCAGAATCTACTGTGAATCGTGTGTGTGATGTCTCCGTCTCTCTCTACCAACAGCCCGCACCGCAACAACCTGAAGGGTATCGAAAACACAAAACACTGTGAGTGGACAAAAATAAAGAATATGTTCTGAAAACAGATTATAGAAAAGTACATTATACCCTCCACGCAAAAACCAATGCATGCATATGAAACCCTTTTCATAAAACCATTTCATATCCAAAAACCATCAATGAAAATCAGAATCGTTTCTTTCCTCAAATCCGTAACTCAAATCCAGGGCCTCAGCCCAAAAGCATAAATCCTCATCAAAGTACGGGAACTCAGCCCAAAACTCATCAAAATCCAAAGCATCCGGGCCATTTCCCAAAACATCTGAAAACCAATGAAAAACCAGTGAAAAACATCAATCAATCAAGTTGTTGGATCTCAAGTGCGCCCGAGTCTTTAAACTCAAAACACATGCGCATAATCAGGCCTTTCCGGGATATCAACGAGTTTTTAAACTCAAAACACAATCAACAGTCCTCGGGGGATATCACAATAACTGAGTCTTTAAACTCAAAACATATCAATCCAGGGCCCTCCACCGTCAATCAACCGAGTCTTTAAACTCAAAACCAGATCCAGCCATTTTCAGGGTCTTTAAACACAAAACCAGTTTTCAACGGGTCTTTAAACCCAAAACCAAGTGAAAAACCATAGAAAATCCATATCCGAATTCGCAATAATGATTCCGTAAGCTAGCATCCGGAACCACCATCCCGAACCCAAATCCAGAATTTCACTTCCAAGTTTCAAAACCAAATCCCAAAGAATCATTTCCGAAATCCAGTTCCAAAACCCGAAATCACGTTTATCGAAATCCCTTTTATGTACAGGGCTTCAAGCCCGAAATCACTTTTCCAAAATTCATTATAAATCATTGAAATCAAATCATATTTAAAAGCCCAAAATCAAATCATCAAAACCAGGATCAAATCACAACATAAATCGTAATCTCGTAAAACGTGCAGAAACGTAAATATCTCGAAATTCGTGCAAAACCGTAAATCATCAAGTTCATAATCATAAACATAAAAATCACGTATAGAAAACATATAAAAACATTTATGCATGCGGCATAAGTTAGAAAGCAAAGTCCACTCACAGACTATTCGTGTCGCCGCCTCGATATGCGTGCACTATGCCATTCCCAGCTAATCCGCTATTACCGGCTTTCCCGAACTTGTCCAAATCCCATAAGAATGTCACTAACTACTTCATAAAACTTATACTAAAGTCCCATAATTTCCCCTAATTTTTAACTATTTTTAACCGAGCCTTAAAACTTTCGGACATCCCGAAACATATCAAGACGATGTCTGATCGACTCGAAACCAGTGCTAAAATGTTCGTTACATCGAATACATTAAAAGTCATTTTGACAACTTCCCCAGACTAGGCTTCACGCGCCCCCACGCGCCGTCCAAAGGGGCTGTTCGTGAGGCCCACGCGCCATACTATTCATCGTCTTCTTCCTCTCGCCGACCCGGTTCAGGCCGGTTTGAACCGGCCCAATCCAACCGAACCGGCGCTCCCGGTTTAACACCCTATCATGTCCAATTTTAATCCGATTTCCACCCTTTTTCATCCATTAGTTTTGTCCCTTAGTTTATGATCAACCTAGCTCATTAGAAACATGAAATGAAAGCTTGAAGTATACCTTCCACGTCGATGAACAACCAACCAACATTCCTTCTCTGGTTCTGGCTGCCACAGACCGCCTCCGGCCATGAACTTGGTCCCAACCAACTCCTGGTAACCTTCATTTGCTCACCCAATTAACCAATTCATTCAACACTCACCATATCAAGATTCACCATGTTTGAATTCAAACTTACCCATTCGCGGGTTCCACGGCCACCATCCACGGCAGGCCTCGAACCTAGTCTCGACCCACTCGTCTGAACTTCCTGAACCTCATCCCATTAATCAATTAGCTCATTAACCACTAGATCAAGATTAAGCAGAATCGGGCTAAAAATAGAATTCACGGTTCTTACCCCTTACACTCACCGTCGTACACGACGTTCCTTCACAGCAGCACCACCACTTTCCTCATCATCCTTTCTCTTATTTTTTTTCACAAAGTAGCCTTAATTGAGGAAGAACCGAAGGAGGTGAGTGGGAGGATTTGCTCCTGCTCTGTTTTCTGTTTTCCCATAATCGTGCAACCAAGGTTTAAAACCTGAGACGTTGTGAGGCGGTGAGAGGGTTCTACAAACCTCCAGATTGGGCCAGGTGTCCACTTCTCTATGGTCAGAACTCCCAAGAACAGCCAAGTGTCCCCTGATCACTGGGTACCAATCCCAATGCAAGCCAATGAACCAAAATGCCTTGAATGACAAATTACCATTTTGTCCTTCATGTTCATAGACCCATAATGTCGACGTCCAAATTTCAATTTTCGCATGTCGCCTGTCATTGTACTCAGGGGATCGAGACCTACCTAACAGTCCTTGATATGCGTGAAAATAACTTGTCGTATAAAAATTCAACCATTTGCCCCTTTTTAACCAAATTACCAAAGTACCCTCAAACTTCCAAACATCATAACTTCTACCTCGAACGTCGGAATCAGACGTGTCACCTCTCTATGAACTTGTGACGTCCCGAACTACGTCACAATCATCGGTCAAAGCCCATTTGACCGTCCAAACTAAAAGTCAACCTTTTTGCCCATTCCAGGGGCAAAACCGTCATTTCGCACCGTCCGTCCGAGATCACCCAACTAATCACTGATTAACTTCACTAATCTGTCATTAACTACTAATATAATCCCGATTTCTGGGATGGGTTGTTACAATAGCAGACATGCTATCACACATAAAAGCAGTAGGATTTAGTTGCTCTTCACAAAAATCATGTAACACAAACTTCAGCCAGATGGCTTGAGTAGTTGCCTCAGAGGCACTTACATACTCAGCCTCTGAAGTAAACAAAGCCACACTTGTCTGCTTCACTGATGCCCATGAGAAATTTCCACTCCCAAAAGTAAAATCATATCTAGAAGTACTTTTACTATCATCTAGTGACCTTCTCAGTCACTGTCACAAAAACCAATTAAGGTTGTTGTTTTCCCTTTCTTGTACTCCAAGCCATAGTCTAGAGTTCCCTGCAGATATCTCAACACCCTTCTTGCTATGCCAAGGTGTTTCTTTGTGGGATTGTGCATGAATCTAGATAAGAGACTTGTTGCATACATGATGTCTGGTCTGGTAGCAGTCAAGTACAGTAGACTTCCCACAATCTGTTTGTATAGTTGTTCATCAGTTACCTCACTTTCATCCTCTCTTTGTAATCTGTCATTTGTAGCTAGGGTAGTACTAACTGGTTTGCACCCTTGTATTCCAAACTTTCTTAGCAGGGTTTCTGCATACTTCCTTTGATGTATGTGAATGCCATTGCTAGATTGTATAACTCTCATTCCTAGGAAGTGATGCAATAGACCTAAATATGTCATCTCATATCTGCCATCATGTCCTGCTTGAAAGTAGACATTAACTCCTCACTATCCCCTGTGTAGATAATGTCATCTACATAGATAGACACTATGAGAGTGACAACGCCCAAACTACACATTAAATTAAACACGTAATTTGAGTGTTATGCAATTTAAACCCTTTTTGTGTAGATGTAGTATTGGTAAATAGGGGTCGTTCTTAACCGGGGAAATTAGGGAACATTAATAATATGTTAGTGAGAAGAATAATGAATAAAAGAATAATGAATAAATTATCGAATTAAAGAATAAAATAATCAAAGAATTAAATAATCAAAGAATTAATTAATTAAAGAATAAAGGGATAAAAGAATAAAGAATAAAGAATAAAGAATTAAAGAATAAAGAATAAAATAAAAGTATAAAACAATTAAAAGAATAAAGAATTAAAAGAATAAAAGAATAAAGAATAAAGAATTAAAAAGAGGGGTTTTGAAAAGATTTGTAATCTAAACTAAAGAAACACTAACTAAGAATTAAAATGTAAATGCTCATGCTAATTAGAACTTACAAACCATAGAGTAGTTTCATAGACAAAACCCACACTTTTACGTAAGTAATTTCGAATTAACAATCACATTAATTAAACTACTCCTAAAAATAGACTTCCTTCAAGTATAAATTTTGCCAACACTCTAACATTTTGCTCATAATAAACCAATCACGAAATCCTACCTCCATCATCTCAAATACTTACATATATCTTTCAATATTATAAATGCATCAACCATTAATATGCGTCAAACATCAATATGTTTCAAACATTTACAACATGATTCACCTTAAGTTTATAATTAAATGCGCCGACAGCGATCAATATTTAATCTCTTCAATTCTACTCTAAATGCACCGACAGCGATCAATATTTAATCTCTTCAATTCTACTCTAAGTGCACCGACAGCGGATAAAACACTTAACATCAAATTGAAGTTTAAGCACTAAAACATATGAAGTAAAAGAAATTCAGAAAGTAAAACACATGGAGAATGTATTCATACTTACAAATGTTAGAAAGAAAATACCAACACATATATTGAATTATAAGTAAAACCAATAACAATAACAAGAATTTAAGTAGAAAAGTATGGATTTTCACAAAAATCACCGAACAGCGGCAGGAAACTTGTGAAGATGTAAGAAGAAATACGAGGAATTCGGTCTTAAAACTCTTGAATTATCTTAGAATTACTTGGCCTAGGTATTTCTTAAGGAAAACATAAAAATGTGTTTAACAGATCTCAAAGAAATATCACAAGAACAAAGTAAAGAATAAATGAAATTAAGAAAAATAAAAGTAACATAAATTAAGAACAAGAATTGAAAGAAAGCTAATTAATAAGAAAATCTACAAGAAGTTAAAATGGTCCCCAAAAATGTCACTCAAAAGAGAGAAACAAAATAACTAAATCAAGAACTAAAAACTAAGAAAAATGAAAGAAATGGAAGAATGGGACTAATGGGGACTAATGGGGACACCCAAATACATGAAATGGCCTCCCTATTTATAGAGGGAGTGCCACAATTGTTTAATTAAAAGTACAAAATTAAAATATAAAAATAACAATAAAATATACATGAAGAAGTGATGGAAATGATGAGATTTTGTGGATTTTGGGGAAAAGATGCTGATTTTGGGGAAAGATACTGATTTTTGGCTTGGGCTTCTAGATTTCAGCAACTTCCCACCAAATTTTCTTGCGATTTTCGATGGCTTCTCATATTTCGTTCATAATTTCTTCGTTATAATTCTGATCGGGACAATTCTTTCACCAAAATACTTTAAATTTCAAGTTTTATTTATTTCAACAAAAATATCACAAAATAAATTAATTTGTCTAATTGTTTATTATTTTAATATTAAAAGTCAAGTATAAATGGTATAATATAATATAAAATAATATTTATTTAACGGCCTATCAGAGAGCCCCTTCACCCTTCCTGCCCTTAAAATACAAAGTGGCCTCACTGGTGCTTCTTTCAAAACCACAACTTAGTAGATGAGTGTCAATCTCCCCATACCAGACCTGTGGTGCTTGCTTGAGCCCATAGAGAGCCTTCCTCAACCTATAGACCTTATCTTCACTTCCCTTCACTTCATATCCCTCAGGTTGATCAACATATACTTCCTCATTTTTTGATCAACATATACTTCCGCCTTTAACACACCATTTAGGAAAGCAGATTTCACATCAAGTTGAAATAGCTTCAACTCCTTTTGTGCTGCCAAAACAATTAGAGTTTTGATGGTGTCCAGCCTTGCCACAGGGGAAAAAGTCTCATTGAAATCAACCCCTGGTTTCTGAGCATACCACTTTGCTACTAATTTGTCTTTGTGCTTCTGAACAGATCCATCCAGATTCAGCTTTGTCTTATATATCCACTTAACCCCAATAACAGGCTTGTCAAGTGATCTATCTGTTAACTCCCAAGTATCATTCTTCTTAATCATTTACAATTCAGCTTACATTGCCTTCTTCCATGCCATGTCTTTAGTTGCTTCCTTGTAACTTTCTGGTTCAATGATACTCATGTGACATCTAGCATAGACGTCATTGAGGCTTCTTAATCTCACAGGAGTGTCACTTGTGCTATACTGGACTCACTTCTTGATTCTGATCCTATAGTGTTACGTGAACTTGAACTTGAGCTAAGACCTGAACCACTGCTTGAACTAGGAGTCTGAAGACTAGATGTGTGTACATCAATTCTTGTTTGTGTTTCTTCAGAATTCACAAAGAACTGAATATTAGTCTAGGATTCTGATCCTTCTTTCCAATCCCAGCATCCTTCTTCATTGAATATCACACTCCTGGATACCACCACCTTCTTTTTTGCTAAGTTGTAAACTCTATAATCCTTCTCACAGCTATGGCCTACAAAGGTCCCTTTCTCACTTGACTCATCCAGCTTCTGTCTTTTCTTCTTTGGAACATGCATATAGAAAACACTTCCAAAGACTTTCAGATGAGAGATACCAGATCTTCTCCCTGAGAACGTCTCAAAATGAGTCTTCCCTTGCACTGCTTTGGTAGGACTTCAATTGAGAATATAAACTGCATTGTTCACTGTCTCACCCCAAAACTCATAGGGTAACTTCTTTCTATGCAACATAGGTTTGGCCATCTCCACAATCGTCATGTTCTTCCTCTCAGCAATCCTATTTTGTTAAGGAGAGTAAGCAACAGTTAATTTCTTTTCTATACCAGCTTCATCACATAACTCTTGGAATACATTTGATGTGTACTCTCCCCCTATCACTTCTTAGTTTCTTTACTTTGAAACCACTCTGCAATTCTACAGTTGCCTTGAATTTTCTAAACACATTTCGCACCCCTGCTTTGTGTTTAAGAAAATAGATCCAACACATTCTTGTATGGTCATCTATGAAAGTAAGGAAATAGAGATTACCACCAAAGGTTTCATTTTGCATTGGACCACATACATCAGAATGTATGAGTTCTAATGGAGTTAAGGCCCTCCATGCTTCTTCAATGTCAAAAGGAGTCACATGTAACTTCCCTGTGATGCATCCTTCACACAATGCCTTATCCTCAATCAAACTTGGCAATCCTATCACCATATCTTTCTGCCTCAACATCTGAAGACTGGAATGATTCAGATGTCCGAATCTTCTATGCCACAGCTCCATGCTTTCCTTTGCTTCTGCTTTTCTAGCCACTGGAAAACCATAGTCTAGTGACAACTTGAAACATCTGCTGCCTGTCATAGGAACCCTTGCAACCTTGTGTTTCATTTCTGTATCTTCATAGACCTCTATTGCAGGGTCCCCAAACACAAGGCAATAGCCATGTTCAATCATCTATCCTACACTTAGTAGATTCTCATCCAATCTAGGTACAAGAATTACATCTCTGATGTACTTGTCATCTTGCTTGGTGTGAACAAGCAAAGAACCCTTCCCGGCAGCTTGAACCAGATCACCTGTTCCCATTTTCACCTTCACATTCAAGGTCATGTCAATATCAGACAGTAAGGACTCATGACCTGTCATGTGGTTCCTACAGCCACTATCCAGGTACCATACTTCTGCATTCTTCTCAACAGAAGCAGAGTGACATGCATAGAGCAGCTTTCCTTCAACTTTCTTTTCTGGTTCCTTCACTTGCTGTGCAATATTTGCATTTTGTTTGACTCTACAGTCTTTCACAATATGGCCAGTCCTTCCACACTTGAAACACTTGTACTTGTTCTTGGTCTAGCAAGGTCCATAGTGATTTCTGTCACAAGTTTTGCAGGTTGGTTTAGTTTCATTGTCCTCACTCTTCTGAACTTCAGACTATTTATCCTTAGCACCAAACCTGTTCTTATTGAAATTCCAGCCTCTACCAGTACCTTTCTTCTTGTACCCTCCCTGAGTAAAAATGAACTGTCCTCTGGACTGATTTTGCATACTCATGCTAGAGAAGGCTTTTTTTACATCACTGTCATCATGCATCTCCAACCTCTAATCAAAGGCCCTTATGGATGCAGTGATGATCTCAACACTAATAGTATCAAGATCTCTAGTCTCCTCTAGGATAGCAACAATTGAATCATAGGATTTAGTTAAGCTAATGAGGATTTTTTAAGCCAAATGTTTTTCAGTTATGGTTTCCCCGTATGTTTTCATCTGATTGACTACTCCATATAGCCTAGACATGTATGCTGAAAACGTTTCATCACTTTCCATCCTTGTATATTCAAAATCTCTCCTTAGAGATTGAAGCTTAACAGCTCTTACCTTAGAATCCCCTCTGAATTCTTGTTTCAGGACATCCCAGGCCTTTTTTGCACTTTCTTCATTTGAAATTCGAGGAAAGATTTCTTCAAACTCTGCATTTTGGATCAGATTCAAGGCCTTGGCATTTCAGATCTGATCTGCTTTGGTCTTTATAGTCTTCACTTCTTCATCATCACTATCATACTCAATATCAGGTACACCTTGTGTAATGACCCGTCCCGAGTATCGGGATTGAATATTAATTATTGATGATTTAGAATGACTAAGCGGAGATTAGTTGAGTGGAATTGGACGAATTGTGCAAAATGACCGTTTTGCCCCTAGCGTGGGTAAAATGTTGACTTTTAGTTCGGGCGGTCAAACGGACTTGGACCGATGACTGTGACGTAGTTCGAGACGTCACGAGTTCATAGACAGGTGGCACGTTCGATTCCGACATTCGAGGTCAAAGTTATGGCGTTCGGAAGTTGAGGGGTATTTTGGTAATTTGGCTAATAGGGGGGCCGAATGTTGACTTTTGACCCGGGAAGTCCAATGGACAAGGGCCAAGGACCGTTACGTAGGTCTCGTCGATACGAATCCAACGACAGGCGGCATACCAAGATCGGAGATTCAACGACGAAGTTATGGTCACGGGAACGGACTCGATTAACCGAACGAACCGGGATTAAAATATTATTATTTTATTATAAACAGTACCCGGTGACTGAACACACTTGGATGAGTGACAAGTGTCACTCATCCCTTAAATTAGGGCTTAAAACCAGAACCCATGTTTTGGGGAAAACATAATTATTATGTTTTATTATTATTTTAATTAATTGATTAATCATTTTCCATTAATCTCTTGGTGTTTTCTTACCCGTGCACAACTGAGAAGCAGAGAATGGGGAGTTCGAAATTGTCCACCATTTCTCTTCCATTTCTGAGCCAGATAGTGAAAAACTGAGAGTGATGAAAGATTGAATTATCAAGGAAACACGAGGGATTGAGAGAGAGCTTGAATTTGGAAATTTGAATTTTCGAAATTTGGGGAGGGAAATTCAGATTTTGAACCGTGAGCTTTGAGGATCAAAATGGAGATTGGAATTAGCCTTTTGAGGTTTTGACGAGTTGTTTCAGCTCAAGAACGAGGAGAATTGAGGCCCAATTAACTTTGAACCGGGTCGTCTCGCGGGTTAAAAGGATCCGTTTACCAGTTAAACGGGTGAGGACGACAGTGACTATAGCTGGCGCGTGGGTTTCACGCGCAGCCACTCACGGCGGCGCGTGAGGGCGCGTCCGGCCTAGTTTCAAGGTGAGGTCAACATGACTTTTGATCCTCTCATTGTAACGAACATTTTGACGTTGGTTTCGAGGAAATCGGATATCGTTTCGTTAATGTTTCGCGTATCCGAAGATTTTTATTACGTTAAAAATACGTATTTAAATTCCGGAAAAATTGGGGAAAATTATATGAAGTATTTTGAGAATGTTAGTAACCCTCTATAATGATTTTGGGCAGGAGTTGTGATTTCCAGATTTTACGGAAAAACGTGCAGCTCGGAAATGTACCGTTTTGGACACTGTGTGTGAGTGGACTTTGTTTTCTAACCGTGATGCATGAATATATGATTTAAATGCTTTATTATATGATTTGATATGCTTTGGCATGATTGATGTTTCAATCCGGTGATTTCTCGATTTTATGGATTATTATATTATTATATTTGGCACGATTTTCGAAAAATTATGAATTTGGTTAAAAGTGATGTTTGGACTTGGTTTATGAGTCCGGTATTGAATTTGATTGAAAATAATGTTTGGACTCGGATTATGAGTCATGGATTGAAAAATGATATTTTGACTCGGGAAGGAGTCAAGGGTCAATTTCGTGGATTTACATGAAAATGGCAACGGAGGTTGCAACGCATGGATTTGCGTGAAAATGATACTGTGGGCGTGAGAACCTAAGTGAATAGTGATTTTGACTCGGATTTGGAGTCACTTGTGAATTTGATAAAATTAATGATTTATTGTGATTTATTGATTATTTTAATCAGTCTTTCGGACACGTTTTACGAGGAACGTGCAAATGATGTTTTGGGTTAGACCCGGAGTCTAAATGATTTCTAAAATGATGTTTTGACTTAGTTGGTAAGTCAATGATGATTTCTGGATTATTTTATTGTTTTAAAATGTGATTTTAACGGTTTATGTGTAAATGGTATTTTGGGCTTTGAGACCCAGTCGGGAATGATCTTGACTTTGTATGAAGTCAAGATTTGATTGAAATATTTTGGGATGTAATTCCCGAAATGGTTTTCAGTGTGATTGTGAAATACCCAGACGGTCGGAGCTTGGGGGGATTACCCAGACGACCGGAGCTTGGGGGGATGTGATTGTAGGATCATGAGTTGATCCTATGGTAGTCAGCTTCTCGGACGAAACTGAGCCTGGATGTACCACTCGGAGGTGTCTGAGCCTGGGGATGTGTTCACCCAGAGGTGACTGAGCCCGAGGGGGTTGAGCCCAGAAGTGTCTGTTCCCGAGAGTGTGGCTGGATATTGGCCTGCGCGTAGTGCCGCACTTGTGAGTAGTGCAGTTGATGGTTTGTTTGTGCACTTGTGAGTAGTACGGATTGATTGGATTGATATATTTATTGTGCACTTGTGATTAGTGCTGATTGATGTTGTTTGTGATGACGTACTGGTATTGAGTACGGGTTTTTGGTCCTTGTGGCCAGGTGATTATGTTTTCACATGTTTTGGCCTGAGAGCCGGGATTTGATGTTTTATAGCATGAACTGATTTGGTGAACATGAGTTTTATGGACCAGGGGAAAATATGTTTTGATTTTATCGGTCCACTATTCATACTTGAATGATTTCATACTATTACTCATGTTTTGCGATATGCATGTAAGTTTGTGAAAACTGGAGGGTAAGAATGTATTTTGCAAATGTTTTTATCAGAGGTCATTTATGTCCACTCACACCTTTTCTGTTTTGTGACCCTCCAGGCCGTGGTACAACATTCGGGACTGATCGTGAGGCAGTGGTAGCAGCAGAAATCAGCGCAAACATCCATTGTCTGGCAAGCACTGAAGGGTAGTTTCGGACCTTTGGTTAACTTGTCAGACGGGAGCAGGACCGGGCACGGTTTTTGACGTCCAGTTGGGACGGGTCCTGTCAAAGTGTTATAAGAGCATTTGGTTATCGATTTTTGCTGTTACATCATGCCTCCGAGTCGTGCGTCCCATACACGGTCTGAGGATGGGAGGGACAAGAATAGTATTAGTGAAGGTCCAGATATTGAGCGAGCTCGACGTTTAGGAGCCACTGTGTTTCGTGGTGATTCGGGCCCGGATGGCGCCGAAGATTGGATTACTCGATTGGAGAGGATTTTTGAGGTCATGGTATGTCCCCTGGAGGACATGGTGCCCTTAGCCACTTTTCTTCTGGATGGCTATGCATACAGGTGGTGGCATAGTTTACAGTTGACTGGTTGGGATGCCCGTACGTTGGCATGGGAAGCATTCCGAGAGCGATTTCTGGATCAGTTTTATCCTCGCTCATTTCGGAACGCTAAGGAGGTTGAGTTTATCCAATTGCAGCAAGGGAATCTGTCAGTGGTCAATTATGAACAACAATTTTTGCACTTATCTAGTTTCGCTCCTCTGTATGTGGCTACTGAGAAGGATAAGTGTCGAAGGTTTGAGCAGGGATTGGGGAATGAGATACGAGGTGCTGTGACTGTGGGCTCGTATTCTACCCTGAGGGAATTATCGGATGCTGCTATCCGAGTGGAGGCTACTATTTTACCTGTGCCAGAACAATCTTTGAGCTCTAGACGACGCCGAGAGCGTCAGGATACTGAAAAGATAAGTCAGGAAACATCGAAGCGTGTTAGCCTTCATTCTCTTGTGTCGCAACCCTCGGTGGGTGTTCATTCGGGTGGAACTTCAACCCAGTCGACAGGTAAGCGGCGTGGTGGGGCAAGTCGCCTCAGCACTGCCCCCTGTCACTTCTGTAGGAAACGTGGACATTTGCGAAGGAACTGCCCCGATTGACTTGACTGTAGTTCAAAATAAATGTATTGATACTTGGTTTCGTGCTACTTTGTAAATAGTTGTGTTGTACACTTGTGTTGTAATATTGTATCTTGTGTTTTGATTGTGTCGGACTAGTGTGGGTCCGGATGGTTGTTTTAGTTAACAGTTTGGTTTGTGGATGGGCATGTTGGGCCCAGAATAAACTGGACCCGAGGATGGGTTTGGAGATTGAATTGGACTCAGAGGAAGTCCGGAAATGGTTTTGTGTTTTGGAAAGAATGTGGCTTACCTAGGGGTATTTACTAGGTGACCAGATATGCCAGTGGTGGCATTGACTTCAGTCGAGTCTGGACTTGGACTCAGTAGGAGTTAGGAGTTGGTTTAGGATTCGGGATGAGTCCTGATGTGATTTGAGGGCTCCGGATGAGCTGGGTTTGACTGTGAGTTGTTGAGGCAGGGTTTTCTGACCACAGTTGGGTTGGTCATGATAATGTGTTGGTGTGCCTTCATCTACGGATGGGCAAGTGTTGTGCTCGATGGATGGGTTGACTATCCTAAGAGAAATTCGTGGTGTTGGGTTTAGTCGACCAGAGTAGACTTGTGACATAAGTGTTAGTGGTGGCCGGGGTTAGTGTGAATCCCGGGAGAACTAGACGATCTTTCATGTGGACACGTTGATGTGTCATTTTGAGAGTTGTGATTTGGCGAGGTGTTTTTGGGTAGCATAGGACAAGGATTGTCGATGCTAGCTAAACCCTCAGGATTTTTACTTTTCCCTACCTAGTTTGGGATCGACCATATTGATCTATGGGTCGAGTATGCTGAGGTCATACTTCTGGAAAGGGCGACTGTCAGGAATAGTAATGGATGATGGTACTTGATACTTAGTGACGGTACATGGGTTGTACCAGTGTTGTGTCGATAAACGTGTTGATGATTGGCTTAGTTCCGATACCATTGGTTTTTGGTTGTGAACGTAAACTGGACATTGAACACGATGCACTGGGCAGGGTGATTCTGTTGATTTCAGTGATTGTTTAAGCAGGTGCTCTTGGCCATGGTTGGCTAGTGTAACTCTAGTGTTGAGTTGTGTGATTACTGCTAGGCTGGTGTTCAATGTGTTCTAGTTACACCATCTGATTGAGTGAGTTGGTGGTTAGTGTGACCGCAAGTTGCTTTGCGGCGAGATGTTATCATGTCGTGACCTTACCAGCATCTGGGATCACTGAGGGGGTGACAGATGTGGATACTGAGGTTGGTGTTTGTCGCAGGATTGAGTTTGCCCTGCGAGGTGAGATCATGTTGTTGATCTTATGCTACATTGACGGACGTTGTAGTATGTTATGTTGTCACTGATTTGTTACTGATTGGAGCTTTACTAAGGTGGTAAAGCTTGGTAGTGGCAGTTTGGCTTGTAGTGTCGGCTTGGACTGACAAGTGAGTTTTGGTGACTCTCGATGAGAGCGGAGGTCAGGGCACATTAGTGATTACGGGGAGCCGTCAAGCTGAAGGAGTCGGCTTAATGGTGACATTGCCAATTTCGGTGATCAATTTCACTCGAGGTGGTCGAGTGTAGTCAGTACCACGTGCATCTGTGATGTGACGTCTGAGTGCAGACGAGTTCTGCGTTGGCTAGTGGGTGTACAGGTGTACACATGTTGTGAGGCCCATTTATTTTCCACAAGGTAGTTGTGGAATACGGATAGTTGGAATTTCGGGACGAAATTCATTAAGGGTGAAAGGTTGTAATGACCCGACCCGAGTATCGGGATTGAATATTAATTATTGATGATTTAGAATGACTAAGCGGGGATTAGTTGAGTGGAATCGGACGAATTGTGCAAAATGACCGTTTTGCCCCTAGCGTGGGCAAAATGTTGACTTTTAGTTTGGGCGGTCAAACGGACTTGGATCGATGACTGTGACGTAGTTCGGGACGTCACGAGTTCATAGACAGGTGGCACGTTCGATTCCGACATTCGAGGTGAAAGTTATGGCGTTCGGAAGTTGAGGGGTATTTTGGTAATTTGGCTAATAGAGGGCCGAATGTTGACTTTTGACCCGGGAAGTCCAATGGACGAGGGCCAAGGACCGTTACGTAGGTCTCGTCGATACGAATCCAACGACAGGCGGCATGCCGAAATCGGAGATTCGACGACGAAGTTATGGTCACGGGAACAGACTCGATTAACCAAACGAACCGGGATTAAAATATTATTATTTTATTATGAACAGTACCCGGTGACTGAACACACTTGGATGAGTGACAAGTGTCACTCATCCCTTAAATTAGGGCTTAAAACCAGAACCCATGTTTTGGGGAAAACATAATTATTATGTTTTATTATTATTTTAATTAATTGATTAATCATTTTCCATTAATCTCTTGGTGTTTTCTTACCCGTGCACAACTGAGAAGCAGAGAATGAGGAGTTCGAAATTTTCCACCATTTCTCTTCCATTTCTGAGCCAGAGAGTGAGAAACTGAGCGATGAAAGATTGAATTATCAAGGAAACACGAGGGATTGAGAGAGAGCTTGAATTTGGAAATTCGAATTTTCGAAATTTGGGGAGGGAAATTCGGATTTTGAACCGTGAGCTTTGAGGTTCGAAATGGAGATTGGAATTAGCCTTCTGAGGTTGTGACGAGTTGTTTCAGCTCAAGAACGAGGAGAATTGAGGCCCAATTGACTTTGAACCGGGTCGTCTCGCGGGTTAAAAGGATCCGTTTACCAGTTAAACGGGTAAGGACGACAGTGATTGTAGCTGGCGCGTGGGTTTCACGCGCAGCCACTCACGGCGGCGCGTGAGGGCGCGTTCGGCCTAGTTTCAAGGTGAGGTCAACAAGACTTTTGATCCTCTCATTGTAACGAACATTTTGACGTTGGTTTCGAGGAAATCGGATATCGTTTCGTTAATGTTTCGCGTATCCGAAGATTTGTATTACGTTAAAAATACGTATTTAAATTCCGGAAAAATTGGGGAAAATTATATGAAGTATTTTGAGAATGTTAGTAACCCTCTATAATGATTTTGGGCAGGAGTTGTGATTTCCAGATTTTAAGGAAAAACGTGCAGCTCGGAAACGGACCGTTTTAGACGGTGTGTGTGAGTGGACTTTGTTTTCTAACCGTGATGCATGCATATATGATTTAAATGCTTTATTATATGATTTGATATGCTTTGGCATGATTGATGTTTCAATCCGGTGATTTCTCGATTTTATGGATTATTATATTATTATATTTGGCACGATTTTCGAGAAATTATGAATTTGGTTAAAAGTGATGTTTGGACTTGGTTTATGAGTCTGGTATTGAATTTGATTGAAAATAATGTTTGGACTCGGATTATGAGTCATGGATTGAAAAATGATATTTTGACTCGGGAAGGAGTCAAGGGTCAATTTCGTGGATTTACGTGAAAATGGCAACGGAGGTTGCAACTCATGGATTTGCGTGAAAATGATACTGTGGGCGTGAGAATTCAAGTGAATAGTGATTTTGACTCGGATTTGGAGTCACTTGTGAATTTGATAAAATTAATGATTTATTGTGATTTATTGATTATTTTAATCAGTCTTTCGGACACATTTTATGAGGAACGTGCAAATGATGTTTTGGGTTACACCCGGAGTCTAAATGATTTCTAAAATGATGTTTTGACTTAGTTGGTAAGTCAATGATGATTTCCGGATTATTTTATTGTTTTAAAATGTGATTTTAACGGTTTATGTGTAAATGGTATTTTGGGCTTTGAGACCCAGTCGGGAATGATCTTGACTTTGTATGAAGTCAAGATTTGATTGAAATATTTTGGGATGTAATTCCCGTGATGGTTTTCAGTGTAATTGTGAAATGCCCAGACGGTCGGAGCTTGGGGGGATTACCCAGACGGCCGGAGCTTGGGGGGATGTGATTGTAGGATCATGAGGTGATCCTATGGTAGTCAGCTTCTCGGACGAGACTAAGCCTGGATGTACCACTCGGAGGTGTCTGAGCCTGGGGATGTGTTCGCCCAGAGGTGACTGAGCCCGAGGGGGTTGAGCCTAGAGGTGTCTGTTCCCGAGAGTGTGGCTGGATATTGGCCTGCGCGTAGTGCCGCACTTGTGAGTAGTGCAGTTGATGGTTTGTTTGTGCACTTGTGAGTAGTTCGGATTGATTGGATTGATATATTTATTGTGCACTTGGGATTAGTGCTGATTGATGTTGTTTGTGATGACGTACTGGTATTGAGTACGGATTTTTGGTCATTGTGGCCAGGTGATTATGTTTTCACATGTTTTGGCCTGAGAGCCGGGATTTGATGTTTTATAGCATGAACTGATTTGGTGAACATGAGTTTTATGGACCAGGGGAAAATATGCTTTGATTTTATCGGTCCACTGTTCATACTTGAATGATTTCATACTATTACTCATGTTTTGCGATATGCATGCAAGTTTGTGAAAACTGGAGGGTAAGAATGTATTTTGGCAAATGTTTTTATCAGAGGTCATTTTTTTCCACTCACACCTTTTCTGTTTTGTGACCCTCCAGGCCGTGGTACAACGTTCGGGACTGATCGTGAGGCAATGGCAGCAGCAGAAATCAGCGCAAACATCCCTTGTCTGGCAAGCACTGAAGGGTAGTTTCGGACCTTTGGTTAACTTGTCAGACGGGAGCAGGACCGGGCACGGTTTTTGACGTCCAGTTGGGACGGGTCCTGTCACCTTGCTCAACAATTCTCCATAGATATGTTGCTTTTAATGTTGTCCTTATCTTGATGTTCCAGAAATCATAATTGATTCCTGTGAAGACAGGTAACTTGCGATCACCACCAGCTCCAACCATCATTCCTTGAATCACAAGAAAACTTTCAGCTCCACTTCCCAGCAACAAAATGCCCCAGAGACAGTATATCTTACTACTCTGATACCATGTTAGTAGAGGGATCCAGAGAGCTCAGGGAAGATTGTAGGGCACCGGCTATCATAATGTTCACAGAGTGAACTTCAGAGGCAAGCTTCGAAGACCAAAATCAGGTACACTTCCTCACTTCACTAACTAGATGGAGAATCGAGATTAGCTCGAGTGGATTAGGATAGATTAGAATATGATCTTTTATCTTCCTTTTTCCCTATTCTGGAGATTGAAACAAAGAGAATTGTATGATACTTGTAATGAAGAATTATGCACTCTATGTGTTTGTGAATTTTCTTGAATGAGATGAACAACGTTTTCTGAAAAAAAAATCTTAATGTAGAATAGCCTTACACACTGAGTATTTCACTCCCTTCTGGTTAATTCATTCACTACACCATCTCTTCACACATATAGCTGTGTACCACAGTCACACACTCAATGAGAAGAACGGTTAGGAAGATTCTAGTGACCTCAGCATACTTTACAGCTTACACACACACACACACACACACACACACACACACACACACACACACACACACACACACACACACACACACACACACACACACACACACACACACACACACACACACACACACACACACACACACACACACACTATCCTTGTTGCTTAGATACACTTCACCTTCTCACACACTTACATTCTCTAACAGAATTGTAAGCACACTCACACGATTACATTGATCACTCAATCACTCACACAGTTTACACTTATGCTCACTCACTGCCACTTGGAATTCCACTTGGCTTACTGCATAACATGCCAAGTCACTTGCAGTGATTAGGCTTAAACACTAACGTTCCTCAGTCTCACCATTCTAGCCTAAGTTCTCTTCCTTCCTCCAAGCCATCTTCTTAGTTCACCCTTACCTATTTGGCCCTGTGCCATTCCTCCGCTAACATTCTCAACGTAACCTATGGTTCTTGTTTGGTTGAAGGAAAAATTATTAAATCCATTTTCATGGGCAATGACGCTTGCTCATTGCTCAGTGGGATTGCATGTTCAGTTGCTGGTGGTGGTGAGGAGACCGGTTTGGCTTCTGCTGGTCTCCTTCTGGATTCCAGTATTCATGCTGCTGGAGTTGGTATGGTTCCCAATGCTAATCTTTTGTCTCTGGAGTTGGGGATGGTACTGATGCAGCACTAGCGCCGACGGGTGGGCAATCTTGCTCTCCTAAAGTTAGTCTAGATTCTCGTGCCTCGGCTTTAGATCCATTGGTCCAAGGAAATGTGTCTGCTTTATCTTATGGCTTTGTGGATGTTGATGGCACTATCCATTTGGGTCATGGTCCTCCTGTCAACTTTTGTGCAGTTGCCAAAGGTTTGGAAATGACTAAGGGTTCATCTAGGAAATTAGCTTTTCGCAAGCCTAAAGAAGTTAATGGTATGAAGTTTGTTAGTCCCCCCTTGGGTGCTGCTAAAGTGGCGGAAAAGGATCGGCAATATTTTTCAGTAGGGCACTTCAGAAGGAGACTGTCGGCAGTCGTCCTGTTGGGTGGCGCTGCAGGCTAAGCGGGCGACATATTTGGTCGGTAGGCAACTGATCTCTGTCGGCGGGTTGAGAAACAACTCGCCATGGTACTTTGCAGGCAGTTTTGGGCGTCTCCCTAGTGATCAGTTGGAATGGTATAAACATGGTGCATTTAAACTAAAAAATTTATATATTTTCTTTTCAAGGCCAGACGTAACTCACGAGCATGATCTTTATAAATCTTTAATTAAAATGAATGTAAGTTGGATCATGCTAGTAGATATCAGTTAGTTGGATCATACTACTAGATTGCAAAGCAATACGCTTAAATGATTTAATGATGTGGAGGGACAACGTGTTTGGTTTCCTCAAGGGCGACTGGATGCTAGTTAATGTGAGGGGAGAGAGTAGAGGCCTAAGTAGGGATCTGAGAATGTCAATGTAGTTGAGAAATCAGAAAAGCGAAGCCGAGTCTACATCTGGATCAAGGAGTCAGGTTTTTTTTCCTTAATTAGCTCATCCACGTTAAACTAACAAAAATTTTAGATAAATTTAACTTAAAATGATCCAAAAATTATTAATAGATAGCTAGTTTTTACCGCTATCAAAATCAGCCTCTATATTTTCACAAAATTTGATTATTAAATTCATTTTATTCTAATTTGCATATATAAAAACACAATTTTCTTATAGCACCTAATTTTTAATGTAATTCTTTAACAATTCAATTAAATATGTCTATTTTATGTGCAAAATCGATCCAGCCTATAATTCGGGCAATTCAAGTTCAAATAGATATGTTTATTTTAACAGTAAAATTGAATAGAACGAATTCGGAAGCCAAACAGAATAGCTAAAATTTCAAATGAGAATTCATCTCAAGAGAAAATGAGAGTAACATACCTAAACTTAAGTTCTTATTTGAGAGACGATATATGTGGTGTTAGATATTTTTCGCCTCCAATAAAGTAAGGAGTATTATTTTACTCAATGTTATCACCGTGATTTATGATAAAACTTCTAACTTTTCTTTTTTTTTATCCTTCTAATTGTTGAATGTGTTAAAATTATCATGCACAAGCTCTGTTCATAACAACTCAGCCTTCCCGATTGTCACCTGAAAGTTGTGAAACATCGAAACCTTCATTTTTCAAATACTGAAAAGAATCAAACTATTCACAACCCTATATGAAAAGTACGAGTCAATTAACAAACTAGGAACGGAAAAAAATTTAGAAATTCTTTTTTTTATCCTTTGAATTTTTCGATAATCCACGAAATTTCAGAACTTGTGAATGCAAATAATAATAAATATTGAGAACGAAGAAAAGAGTTTGTGGAGAAGAGATGGTGAAGAGGGTGAAAGAGAGGAGAGAAACAACATAAAAAAATAGATAGTGGAATGCGACTATCTACTAATAACTAATTCCAATAGAAAAGTTAAATTTTAGATTAAATTTTCCTAATTTGCTACATGCTCATTTTTTTATACTTTTGGACAAATTTTTGATTAAATTTATCCAAAAGTTAATTTTAACTACTCTGCAGCTCCTAGGCAAATTATGCTCAATGATAAAAATATCGACAATATCGCCGATACATCGGTCGATATGTCGGAAATGTCGGAAATATCGACATTTTTCTTTATTTTAAGTCTATTGATCTCTTTATTTCATTAAAACGATCGAGATATGAACAAATTTCATGAAAATCGGATATAAAACGATTGAGTTACAGTCGGGTCATATTATTTGCTTACTTAAATTCGCAATTGGGCTTGTTAGTTTTAGTTGGTTTGGTTTGTTTTCATTAAAGCAGCTCCATAGCTTGCACCTAGGTTCGACCCCCCTTGAGCGCATGCTGCTTGTTTTTTTTTTTTTTTTTTCATTTATTCCTTATTTTGAATTATATTTATCATTTTTTTCCAATTTTAAATATATCAATCCTTTTCAATTTTAAATATATCAATCATTTCCAATTTTTGAACAAAGATTGACTTTAATTTTTTTTTATCTTTTTTTCCAATTATAAATATATTTACTCATTTGATAATTTTTCTTCCATTCAAATTTTTTATGCTTATTGTTATGTTTTTAATTATATTAATATTCAATTATAATAATTCACTTCAAATTATATTTATGTTTATATTTATTATATCAAAATCATTTTATAATTTTTATTAGTCGTATATAACTATCGTTGGGTATTTAAGTTTTTTTTAAAGTTTCATTCCAAATTTCCAACTTTTAGATAGAATTTTCGTCATTTTTGTTACCGTAAACAATATCAATATCGATATCGATATTTGAGACGAAATATCCGTAAATTTAATTAGCGATATATTCGTCAATACTGATATTTTAATCCTTAACTATGCTCTCATGTGCAAATGCACCAAGAGAGAATATACTCTTCTGTGGAAATGTGTGGGTTGCGGAAATTTATTTCCGGCTTTACAAATATGTAATACTGCAGAATAGGACGCGTAGACGTCTAGATATGCAAATTAATGTTGTACATATGTGAGCATAACAGGGAAGCTGAATCTGAATATGCAATAAAATACCAGAAACGCTTACCAACTGTCAACAAGAATAAAACTCCCCAAAAATCATTCTCAACAGTTATATCAGTTGTTTCTTCATGATCAACAGAAAATCACAAAACTCCCCGAAAAGAATAATTTCAGCACGTCTAATTATGATCATGCACCTAAAATGGCTAATGTTCGCCTTACGCCCGCCCAGCTAGCAACTCAATGTTGCATCTTCCCCTGTACCTACCATCTTTTCTTCATGCCACTTTGAGAAGCCATCCTCCAGCGCATTCCTCATCCATGCATGCCGGCAACTACCAATAGCCTCCGCTATGGTCAGCCAAGTTCTGTTTCGGGTGCACTTCTCAGGCCACGACTCAAGCTCCTCCTTGACGAACAAAGCAAACATGGCAGCTCTACATATACCATCCGGGCTGAAGTCATCCTGGTGTGTTTTACTCTTAAAATGATAATACCCCAGGAAATCCTGAAATTCAAACTAGTTAGCAGGTGCTATGCTTTATCCATCTACTGGAAGAGAGACACAACAGACAAACAAACAAACAAACAAACAAACAAATTGGTAGAAGAGAGGTATCACAAACATGCAAACAATCACATAATAGATAATTAGATACATAATTACATGGAATTGGTATAACTGCGCAGCAAAAAGTGAAACTCATTGAGAATAATTACATGGAAGTGAATTTGACTAAATTGAAACCCATTGACAGTTGTAGTAGTACATAAAAATAAAAGCATTATGTCGTACCAAAGAAAAAAAGAACGAGCAATATACAGCCAAACAATCTGCCATTTACGGCAAGACCCTAAGGGATAAAAGAATTACCATTAGTTCTCCACGAACTCCAGCTTCTTCAACAGCTTCCCTCACTGCAGCCTCCTCAACAGTTTCATCGTTCTCCCAGCCTCCCTGCAAATGGATAAAATATTCAAAACAAAATAGTAATTTATTATGTGGAAGTGATTTTCAAGCTCCTCTTTTCTCCTCCTGCACTCCTCAGTTTGTTTTTGTCCATTGATTCTGCTTTGATTTACTCAATCCAAAAGTTTTAAAAACAAATAAAGGAGTGCATGAAGAGAAATGGGGAGAGTGAAAAATTGCTTCCCACTATTATAAGCTCTCTACTTTCAACGTGGCAGAGCAAAAAAAAAATAGTTGTTATATAACACCAACTAAAACGGGATGAAGAGTCTACTTTTGCATCATTGTCATCAAGCTAAGTTTGACACGGATGACATATATGCACACATGTAAACACACAGATTATTAGAACATATACAAACTGGTGGGATCATTAACAATAAAACATTGAAAACATCCAGATTCCAAAATATAGGAAACATATACACTATGAAGGTATAGAAGTTTTAAGTTGTATTGAATTAATTAGAATGTACAGAAGTGGTGTGTTTTATACAGACCTAGACTAGAACTAACTAGGAAAGAAGTAAAGACTATCTAAACTATGAAGTAAATACATTAGGAAGGAATCAGTATTGATTCTTGTTGACTAATCCCAGCAAATCAGGGAGATTTGATACTCAATCTCCTGTGATCTGTGATACCCTAGGAGTGTCCTAAATATGCCCCCGCAAGACGAAGGAGCCGTCGGCGATGCCGATCTTGGTGCGCAGCAGCTGGAACTGGGGTCGAGACAGAGGTTTGGTGAGAGCATCGGCCAGCTGGTCATCGGTAGAAATATGGGACACCTGGAGCTGACCACGGGTGACATGATCACGAACAAAGTGATAGTCAATGTCAACATGCTTCATGCGGGTGTGGAAAACGGGATTGGAGCAGTAGTAGGTAGTTCCAATATTATCACAAGAGATGATGGGTGTGCCGGAAAAGGTGAGACCCAGCTCACGGAGGAGAGACTGGACCCAGATCAATTCAGCCGTGGTGGATGCCACAGCCCTGCACTCTGCTTCAGTGGAGGACCTGGGGACTGCACGTTGTTTCTGTGAACTCCAGGAGATGAGGTTAATGCCTAAGTAGACCAGATAGGTTGTTGTGGACTTGCAATCATCTTGGTCCCCAACCCAATCAGCATCTGAATAGGCATGCAGAGAGTGAGTGACGGCATGAAGACTGGAGGTAGTCTTACGGTGGAGGGAGGCTAAAACACAGAGTCCCCTTTAAGTAGCGAAGGACCCGTTTGAGAGCTTGCCAATGGAGATCGCTTAGGGCATGCATAAACTGGGAGAGTTTATTGACAGCAAAGAAAACATTAGGTCTTGTTAGGCTGAGGTACTGCAAACTCTCGACAAGGCGGCGGAATAGGGTGGCATCTGCTAGTGGTGAGCCATCATGCAGGTGCAATGGAGGGGAAACCGCCAGAGGAGTGGCCACGGGCTTGGCTCCATCCATGCGGGCCAAGTGGAGCAGGTCATGGATATACTTGTGTTGTGATAGGAAGAGGCCTTGTGCAGTAGGAATGACCTCCACACCAAGGGAAATAGTGAAAGGCACCAAGGTCCTTAACATAGAATCGGGTGGCCAGAGTTTGGATGAATTGAGAGATGAGCGCTTGATTGTTCCCTGTCACAATCAGGTCACCAACATAAACCAGAAAAAAGAGTGCTGGAACCTTGCCTGAGGAGAAAGAGGGAGGTATTCGAGCTGGCATGGACAAAGCCATGGGTGAGCAGGAAGGACTGTAGCTCTTTGTACCAGGCCCGGATGGCCTGTTTTAGGCCATAAATGGCCTTGCGGAGCCTGCACACGTGAGTTGGGTGCTGCTAGTCCACAAACTCAGCAGGCTGGGCCATGTAAACATCCTCATGGAGAGTGTCGTGGAGGAAGGCATTATTGACATCCAACTGTCGAATAGGCCAGCCACTAGTTACAGCCAAGTGTAGGACCACACCGATGGTGGTTAGCTTGACCACGGGACTGAAGGTGTCCGTGAAATCCACTTCTGGGCATTGATGGTACCCTTTGGCAACAAGACGGGCCTTGAATCGGTCCACTTGTCCGTTTAATACGGAAGACCCACTTGTTCCCAACAATATTCTGACTTGGGTGAGAGGGAACAAGCTCCCAAGTCCCCTTCTTTATGAGAGCATTCAGCTCATTGGACATGGCAGCTCGCCATTCAGGATCTTTCTTGGCTTGAGAGACACAGGTGGGCTCGGCCAAGGTGGGTAGGTGGTGCTTGGTGGTAGTGAGCGCATAGGATTGAACTGGTTTTATGGTGCCGGTTTGAGTCTGGGTTAACATAGGATGGGTTTTGTTGGGGGCACTGGTGGTCTGAACAGGGGCAACAGGGACTGTGGCAGAGGCAGAGGCAGCAGGAGGGCTGCTGTTGGTAGGGAGTAGGTGTGCGGGTTGTGGGACCGTAGCAGGGAGCGATGCTGCTACAAGTTCCTGCAAGAATGATGTGTCGAGAGGGTCTCGTAGGTGGGCAGAAAGTGGCGCTGGTGGCGATGGCTGGTGAGGGATTTGTGTGACAAGGGGGAGAGTAGAGAGCCACGTGGTGTAGGTATCAGTGGGCACACTAGGGGATGAAAGGGGTGGAGGGGATGAAGGGAGGGAGGGGGTGGAGGGGATGGTGGTCTCATCAAATTGTACATGGCGGGAAGTGTAGAGTTTGTTGTTGGATGGGTCATAGCATAGACAGGCACTTTGGTGCAGGGAATAGCCAAGGAAGAGGCAGGGTTGAGAACGAGACTGCAGTTTATTTGAGGTATATGGCCTTAGCCATGAATAACAGAGGCTGCCAAAGGTCCGGAGTTTGGCATAATTAGGAATGGCATTGAAAAGAGCAGTGTAGGGGCACTGGTTTTGTAGGAGAGGAGTAGGGAGGTGATTGATAAGGTAGACAACCGTCTTGAAGGCATAGGACCAGTAGGTTAGCGGGAGGCAGGCTTGATGGAGGAGTGTGAGACCAATTTCAACAATGTGTCTATGACGCCTTTCGGCTGTACCATTGTGCTGAGGAGTGTGGGGAAGGGTGAGAAGATGATTGATGCCATGTTCAGCAAGAAAAGGTTTTAATTTGATGAATTCACCACCACCATCAGTGTAAAAAGAGATGATGGGAGAATTAAAATACTTTTCAACTAAAGTTTTGAAGTCTTTGAAAGTTGGATAAACATCTGATTTTTTTCGAAGTGGGTACAGCTAGGTATACTTGGTAAAATGGTCAACAAGTATAAGATGTATGAAAAACCATCAATTGAGGTGTAGGCGGCAGGTCCCCACACATCACTGTAGATTAAGTCCAGAGGACGAGTGCTAGTTAATGAGGAAATGCCAAAGGGATGGCGATGACTTTTATTGCAAGCACAAGAGTTACATAAAGGTTCTGAAAATTTGGAAGAAAAATGAACATGAAACTGACTTAAGACACTTTTGAGGGTTTTGGATTGGGCGACCACTCGTACACATCATCTTTACTCGGGCCTTGAAGGAGAACCGCCCCCGTGCTGAGATCCTTCACATGAAAATAACCAGGAAACAGTTCAATAGAGGTATTATTCTTCTTGTTAAACTGAGAAATGGAAATTAAGTTGCGGGTCATGGATGGAGCACATGAGACGTTTTTAAGTTTAAAAGGGAAGGGGGAAGTTGGGAGAAGGGAGTAAGGAAGAGCCTGTTTGCGTAATAAGGAGGCCATTACCATTGCCAATGATGATCTCATCAGGACCGTTGTCGCTGGTAGCATCAGAGAGATGGTGGGAGCTGGTTGCTACATGATGGGAGGCTCCTGAGTCAAGGAACCAGCTAGAGGAGGAGGCTTGAGTGGCTAGATTGGCCACCAAAGGTGGTGGCAGGGCTGACTGCTGAAAGTGAGGACAGCGCTTAGCACTGTGGCCCTGAGTGTCAC
This sequence comes from Prinsepia uniflora, assembly GCA_032719365.1. Lineage (NCBI taxonomy): Eukaryota > Viridiplantae > Streptophyta > Magnoliopsida > Rosales > Rosaceae > Prinsepia > Prinsepia uniflora. Next base: position 25,758,210 of record CM064873.1, read on the forward strand.
ACCATTGACAATAGCCACGATATCCAGTGGGCCGGGAGTATGGGTGACGGGAACTGTCAGTGGACTGCTGGTGGGGCCGGTTTCTAGGGAAACGGTGATTGTCCGTGGGTTGAAAGTGGGGCAGCTAGCCAGAGGAGCCCCTAGTGGAGCGGTTGGAGGTGTAACCGCGAGGACTGATTCGGGTGGGCTGTTTTTTTTTTGGGGGGGGGGGGGGGGGGGGGGGGGGGGCTGTGTGGCATGGAGTCGAAGTTGATCCTGACGGACCTAGAAATCATGAAGGGCTGTTTCTGTGGTGGAGTGGGCAGGGTCGAGAGCCATCAACATAGCCCATGAGATCATACCCTCGAAGAAGGGCATTGAATTGAGCTCACCATGGAAAGAAGGTGGTGGCAGTAAGCTTGACAAGAAGTTGGGTTGTAGTGTTGATGGTGACGAGGGTGGGAAGATTAAGGTTTGGGTCATCGGTGGTTGGTAGGAGTGTAGGGTTGACAGGGGCAGCAGTGGTTTGAGCAGCAGCGGCGGTGGGTTGGGCGGCCATGGATTAGGGTTTGTTTCTAGGGTTTGCTCGATGGAGCTTTTAGAGCTTTGATACCATATGAAGGCATAGAAGTTTTATGTTGTATTGAATTAATTAGAATGTACAGCAGTGGTGTGTTTTATACAGACCTAGACTAGAACTAACTAGGAAAGAAGTAAAGACTATCTAAACTAGGAAGTAAATACATTAGGAAGGAATCAGTATTGATTCCTGTTGACTAATCTCAACAGATTAGGGAGATTTAATACTCAATCTCTTGTGATCTGCGGTCCCCTAGGAGTGTCCTTAATATACACAATACCTATTTTCAAATCCTAATTTATAAAACTTCTGTTGGAACCCGCAAATGATTAGTATCTCCAGCACTCCTAATGTAAACATGAAACCCTTTTATTCCTAGATGACCTTCACGATATTTCAAGTTCTAGCCACCTTACAAATGACTTTCCAACTGCCTTCGAAAAACAACTAACCACTGGCCTCTATATTCAGTTCCCCAATCAACACTATCATGTGAGCACGAGTACTTCACAGTCCGACTCTCTACACTCCCCATTTGAACAATTACAGCCAAACAATACACAAGTGGAGCACAATAACCATCAGTAAACCAACGATGCCATAAATGAGACCCAACTTGAGGAGCTCCATATCTGAACATCTAAGGAATATGACGAAGTATTGGGTATAACAAATTGCAAAGAAAAAAACAAATAATAAAAATTGATACAATAAACCAAATCAACTTCCCTAATCAAACCATAAATGTAATGTAATAAGGCAATGATCATGGTTAAAAATGATCCGTGTTCTCAACCACTTCCCTTTGCACAAGATACAAGTGTTGAATCAACGATGAGCAATCTTTCAAGCAAGAGGTTGTACCCAATGATGAAAATATTGAAAATATCGCCAAAATATCGCCGATATATCGGTAGATATTTCGCTATTTTCAACCGGTGGCATATAAAGAGGGGGGAAAGAAATTGAGCGAAATTTCGACATTTTGTCTTATTTTAAACTCATAGATCTCATTATTTGATTAAAATGATCGAGATATGGCCAAATTTCATGAAAATCGGACGTAAAACCATCGATTGATTTCCAATCGGGTCATGCCGCGCGGGTCGAAAAACCCGAATCGTAGACCCACGATAGGAAGAAGATGACTGCTAAGAGTGTTAGTTTGTATACTTTATATATAAGATTTCAATTAGGCTGGGCCAACCGAGTTGGTGCAGGTTTTGCCCCTCAAAACCTATTTTTTTTTCAATTTTAAATATATTTACTTATTTTACATTTCCACCTTTGTTTGTCTTTTTTTTTTTTCCAATTTTAATATATCAATTCTTTCCAATTTTTGAACAAATATTGACTATTTTTTCATCTTTTTTTTTCCAATTTTAAATATATTTACTCATTTTATAATTTTTCTACCATTGAAATTTTTTTATGCTTATTGTGATGTTTTTAATTATATTAACATTCAATTATAGTAATTCACTTTAATTATGTTTATATTTAAAATTTATATTATTAGTCATTGACAGAACCCTATTGTATCATATTATTCATCATATATGTATTATATCAAAGTCATTTTATAGTTTTTATTAGTCATATTTTAAGTTTTTCACAAAGTTTCATTCCAAATTTCTAACTTTTAAACTGGATTTTCCGTCATTTTTGTTGACCATAAACGATATTGATATTTGGGACGAGATATCCGTAAATTTGACTAGCGATATATTCGTCGATATCGATATTTCAATCTTTGCTTATACCCTGAGGGGAATTTTTGCATTCTAAATAAAAGAAGAGGGATGAATCGAAAAAAGTACAAGGTTTGCAAGAGAACGTCCCAAATGACTCCAATTTTCACCTCTTGCTAACTGGTCTAGCTGAATATCAAATGACATCCTAGTAAAGAAAGTACCAGCAACTTCAAAGTCATCAGAATTCTGAGTAAGCCAAAATCCCAACTTCATGCTAAAGGACTTTAAAACATCCTAAAATGGGCACATTATGCAGAAATTCTACAACACCCCGCCGTACTTAGTGCGGTGTGAGATGCAGACCGTTAGATCAAAATCTAACAGCTAGAAAATAAAAGGATATTTTTTATTATTATTATTTTTTATTATTTCCTATTGAAAAAGCACGATGTACTTAGTACAGTGGTGTACTAGAGCCATTCCCCACATTATGATGGAACAAAATTATTAGAAAATTAAGGAATAAAAAAAGGAATTCCCCAAATTCAACTCTCCTTACGAAACCTTTCCCTTCCCAAATTTCCCACGACACAACTAGAGAAATAATTGGTGCCTTGAGATCAATCTTCCATGAGCAACGATTCTATCCTCTAATCACTCACTGTCTTGGAAGCCAAAAAATTAACATTCAATTCTTTCTTCTCATCATAGCATCAATTTTTGGAAGCCAAAAAATTACAATCCAACATAAAAAATAAATACCTTAGGGAACAGAAGACCTGGTCCACTAGGTGAGTTAATCATAAGCACCTCAATAATCTTCTCAGGATTGGCATCTCCACTCTTGTCAGAATTTTTGTATCTAAATGGAATACACCTGCCAAAGTTCATGTGTGTTAGCTTCATTATAGCAGAGAAATATGATTTTTCACACAGAAGAAACGTAACAAATCGTCCCAAAGCTAATTATCAGTTGCAAAAAAGTGAATCGTATGTGTATATGGATTTTTGCATGATGTCTCAACTGTGGAAAACAATTTATGATATCAACATCGTAGCAATCCCACCCCTTATATGCATGATGGACATAGAACTATCAATTTTGAGGTATGAAAAAAAGAATGTACACAGTGATGCTTCACTTCACTTGATAAAAATAAGGCATCTCTCATCAATCACTATTAATGACTAAAGAATTCTGAGATGTTGAGTGCATTTAAACCTAGTCCATATTCACATGTCTACTTACTGTAATCTATCATGCATAAGAACTTCTGTTTGAGAAGATCGTGTATGATTATCGAAAGAATCAACAGTTCCATCTTGTGTATTTTTTCTACTCTATTTGCCTTTGTAAAGATTAAATTAAATAAACCCTTCATACCAGAAGGCCTAAGTGAAGTAGCTAAATCAGATTTAATGAAAATAAAAAAAAAAATGATTGTAAAATATATCCAACCACAAATCAGAAAAAAAATAAAAAAATAAAAAAATAAATCCCATTCACCACCGTGTGAAATTGGGCTCTGTCTACAGGTGCCCTCAGGTGACACATTTACAATTTTGATTTGCTTAGTCCAAAAACCTTAGCCTGAGTATCAGGGAAACACAGAGCTGTTAAAAGGTTATCAAGCACAATGATACTAGACATGATTCCCATGACTAATAATTAACCACCCATTTCCCCTAATCAGGGAGATCAACCATAAATCAAGGAGCAGCCCCTCATAGAACCTATGTAGGACCACTGTCTACAAAATAGAGAGGCAGCAAACAAAAACTCCGTATCAAGATATCTATAATATACTGAAAACGGTACCCCAAGAGATTGGCAACAAGCTTTGACGTGCCCAAGGCCCCTTTGCAATGTGCACATATAAACAATGGAAAAATATATCTGCCTTTCAAAGTTTTGTACTCAACTCCCGTTATCCAACTGCAGCATATTCTTACATAAAAAGAAAATCACCTCACACGCCGCTTTCAAACAACAGAAGTAGGGTCGCCAACAATAGTTGCCTCAATGGAAATTCTCCCAAATCGCATCACCAGAATGATTTTATTTATTGTATCACCATTTTATCAAATTCCTAGTTCCCCTAAACCTCAAAGAGTATTTGTTAATAAAGATCCAAACCTTTCAGAGTGGAAGAAAATGTCCCTTCCTGGCCTAGATGAAACTCATATAAGTCAATACAAGGTCATTCCTGGCCTAATAATAAACCCACATATCACACCTACCCCATATAATAAACATGTACCTATGCACACTTACAATAAAACAAAAGAAACCCATCAATCTCTACTACTTAATATTCCAAATGGTAGCCATCAAACAGTCAAAACGCATTGTACGAAGAGAAAATATCCAATCACAAGCAACATTCTCCAACTTTGGAAACACATTGGTCCACCTCAATCACCACATAAACAAACATCAACATCAATCGGAATCATATACAACCAATTACACAAATACACACGCATATACATATATATATAATATATGTATTTCAATACTGAAACAAGACATGTAAGTACCCACCCGGCAACAAGACGACAACCGGCCTCGTAGCGTTGCTGATGCCGACCCGTACGGGCCACTAAATCACACATACTAAGCCTCCAATCACAAGACTCTATCCTTTTTTTCTCTTCGGTTATTAAAATCTTCAAGAATCGCTCTCCTTCTCTTGGGCCATTGAAATGGCTTGCTTGGTCACCACACGATTGTCACAATGTTCACGCCCTCACCGAATAACTCGCCCAACACTGTTTCTCTGGGCTTTGACGGCGGTAGCCGGCCCTCTCTCGTATCATCCGATGGGTGTGGGTTTCAGATTTCCTTTCGTGGTATTTTAGGGTTTGGTTGCAGAGAGAAAGAGAGGGAAAATGAGGGGTCCGGCGTTGGGTTTCGTTTAGACTTTAGAGGAGGAAACAAAAATAAAATAATATTAAAATTAAAATTAGAGAGAGAAAGGTTTTTGCTTCTTCTGTTAAAGCGCTTTGAACGGATCGACTCGGACGGTGAGGGTAGTTGAAGTCACGTGGTTCATCGGTCAAATACGGGCCCCACAGTCCCTAATTCCTTCGTGCTCCTTTTCTTCCTACCCATTTTAAATACCTTGTATAGATTTTCCTCCCTGCCTCCGGACGGTTGTTGGATTTGCCGGTTATAAGATCGCCATAACTACATTAACGTGACCTTGACCAGCTTTAAACTACTCTTGCTACTAAGGGTTCAAGATGTGGCTTGGGCTTTTTACTAAGATTTGTGGACAGTTTACATCACAAATTTGGGCCACCAAAACAATAATTCACAAGGCCCGATTAAACTGAACTAATCCAACTCAAGGTCAATAATGGTCCGGTTAAATAAGATAGGGTAACAAGGTAAATTCTTAAATTTCTATTCGAGTCTTCGATACGGGATGATGTATCAATCTACCCCCTTAAAGAAATTTCGTCCCCGAAATTTGGACAGGGCTGGTTAGAGACACAACTCTCAGTGGCCAATTAAGAATTGTCCGCTACCACGCAGTTAAGACTCGATTTCCTCGGCGAGGTCCAATAGAATAGTGTTCCACCCAAGGTTCCATCATTTTTGACCTATCGGGCTACTGGTGTATCACTTCGTCTACTACAAGTAATCCACAACAGTCTCCCTCAAATGATACAGCAAGAATTTGGGTGTAAGAAATCACCTAAATCGGAGAAAATAATATATGCAATTGGAATTACGAGAATTTGGGCGAAAGAATCACCGAAATCGGAGTTGAAACGAAGAAATTATGAAGGAAAGAAGATTGCATAGGAATTCGGTGGGTCATCCACTGAAATGGGCATCAGAGGAGTCCCTTCGCGCGTTACTGTAGCCCGCCCCATTCGGTAGGCGCCGATCGAACCCCCCTCTTCCTTCACGACGCGTGCGTCCTGAAGCCGTCCTTCCCGATTTAGTGCGCTGCCACCGAACTTCCTGCACAGCAGTCTACCGCGTTGACCAAGGGTTGACCTTTCCTTTGTCCCACCAAATTCGGTAGTTGACCACCGAACATGCCCCTTAAGCTTTATTTCGTGATTTTTCTTTTTTTTTTAGAATAATTTCAACTTCCTTTCACATTTATTCTCCATATTGTATAAGGATTTTAGTTCTAATTCTTTTTGTATTATTATTTTCAGTTCCTTTACTTGTAAGAAAGGTTTTTAATTATAATTCTTAATTATTTAGGAAGTCTTTTCCTTATAGAATTTAATTATAAAAATTCTATTTGTAGGAGGATTAATTATTCTCATATAAATAGAGGTACTAGGGTTTATGTAAAAGGTTCGAGAAGTTTTTGAGTTTTTGGAGAGTTTTTAGATTACATTCAGAAATAATAAGAGCGAAATACTTTTGCCTTTTATTTTTATAATTTTTTTTTATTTTGTAGTTTCTTTTTAGGTTAGGGCTTCTTGAAGCCCTAGCCATGTTAGTTTGTTAATTATATTTCTGGCTCTTGATTTTGATTATTATGCATGACTGAATTTGTTAGATTACTGCACTTCATGAATTGAATTTATGCTTATAATCTTAGCCAACTTGTTTGTATATAATTGTTGATGTAATTGCATGACGAACCATAATATCATCTAGCAATTTGTAGCATCAAGTTTAAGGGGTGAACTCTTATTCGTAATCTAAACTCATGACCTACTAGATTTGCGCACTACTTTCCTATGGGGAACAACTTAGGATTGTGCACACTTTTCTAGGGATAGTGTAGTGTCATGAAATCTTTTTCATATTTAATGCATTATCATGCATCATTGATAATAGATGTTTAAAGGGCGGGACATCACGTTTAAAACATGCAAACTAGAGAAGATAATAGGTGTGGGGTGAGCCTTAGCCGGATCCTTGCACGGGCACTTAATTCAAAATATGCATAGTAATTAGGTCAAGGAAATCTGATTAGCAACTATAATTGGTTAGTGGTGGGTATAGTGCCTTAACCTATTTATTTATTTATTTTTATTATTTGTTTGATGTTAATTATTTTATTTGTTATTTTTATTAATCTTTAAACCCTCCCCCCCCCCCCCCCCCCCCCCCCCCCCCCCCCCCCCCCTCCCCCCAAATGTGTGTGTGCGTTTTTTTTTTATTTTAATGTTAATAAATGTCTGAGCTAATGAATTAATCTAAACAATAATGTGGATAAAACGTCAAGACAAGTCCTTGTGGGATTCGACCTTTCCTTATTTGTGATACTATCTTCACGATTTGTGCACTTACAAGGTTAAACTGAATAGAATAGATTTCATATTTATTTATGTTGTCTATTTTATCCAACATAATGTAGCCAGCTGCGGTTCAGTCCGTTTGACGACTTCGACAAACCATCTGGCAAGAGGTTAGCGATTCCTTCTGAACTTCCTCATGGCAAGGGTGCTTCTTAACCCTATGTTTCCAATAGGGTTCAAACTAACCTTCTAACTGATACGATCTTCCAAACTGTTCTCTCGAGCCGTGGTTTAAGGCGTCCAAACTTTTTTTTTTTTAGTAGCAAATCACAAGCAGCCATGAGGTTCAAAGGTAACCTGGTACAGTTCTTGTTAACACAATGATCTAAGTTGAGAGTAGGAATAATTCTACTCAACTAATAAGGATAATGGAAATGTGGTTCACACGTGTCTGATGGTACCCCGAACAATTAACTTACCTAAGGGTCACTCCTAATCCAAAGTCCAACACTAGGACATAGAAGATGCCAAGTAAACGTCTGATTCGAATAAATCTTCAAGTGGAGAAGAGGTAACGCAACACGTCTCAGGTCAAATATTATGTATCTAAAGGTCTCTCTAGTTTCTCTTAATAGCTAATAAGCCTGAGTTATCGCCTAAACAAAGAAGTGTTGATTACTGTGAAGGTTCCTTATAACCCATGGGCAAGCTGGGGTAAGGTTCCTAGTCACTCACCACTCATAACATGGTAGTCTCTCAGAAGTGGATTAAGTGGGGTGATAATGTTGAAGGAAGATCCTTATTTAATCTCGTGATACATGATGACTTCAGTTGCGAAAGTGTCTAAATCTTCGTTCAACACGCTTCAAGAACGTCCAAGATTCGATCCCTAATAAGTCTGATGTCAGGACCCGACCCTCCTCGGTCAGGACCCGACTCATCTAGCACCATATTGTCCGCTTTGGACCTCGCCCTCACGGTTTTGTTTTCAGGAGCTCATGGTGCAACTTCCCAGGGGGGTCCACCCATCATGGAATTGCACCCACCTCAACTCGCTTAACTTTGGGGTTCCAATCCCCCCCCCCCCCCAAAGCCACTTGAGCTCCCAAAAGGCCTAGTGCTAGATATGTGTGTGCCTACACCTTTAAGGCACACCACCATCCTCTCCCAGACCATTCCCCCTCGCAGGAATGTGGGATTGTTCACCGTTCCCTCCAGGACACGGGTCTGACAATCCACCCCCCTTAGGGCCCAGCGTCCTCGCTGGCACACTTCCCGGTCGGGGTCTGGCTCTGATACCAAATTGTCAGGACCCGACCCTCCTCGGTCAGGACCCGACTCATCTAGCACCATATTGTCCGCTTTGGGCCTCGCCCTCACGGTTTTGGTTTCGGGAGCTCATGGTGCAACTTCCCAGGGGGGTCACCCATCATGGAATTGCACCCACCTCAACTCGCTTAACTTTGGGGTTCCAATCCTCCCCAAAACCACTTGAGCTCCCAAAAGGCCTAGTGCTAGATAGGTGTGTGGCTACACCTTTAAGGCACACCACCATCCTCTCCCAGACCATTCCCCCTCGCAGGAATGTGGGATTGTTCACCGTTCCCTCTAGGACACGGGTCCTTACATCTGAACAAAAAGGGGAAAGGATACTTCAAGGGATAGATTTGTCATTCCACAACTCGATTGGCGTCTGAGTGTAGAGTACAAGGATGAAGTAGCCTAAGAGAGTGCTTATGTAATTACGGAGAAGGAGTAGAGTGATGAAACAATACCCTACAATATATGGTAAAAGTGTGATCAAACGTTTCTGTGCAAAGTTTGGTAATTTAAACAGAAAACGCAATTCTCATCTAATGAACCATTAAGATGCGCCTGTAACAGGTTTAAGTGACAAGCACGAGCAATTGCAAAAATTCTCCACGGCAAAGTCCACCTCTGCTAGGGTATGAGTTCCAATTAGTTAGTCCAACTTCCAGAAAAAGTTTCAATATTGCGACCACAAATTAAATTACGTTTATTACTCACTTTACTCCCCTAACCGGACATTACATATCATTTTACTCCCCGAAACGGATTTAGTTCTAATGTTATGCCACAACTGCACATTTATTTCCACAGTTGCTCCATTTCGTTAGAAAAGCTAGTAATACTGTTAATAATACTTATGTGTTAAGCAGAGATTGGTAGTTTAATTATTTTATAAAAAATTATTAAAATTAAAAATGTGAAAAACTAAAATTGAAGAAGGAAGAAGATGATGAACAGTGAATCTGAGTTTCATCTCCTTCTTTCTTCACTGAATTGAAATGGCAATTTGAGTTGAAATGGCAATCTGTTTCACTTGAAAAAAATAATAAAATAATTGAGATTAACCAACTAGAAAGGATAATACTTACACTATACCCTAGTTGTACCAATGTGACAAGACCCGCCTTTAAACAAATTTGATAGTCATGCCAGTCCTGCTCCCATCTGACAGCAATCTCAAACTTACTAAGACTTACTCTTAATCCTTGTCAGACAAGGGTTTTTCCTGATTTTAACTGTATTTACATTCTGATAGGTTAACCAAATAGAGTTCATCCCTTATGGGGTAATCGTCCACATCCAACTCATTAACCCCGTCAAGCAGTGGAATCTGATAATTTGACTCTGTTTGATCCTTAACTCTATTATTAGAATTGACACATATTTACAATGTCATTAACATAATGAAGTTATTATTAAAATAATAAAAATCTACATAACAATTTATAGGTCGTTCACATACCCCGTTTATAATCCAATCCTTAGTTGCACGCCCTTATCATAAATTTCATCAAATCCTTCATTCATCAAAATTTAGCTAATATAAATCATTAACATCCAAATTAGTTTTATATTTAAATTATCCAATTTTTAAAATTACAACGTTAATTTAAAATGTGCAAAATACTTCGAACAATCTAAACTACCCTAAGACGATGTTCAATCGTCTCGAAAACTGTGTCGTTGGATTCGTATCATCGAAAATATAAAAGAACATGTTGGACGGTTAGTGAAGGACCACCGCATGTGATCCGACACGCCGATGAGGTTCTCTACGCACAGTGGCCATGCGCCTACACAAGGTCATCTCCAACCTCTGTTCAAGACCCATTTCTTTGTATTTTGGGTTGGAGGACCCGCGATTGTGACCCGATCCAAACTTCATTGTTTTACGTTCATTTCATACGTTCTATTAGTCGAATTAAACCTCCTCGACCTAAGGAATAGTTCTACGAGATTCAAATGAGGGAAAACTTACATGATAGCATGGTATGTCCATTCAGACATTCGGCCATGATTCCTCAACCATTTTGATGGCCTTTCATATCCCAAAACACTATTCTTCTTGAGTCAGAATGGTTGTAGGACCCTCAAGAAGACATTGAACTATATGTTCGTAAGTTTTATAATCTAGAACTAGAAAACCCAAGATGGTAACCCACAGGTTCCTTATTTCTCCTTCACTGTTTATCCTTCCCTTCTTCACAGTTTTCTCCTATCTTCTCTTTTCTTATCTTCTTATTCCACTTCTCTTCTCTACTCTTTTTCCCTAGCTGTTTCTCTTTTCTTCCATGGTTTCATGTTTTTCCTCCTTTCATCTATTTTGGTTCCCTCCTACCGAACTCCTCCAAACTCATGTACACACATTTATATAGAAGAGGTATGTTGATGGAAGAAAGAAAATGGAAGGGACAAACAAGAAGGGAAAAGAGAATTCTAGACTATCCTAGAATATACCTTATAAAATTACCAAAATACCCCTATGACAAAATTAAAAAAATGCCCTTAGGAAATTTTAGCCTGTATTGAATCCATTCGATCTCCAATTTCGGCATTTTGTCTATTTATAGACTCGAAAGTCTGAGTTCTTCATAACGGTCCTCACAGATAATCTGAAAAGTGTCCAAGTTAAAAAGTCAATCTTTTGACCTTATAAGGGCAATATCGTCATTTTTTTTAAATTTTACCAATTTTTGTTTTTGGAATTTACGGGTTGTAATACCCGGTCTTGGAAGTAAAAACGGTGAGCAAGATTCGTGAGCTTGAGAAGTAAGAACGGTGAGCAAGACTAGTGAGCTTGAAAAGGCAAGATCGGTAAACAATCTCACATCGCTCGGGGAGGGAAAGGTGAAGTGCCTTATATGTGTGGACACGTATCTATCTAACACAAGGCTTTTTGGGAGCTCACTGCTTTGGATTCCTTGGGAACTCTAAAATTAAGCGAGTTGAGGCTGGTGCAATCCTAGGATGGGTGACCTACTGGAAAGTTGCACGTGAGCTCCCAAAAACAAAACCGTGAGGGCTGGGCCCAAAGTGGACAATATTGTGCTAGATGGACCGGGTCGTGACACGGGTCGTTACACAATGTACCCTTGTGTACTACATTTTTTATTTATTAAATAATTATTATACATATATCTTAATGGAACAATTCAATTCCTAAATTATTATTTTAAGATAATATATATAAAGATCAACCAAATAAGAAATCATTTAGTCATTCATATGGATAATTAAATGGACGCTTTGTTTTAAGGATCTTAATTGTTAACAATATTGTTGATTTATGTGATACATTGAATGACTAAATGACGAAATGACTTCTAATGTTATTGATTTTTTTTTTACGGGAGTGATCTGAAAAGGCGATTTATGAGTTGAACGATTTCACATATGATACACAAATTGCCAATACATCGAAAGAATGGTACTAATGGGATGCATGCATTATCCAATGTTAAATAGGATTGTCAATTTGGCAGAAAACGAGTGTTTGCGTGTGACATAGTGGAAGAAGCTAGCAAAAGAAAGATCCAAGAATTGTCTTCAAAGGAACAACGATGATTAAACGGCGGGATCTGATATGGCTTTCCTATCCCTTTGGATTTAGAAGTGCAATTATATTATTTTTGAAAATTTAATAAATCCTGTGTTTTTTCCCTTATCTAAACACACCCTAATTTAACAAATAGGAGAGAGAAAGTAGAGATTCCTCACAATAGGACGAATTTCATAAATAATAAAATTAAATTGAAGATATTCAAATGTTTCCCTAGAAAAAATAATAAAATATTCGAGATTTACCAATATAGTAAACACTGTTGGGCTAACTTTTTTAAAGTAGGTTGCAAAAATAACTTTTCAACTATTTTAACTAGTATTTAGCTTAAATTTAGGGATTATACAGGAGATATTCTAAAATATTTGTGAAAGGATAATACTTACGTTATACGTTGGTTGTACCAATGTGGCAGGACCCTCTCTTAAACTTTCTTGATAATCGTGCTAGTCCTGCTCCCGTCTGACATCAATCTCGAACTTACTAAGACTTACTCTTAGTCCTTGTCAAACAAGGGTTTTTCCTGATTTTAACCGTATTTACATCCTAATAGGTTAACCAAATAGAGTACACCAATTTCGGGGTAACCACCCATATCTAACCCACTAACCACGGCTAGCAGTGAAATCTGATAATTTGACTCTGTTTGATCCTTAACTCCATTATTATAATTAACACTATTTACAATGTCATTAACATAATAAAGTTATTAATAAAATAATAATAAATCTGCATAACAATTTATAGGTTGTTTATAATACAATCCTTAGTTGCACGCCCTTCTCATAATTTCCATAAAATCATTCATTCATCATAATTTGCTATTATAAACCATTAACATCCAGGTTAGTTTTATATATAAATAATCCAATTTTTAAAATTAAAACATTAATTTAAAATGTGTATAATACATCGAACATTCCAAACTACCCAAAGACGATGTTCAATCGTCTCGATACTATACCGTTGGATTCATATCATCGAAAACATGAAAGTGCATGTTGGACGGTCGTCAGAGGACCGTCGCATGCACTCCCACGAGCCAGTGAGACTCTCTGGGCATGATGGAAACTCACTTTCACACGGTCATCTTCAACCTCTGTTCAAGACCCATTTCCCTATATTTCGGTTTGGAAGACCCGCGACTGTGACCCGGTCCAAACTTCATTATTTTACGTTCATTTCTTACATTCTAATAGTCGAATTGAACCTCCTCGACCTAAGGAAGAGTTCGGTGAGATTCAAATAAAGGAAAACTTACCTGATAACCTGGTATATCCACTTGGACATTCAGACATGACTCCTCAACCATTTTGATGGCCTTTCATGTGCCAAAACTCTTCTCTTCTTGTCTCAGAATGGTCGTAGGACCCCCATGAAGACGCTGAACTACATGTTCCTAAGTTTTCTAGTCTAGAACTAGAAAACTAGAGATGGGAACCCACATGTTCCTTATTTCCCCTTCATTGTTTATCCTTCCCCTCTTCACAGTTTTCTTCTCTCTTCTCTTCGCTTCTCATTCCTCTTCTCTTTTATTTTCTTTTTCCTTGGCTGTTTCTCTTTTCTTCCATGGTTTCATATTTTTCCTCATTTCTTTTATTTCGGTTCCCTCCCACCGAACTCCTCCAAACTCATGTACACATATTCATATAGAAGGGGTATGTCGGTGGAAGAAAGAAAATGGGAGGAAAAAAACAAGAAGGGAAAATA
>CM064873.1:28322129-28582869 GCA_032719365.1 Prinsepia uniflora
TATACAAGAGTATATCGGTAGAAGGAAGGGATAGAGGAGGGAAAAGAAATTTCTAGACACACATCACCATCTTAAAATATCTCTCTTATCAAATTACCAAAATACACTTTATGCCCAAATTAGTAAAATAACCTTATTCCATTTTTACCTGTATCAAATCTTATTCGATCACCGATTCAACATACTGCATGTCCATGGTTTCAGAATTTCGTGGGTTATGCGATGATCCTCACAAAACATCCAAAAAGCACCCAGGTCAAAAAAATCAACCTTTGTCCGTGTAAAGGTCAAACTATAATTTCCCTTTTAATTTCCCAAAAGCACATTTTTTAAATTTCCGGGTCGTTATATCTTACCCTCCTTAAAAAAAATTGCGTCCTCAAAATTTAAATAAGCAAGTGTGACATAGGTATCCTAATCCCATGGGATTGTAATACACAAGCTCTAATTATATCCTCCATAATCTGAATAGTTTTCTCCGACTGACCTTCCGTCGGAGGATGAAAAGCATTACTGAAGTGCAACTTCATGCAGATATAAGTAACTCTAGGATCCTGTATAATCTAATAATTTTATCAATAAATAAATTTTTTATGCTATTCTATGAAAAATTCTTTTGTTGCTGGTAAGAAATGGACTAACTTGGGTAAGTCAATCCACAATCATCCAAACTCTATCATATCTTTGGTCAATTCCAGCCACCTTCATTGTTTCAAGTTGAATCTTTCAGACTGAAGAAGTACTTCAAACTTTTTATAGTTCATAAAAAAATCCAGAGTTCATTTCTTACTCAAAGTTTTAGTGTACGGGCATTCACGGTACTAACTTGAGATCATACCCTGTTGTTGTACCAGCAAGCTCACCTTTCCTCCAACAGGAGCGTCTGAAACCTTCTTAAGGATGGCGAAGGATCTGATAATCACGACTGCCGAATTTCATTTTATATAACCAATCATTGACATTTATCTGTCTTAATAACTTGAATTATCGGGCCCACATCAATAACTCGTGTTCCTCCTTATCTCTTACTCGATATCTAAAACTGTAACTAAAAATTTCACCTTCTGGCTCCTTTCCAAGCCTTAGTTCCCAACTTTGACTCTTTCCAAGTCTTGATTCGTTATTTGTAACCCATGCCATCACTAACATGCTTAGTCCTCATGCAAATACATCATTATTTGCATCAAATCCGACAGAGGATCTTTTCATCATTTCAACACCTCAAATACTCACTCTAATAGCAAAACTTATTCATCTATCATATTCGAGTCCTACTTGTCTATAAATACTATAGCTTTCACCCCTAAGCTTACTCACTATCTGGGCCCAGAAAAATCCTCCTATATCAGAGCGCAACATCCACTATTCAACCTAATAATCCAAGTTCGTTTCCATCCCTATAGATATCTTGGGCTTGTATACGTGCCTTATTACCAGGCCATGCACAAGGCTCGCTTCTTGAAGACATGACACTCAGTATCCATGCTCTGATACCAAGTTGACAGGACCCACTTTTAAAATAATTTGATAACTATGCTCGGTTCTGTACCCATCTGAAAAATGACATAAAATACTGAAATTGCCCCCAATACTTGAAAAAAAAATTTGTTCGTACTGCATTACCATTCATGCCTACGCCTCTCGCTCAGCCTTGATCTTCGTGCAACTGCCCTAAAGGGTCACCAAAACCACGAAAACATGTGAGTGGACACAATAAACCTTTTAAAAACATAGTTTGAAAAAACATAAGCTTTTACACACCCGTTTTCTAAAACGATGCATGCATAAAGTAAAACTGTAGCAAACAAACAATCGAATTTTAATTTAAACAACAATTGTGGGAAGCTAAGTTAGAAATCCGCATACGCACAAATACTCATAAGTTAACCAATATTAGTAAACCAAATCAATATGAAAAGATATCATGATACCACACAATGATCCCACATAACCAACCCATCCTTGATGATCGAGTACCAATCATCATGATTAAACTGCACTACTGGGAGGCCAACCACTCGAGAAATCAGAGCCTAACTCCGGATGTTTGAATGAAAACTGAATCAGAAAACAAAGCCCTGCTCTGGACTTATGAGTCACCATTACAACACCAGTCTCAAAAAACAAAGCCTGGCTTTAGACGTCTGAGACTAGCCAATAACCAAAAATCTGAGAAGGGTTGTTCGTGAACAAACAATTCATGAATATTGAGAAAATATACATTTATAACATATATCAATTCCTCAAAACAAAATCCACATTTCAAAATTTAGGCCTAAGCCCCAACACAAATTATGTAAAATCTCGTAAAACGTGTACATGGAATTAGTTTAAAATTCCCAAACATTCATTAAAAATCATTTAAACATTATGATCAAACCAACACAATATAAATCATATCATAAAGCAATTAAAATAGTCAAATATGCATGCATAATAATTTAATTAAAATTCAAAGTCCACTCACATTCTTAATTCGTAGTTTATTTTCGATTCGAACGTTCTTCACTGGCTTCGGGGGTTGTGTCACTTGTCAAAAATCATAACTTCAGGTTAATAAAGTCCTACGTAACCTCTTAATAGATTCCCTAATTCATGAGATTGAAATACAAATTTCTAATATTAAACATATGCCTTGGACACATAAGACTACCCTAAGATGGTGTCTAATCGATCCGAAACCTGACCAATGGGTTCGTAATACCAAAAATATGAAAAAGTATGTTGGATGAAAAACGAGATATGGTGGCAAATGCCCCCACATTTCGCCACATTCGCCTGCACGTGGTGTCCACACGCCTACATCAATCACCACCTACCTCAGCGGATCAACCCATTTTCCTGGTTTCGGGTTTTCTGACCTTGCGGGTTGACCTTACTGTAGTTCTCTTATTTCACATCCAAAACTTACATTTTTTGTATCAAATCTAATCTCCTCGAACCCACAACCATATCTATGATCTCCAAACCAAGTAACTTGTGCTAGTAGCTTGAGGTATATACCTTCAAGTTTCGACCATGGTTTGGAAGTCCTGTTTACCGCCTTCTCACGTCTAATTCTTCCTCTTTTCTGCTTCATAACAATCTCAGGGACTTCACTAACATTCGAAGATCCTTAATTAGACGCTAGGAAGCTTCACAACAACTTGATGATCCATGAGCCAAAGTTTGGGTTCTCGGGTCTGGGGTGTCTTTAGCTCTCGATCCATTTTCTAGTTCTCTTCTCCCTCAAAACTCATCTCCTCTCCTTTTCTCTCCCTCCTCTTCCCTCTTTCTCTGGCTGTTTCTTTCCTCCTTGCTCTGGTTTTCATTTCGGTTCTACTCCACTGAAACACACACACAAACATACACCAAATGTATATATATATATATATATGAGAATTATGTCGGTGGAAAGAAAGGATATGGGAGGGAAAAGAAATTTCTAGACACATGTCACCATCTTAATATATCTTTCTTGTCAAATTACCAAAATACCCCTTTATGCTACAATTACTAAAATACGCCTATTCCATTTTGACTTGTATTGAATCTTATTCGATCTTGAATTCTAGCATACCACTTGTCCGTGGATTCAGAATTTCAAAGCCTATGTGACGATCCTCACGAAGTGTCCAAAAAAAATGCCCTAATATAAAAGTCAATATTTGACCTTATAAGGGTAAAACTGTGATTTCCCTTTTAATTTCCCAAAATCACCTTTTTTCGAGCGGTTACAAGTGAAGAATACCTTCGTGAGATCTTTGAGTCTAATTGCTATTCTTTCAAAGTGATCTTCTTATTTCTACTCTTAAACACTCATCAGTTTTGTTCAAATTGCATGATCTCATTATATTTGCATTGATGTTTAGAGAACTTTATCATATAGATGCTGTTGATTTGACATGTGATCGTTTATAAGAGATGATATAGGCTATGTATGCTTAAGCTCCTAAAGCCTTATCCTTCCTAATTGCATGCTCCATAAATTACTTTGCAGCTAAACACTTAGCCATTTCTTTCATTACCTGCATTACAACCTACTCAAGATTTCAACTGATTATTAAGGTCATGCTTTATATTCTAAGCTTGTGTCGAGGTTGCATCAAATGAGATTCATGGTGAGAATGAGATGTGTAACACTATGTGTTGCTCGAGTCTATGTGATTGGCGTGTGTTCAAAATTCAAAGATTTAGCGACATGCAATTTAGAATTTTGAGAAAGTTATTACATGATCTTGCTTCACATCAATTCAAAGAAAAAAATGTATAAGATTTTCATCAAGAAACCAAAAAGATTTCAAAGAAAAAAAAATAAGATTTGAAAGAAAAGAAAAGAAAAAGTGTGAATTGAATCAAATTAGCGAAGTACCTAAAGAAAGGCACAATTCCATGGGACTCAAGCAAGCAAAAAGTTCATAAAATTAAAGTTCGAGTCATGACTTTTCATGCCTTGACACAACTCTATTTCTTTGTAACACATATTTTCTTTCTTGACACAACCAATGATAAAAACCTATTTGATCATATTAACAATTATGCTAAGGATTAAAGTACATGTTTATGTTCTTAAATGTCAATTTCTTCATGAGACAATACAAAAAAGGGGCTTTTTCCGACCGATATTTTGCGACGGAGGACATGGCCATCGCAGCGACGGAGGACACGGCCATCGCAAATAGAAGTGATTTTGAGTATTAGTGATTTTCGCGAAAATATTCATGACACCATGCTTAGTACCATTGCAATAAGGGTCGTATAAAGGTAACAAATGCAACCCTTCTCTGTCGGTTGCAAAAACAATGTATTTAACCATCCAATTCGCTCAATTTTTTTTTTTTCTGGCTGAAAAATGAGCAAACCTAGCCCCACACCGCACAACCACTCTTCATGGTAAACAGTTGATCTAGCAAAAGAAAAAGGGCCGCTGATTCGTCTCCAGTCTTGGAGCGCACGGCCTTCGTCTTCAGTCTTCTTCAAGAGCAGCACGCCTTCGTCTCGCACATTCATGCTAATAAATTGGTCTAGAAAAAGGAAAAAGGGGCGAGCACTGCGCCTTCGTCTCCCCTCTTGGAGCACACGGCCTTTATCTTCGGTCTTCTTCCAGAGCAGCGCGACTTCGTCTCCACTCTTGGAGCGCACGGACATCGTCGTAATAGATTTAATCAAAGCTCAAGAAGAATCTTGGAAGCACCATCAGATCTGTATGTTAATTCTTTCATCTAATCTCCCGTTGTTTGAGTTTAATTGTTTTTTGATTAAATCGACTAGCAATTGAGGGTTCCTTTCTGATGTTCCCATTTTAGGGTTCGTGTTCCGGCTTTGTTTCTTTATATTATAGCTAACATTTCTTTTAGACTGATCAATGATTCATTCTTACTGTTGTTGTTGCATTTCATTTGGGCAGAGTTTTCAATCACTCACTTCCCTAGATCTCATCGACAACTCTACTCTTCATATCTGCCCTCGGACCTTTCCACCTTCTTCTATTCACACTCTTTATCTCTCGCTTTCTACTCTCAAGCTCTATAGCTATCGAGACCAGAAGACCTTCCTTTTGTTGTTCTCCATTCATTCTGATCTTGCTCTGGGGCAATTGAGAAAGGAATATTTCTCTAGTCCAGTGTAAATTTTCATCTTTGAATTCGTTTCAGAGTGGAGGAAGTATCCCATTTGTTTGGGTGTGATTTGGTGGCTAATGATGCACTCTACTTTTTGATTTGCTCGAATGGGTTTTACTATTTCCAATAAAAGTTTGCTCTCTTGTTATTGTTCTACAATGGTAGTGATACTGATACTGGTTTTTGTTTATTTAATGTAATTGGGTTTACTCAGGTCTCTTTGTTTTCGAAAATGGCTGCCACAATGCCCACCACATGCAAGACTGTCACTTCGACTCCCATAAATACGTCTTTTACCCAATACTTATTTTATCTTCGGAATAGGGTTGGATTTTGGTTCTGTTAAGATTAGTTGGATTTGGAATAGGTATTCACTTGATCTTAATGTGAATGTGGATGAATTTGTACCAATAGCTAGTTGTTCGACTTATTCTATGGCTCTAATGACATTTACCTTTGTTTTACTTTTTTAAATTGGATTTCCACCATTTTGGCAGTTCTTTAACATAAGCTTTTTGCAAAGCGATCCTAGAGGCTGCTAGTTGTGGATTATTAGCAGTCAGTACACGTGTAGGAGGTGTCCCAGAGGTATGAACTTTGAAATCATTATTCTCTACATTGTTAATAAGATAAGATTTGCATCTTTTCTCATATACGGTATATGTTTCATCTGTTAGTTGGGTAGAACTTGCGAAACGGATGCCTTTTAGCATTGCTAACCCCTTTTCTGTACATAGGTACTACCATATGACATGGTTGTACTTGCAAGACCGGATTCTAGTGATATGGTTCATGCAGTAGCGAAGCCAATATCTATACTTCCTCAAATCGACCCACAAGAAATGCACAATCGCGTGAGTGCGCTCTTTTAGTAGACCTCAAGGCAAAATTTACTTCTCTAACAGCAATTTAAATGTGTTTCTTTATTTATTTCTCGATGAAGGAGCTATACAATTGGCATGTTGATGTCTTTTAATCTGATTTTGAGGTAATAATCATGGTTTTCATCTCTATAAGCTGATTTTGTAGTTGAGTTGTCATTTACATGGCTTTCCTCATTGGGACTTGCTTCGGATAAAATTTGCAATGTTGCAGCTGTAGTTTTTTCTTATGTTGTGGCATCTGCATATAAACAATGCTATGTTGTATTTTGAAGGAACTATTTTTTGTCCCCATTTAAAAATTTGTCAAAAACTGATAGCCATATTAACCAGTTCTAATGTGCAGTCAAAGAGAAGTGTACAAATTGTCTCTCTGGGTGAAAGTGTGAGATTGAGATTGAGAAATTTTGACATGTTTAGGACACCTGTATGAGATTGAGAATGAGAGGCAGAAAATGGGCTAGTTCTTATTCTTTATTCTATTTGAGTATGATGGTTTTATCTAAATTCCTAAATTAATTTATGTTTTTTAACTTAGTCTTCGTTGAGCTATATATTTTTTGAGGTATCCTCTCTGAAATCTTTCCAGCTCTGTTTCCTCAGTTTACTGTATCTTGTGCTTGTGTGCATAATTGATTTGTTTGGTTGTCTATGTTTCATATGCCTCAATCTTTGGTATATAGATTTCACGCGTTCTATTTATATGCAAGAGCCTTAGAATTTTTTTTTTTTTTGGTTAGATTGAAAAGCTTGTTCTAATGGAAATGAGACACTCACTCTTATGTTTTTGTTGTTTGTAGGATTTAATGTTATTTACGATTGAAGGTGAGTTTCAAAGGAGAACAAAACTTACATTCATTCATTTTTTTAATTATTTGTCATTTTATAGGAAATGTTTGTGGTTGAAGTTTTCTTTCTCTTTTTGACAGTTTCTTTTATTCAAGCCTCAACAAGTGAGTAGAAAATAATCATCACTTATTAGAGCACCTTACTATGAAGCTCGTTGTGTATGGTTATGTAATGAAGGGTTTTTTTTAAGTCTTGCAGCGTTAGAAAAAAATGGAAGTTTTGTTGGCATCATTCATTCCCCTGGATTTTTAGGTTTTATAGTTTTGGATTTAGAAAAGAGGTACCTACTATAATTTTTATGCATGTAGGGATGCCACCTTCAAGTGATACTATCAGCTTTGTACTAAGAGATTTGGTGTATTATTAATTATTTGAATAAAATATGTTGGTTTTGGCTTCTTGAATGAGCAATGCTTTCATTTTGCTCTATATCTTTTGCGACAACCAACAATAGTCACAAACATATTACTTGTGAAGGCTAGTATTGTACCTAAAAGGAAATTTAATACTACTATCTTTGTATTTGCGACAATTTTGACTTGTGTTGACTATTTGCGACAATGTTGACTTTTTGCGACAATTTTGACTTTTTGCGACAATGTTGACTTTTTGCGGCAGGGAACATTGCGTCGTAAAACATATTGGCGACGGCTGAAAACTGGTAGCAGAACATTTGCGATCCCACTATGTTGCAACGCGATTCTTACCCGTCGTACATAGTCTTTTGCGACGCTTTTTCTGCCTTTAAAGATGGAAGCCACCCATCGCAATTGAAACTTTTTTATAGTGAGATTTATTTCCATAAAGTGTCATTTTTTATTGAAATTCATATGTGATTAACTTTGATTCCATAACATAAACTCATCACATATACTTGTATAAGTGAATGCCCTAGGTTTCGTGTGTGCATTGAGTGATGCCTAGTGAGGATTAGAGTTGAGGCGAAATCTTTCTAGGGTGCTTAAATAAAATTGTTTTCAAGCTGGATCATTTAAAATTTTGGTACTTGCACTTGATACATGAAATACACAATTATGGCATATCTCTTGGTTTTGTGAAGCATGTTTTCTGATTTTGATTCCTATTAGCTTGTTAATGTATGATTTCTAGAATTCTTAGAGTCTAACTAAAATGTTGTGGGTATCATGCTATTATAACTCTCAGGAGACAAAACTCCTACTAGGTGAACGTAGAAGTTTAAATGTTTATCTTAATTAGTTCGATTCTTTTGTTTTTTTGTTTTGCTAAAGGACTAGCAAAAAACTAGGTTTGAGCTAGGAAAAAGATACTTATTTTGTTTTTGTTTTGTTGAAAAATGCCAATCAACTGAGTTTCTTGTATACATAGAATGTTTGTTTGTGTGCTTTAATTTGAATATTTGATGTTGAGCGTTGAGAGTTTTAGGAGGTTGCTGTGTTGTCCTACTATGATGGCTTGTCCAACAAGAGGAGTTTAGGCAGCTCCTCTTTTGGTCTAATTTCATTCTCAAATTGCTTTTTTTGGATGAAGAATTGAGGATTTAAATCATTCTGCCAAAAATTGCTTGGATTGGATGGGTTGTACTTATTATCTTAGTAACTTAGTGGTGATAAATTGATAATAGGCGTCTCTCATTCTGGAAATGAGCCAATTCAACGTCTTCGACTTTTTAGTCTTCACTAGTGAGTGGTGAAACTAGTGGAGATGAAATTTTGACGGAGGCATCTCAGTGTGCTCTATTCCTCAACAAATAAACCATAACTTCTTTCTTTGTATGTGAAATTTGAATGAATTTGTGGGACCCTTTCAAATCATCTAATTGTTCTTAAGCATATATCACAATTGAAATTGTTTAACTCCTAAATCGTCTTTTTAAGATCATTATGCAAAAAATTCACAAAATTGTACCCATGCAACCATTCATATTTGCTAACTAAATGGATTATTTACTATGAATATATCTTAATTATCAATATCGTTGAGTTGTTTGATACATATGAATGACTTTCAATCTTGTTGAAATTTTGACATGGCGATCATAAAAATAATAATGATGTTTTGTAAAATAAACGATTCTAATTATGACATATATAGATAATTTCACTACAAGAAAATATGCCTTGCCCGTCTAAAGTTTACTCGGTGCACCTTGATTCGCCGGTAAAGGGGGCTTAGCCCGACGGATGGTGAGAGGCTCGTCGGGCAAACCTTGAGCGGGAACACAGGTTCTCTTGGCGCGTAAAGGGAGAGCGTTTGCCCGGCGGGTGGTCAAACTCCACTGGGCCAGCTGTTAGTAATGGCGAAACATATTTGCCGGGACAAATGTTTACGGCGGCCCACGACGGGAAAAAGTTTGGCGCGAAGACTTGTTGGCGCCTATTGTTCGCCCGGTGGGTCATTTAAGTTGGCCTGGCGACCCATGCGCGGGGCAAAAGTGTAATCTGCATTTAGTGCAGATCAGATTCATTTCTTCATCTTCTTTCTCATTCCTCATTAACTCTCTCATTATTCTCTCTCTCATTTACTCTCATAACCTCTACATAATATCATCATCATTTCATCATTATTTCATCATCACTACTTCACCTAAGGTAAAATTAATGATTTTATTGATTTTGTTTTTTGTTTTTTGTTTTTGTGATTTTAATATTTATTATAAGCTAAAATAATTTTTTTGTTTAGGTAATTTGTGGTTAATTTGAAGGATTACTTATAAAAGGTATGTGTAGCTTTACTTCTCAATTTAATTTTTGTTCAAAAACTTGTATTTAATTATGTTTGAAAATTGTGATATATTGTGGAAAATACTTAGAAATCTGAATATTATTGTGTTAGAGAATTGTGGTTTATCCATTAATGCAAAGCTAATCAACCCGATTAACTTTGTATATTGAAATTCGATAGAAAACTTTAGACCCGTTTGAGAGTCAGTGAATCAGATTGATTGACCGACTCTTGAATTGTCCATTTATCGGGACAGTTTGGGAGTGCACAACTATGTGTTGTATAGTTTGGTGGCTATGTGGTTAGGTTTGGATCGTGGGAAATTTGGTTTATATCCCCTTACTGTTCTCTGAATTCATACTAGATATTAATTTGAAATATCTATGTCATGTATTTGGAGAACTGTAGGGTGATGCTGCCGAAATTTCCCTCGGTCTAAACTTCGCCTCGTAGGTCACAAACTATACAATACAGAATGTGTACTCTCGAATGGGATAGGGCCAAATCACCAGAGGCATAAGGAGACGAACGGGATTTGGATGGGATAGAGTCTCAAACATTATAATTATCTACTTACATTGATTCTATTTTGTCGAAGAAGGCATAATGGACAGAGACTGGATGCAAATGACAGGACCCATCCCAATCCCCCCGGGATTACCATGGAATGTGCCCTGCTCCCGTCCAACAAGGGGTGTCAGACAAGGGATAACCAAGAGCTACTGCCCAAACGGGCCATCCAGAGTGCGCAAGGACCGATGGAGGAGGTGTGCAATGTCCCAGTCTCTGCTGCAATCGCATCCGTAATCAACCTGAAGGGCATTAAAACCAAAAGCTGTGAGTGGACAAAAACCAATAAATTTACCAAATACATTTATAAGACATTTATGCCCTCCAATAAAAACATATGCATGCCACCAAAACCAGTAACCAAAACGTTTGCTCAACCGAGCCCTTAGGGCCTTAGCCCAAAAATCGTTAACCAAAAACCAAGTGTGGGAACTCAACCCAAAACCGTGGAATACCACCACCATACATATTAAAACCATGTGGGTCACCACCCACGACCATAAATGAACATCAATTCAAAAATCCAAAACCATTTAGGGTCCCCGACCCTACATACCATTTCATAACCAATAATCCATTTTTACCACATAACACATATCCAACCAATAAGCCATTTTATTCATTAATCCATATTTTACCATTACCATCACCAGCATCCCAGATGCTTAGCGTCCCAGACGCTAGACGTCCCTGACGTCATATCTCACGGTTTCATAAGCTACGCGTGCTGCCCGGGGTCTCTCCGGGTCCATATATCTGACATCCCTGATGTCTGACGTCCCTGACGTCAATCATAGCAATCCTGCTCCTGAGTCATCATACGGTCCGGCTGCTCCGTATAATGACCCCTCGCAGGCAATGCACCGTGACTTCCCCAGTGTCCCAGACATCTGGAGGAGACCATCATATATCCTTGTATCCAGATGGTATATGGAAAAACAGTTTTATTAAATCCTTTTATCACATCATTACCATTGGGCCCTGCCCGAAATTTCCATAAAACCATATAATTCCATTTAGGGTCCCTGACCCAAAATCACCATTATAAAATATAGGGTCCCTGACCCGAAATCACATTTATTATCCAACTGGGCCTCATGCCCGATTTTATGAACCACTAGGCCCACGGCCCGATTTGTAAACCAACTGGGCCCGCAGCCCGACTTATAAACCCACTGGGCCCACGGCTCGAATTCGTAAATCAACTGGGCCCCTAGCCCGATAACATAACTCAAATGGGTCTCAGCCCGATTTCATACCAACTGGGCCCCTGGCCCGATTTCATTAACCAACTGGGCCCCCGGCCCGATTTTCAAATGGACTCCAAGTCCGAAATTTCCAACATAATTGGGCCTCAAGCCCGAGTTCATATTTCCAATTTCAAAACCATTTCATCACATTATATCCAAGTCATAAATATGGAAAATCCATGTAAAACCGGAACCTCGATTTACGTGCAAGCACGTAAATCGCCTCGAAATACGTGAAACCGTACAATTTACCAACAATCAAATCAACATCACACAATCACAACCATAATCCATATAAAACATTTAAGCATGCATAGAATTTATAAAACCAAAGTCCACTCACAGACCGTTTTAACCGTGTGCCTCGATACGCGTGCCACCGGCCCTCCCGGGCCACACCACTAACACCGGGACTCCCAATCCTGTCCAAATCACATTAGAGGGTCACTAACCTCATCATTAACATCCTATCAAAGTCCCGTAATTTTCCCGAATTTTTACTTATTTTTAAACTTAATTTAAAACCTTCGGACATCCCGAACAATATCGAGACGGTGTCCGATCGACACGAAACCAATTTCAAAATGTCCGTTACATCGAATGGATTAAAAGTCATGTTGACCTCACCTCGAGATTCGTGTCCACGCGCCGCCACGCGCCGCCGTGAGTGGCTGCGCGTGAAACCCACGCGCCTGCTACAGTGTCACCAGCCCAACCCGTTTGTCTGGTAAACGGGTCCAACTCACCCGCGACACAACCCGGTTCCAATCCTGTCAATTCGATCCTAATTCCTTCAATTGATCATTCCATTAGTTTCGTTTTAAGTTAAATTAAGGTTCTGTAATTTCAATTACACAAAACATTACCTACAATTCCACGATTCAACGATGAACACGAAGAACACTCCGGTCACTGTTCAATCATGGGATTCCTTCAATCTCGATTGATTTCCCCAAATTGGTTCAACCAGAAGCATCAGTGCACCACGAAGAACAATTCCCCCACATCAATTCCGTCGTTTGATCAGTAAATGATCACGACACAAGTACGAACACCGTCCAGTGTGCAACCATGGAGTTTCATCGATCTCAGCTGGTTTCCTTCAATTGATGATCCCAGAAGCATCGTGGGATCATGAGAAATCATTTCCCCATAACAATTGAGTCAATCACAGCCCCAAACTCCACGACTCAGCCTCGATTTCTTCCTCTGTCACCAAGCTCGATCAGAGCCAAAACGGCACCATTCCTTCTCGTTTTTGATGTGGATCGACTCGTCACAACCTCAGGAAGATGTTTGTAACCTCCAATTCGATCATCACAGCCCAATTCCTTCAATTCGAATTTTCCCTCTCATTTTCCCGAAATCCAAAATCCAAAATTCAACCCACACTCAAACCCTCGTGTTTCCCAGTTAATTCCCTCATCTTAGTCTCCCATTTTTCTCTCAGGAACGGCAGAGAGAGGGAGCCAATTCTCCTAATCTGATTCCCCCAATTTTGTGCACGGTTTAGGAACAAAGAAGAGGAAATTAGGGGAATTGGTGGATTAGATGATGATGATGTAGTAATGATGATGTTTGGAGGGAAACAAGGAGCTGGAAACAAGGGATGGGTGACACTTGTCACTCATCCAGGTGTGTAGGGTCAACGGTCACTATTCATTATTTTATTATTATTTTAATCCCGGCCTCGGTTCGTTAGTTCGTTTCCTTGACCATAACGTCGTCGTCGGATCTCCGATTTCGGCATGCCGCCTGTCGTTGGATTCGTATCGACGATACCTACGTAACGGTCCTTGGCCCTCGCCCATCGGACCTCCCGATCAAAAAGTCAACATTTGGCCCCTAGTATGCCAAATTACCAAAATACCCCTCAACTTCCGAACACCATAACTTTCTCTACGAATGTCGGAATCGAACGTGCCACCTGTCTACGAACTCGTGACGTCCCGAACTACGTCACGGTCATCGGTCAAAGTCCATTTGACCGCCCGAACAAAAAGTCAACATTTTGCCCACGACCAGGGGCAAAACGGTCATTTTGCACATTTTGTCCGATTCCGCCCTACTAACCACCGTTCAACCTCGCTAATCAAGATTAGTGACTAATCTAATCCCGGAATTCGGGACGGGTCGTTACAATCTTCCCTCCTTAATAAATTTCGTCCTCGAAATTCCAACCGCTCTAAACTCAACGTACTTCCCTCCTTAATAAGTTTCGCTCGCGAAACTCGACTATCCTGATTCCACAAACACCCCGTGGAAAGTGGAATCGACCAGGCAACACGTGTACACCCGTACACCAACTACTAGACAAAACTTGTCTACACCCAAACGTATCACTGGTACTCAAAACGCAATGACTACATTCGACCCCGTCGAATGACTGAAACTACGTGTTTCGAATTTGACACCACTTGTCAAATCAACCCTCTCGTTGACGCAACAACTCGACGGTTCCTTTCCCACTCCCACTAGGAGTCAGCTGACCCCACTCAACGATCTATGTTGACACATCCTGACAATCTGTCACCGCACAGTTGTTGTCAGTCGAAAACTGACACTAGACTCACTCGTGGCTACACATGCCACCAACGTACTCGACTCACCAATACCCTTACCGACATTTCACACGACCTGTGTGTAATTAAACACATCGGAATTACCATGACCCATTGCATAGTAATGTCCGGTCCACAACCAATCCCATGGTATCGGAACCAATCCGACTACCAACACGCTCACTGACACACTCGGGTATATCCCGTATACCATAACTAGACATCACGAGTCTACAAGGTATTGTACCTCGAACCATGTACGAAGTACACACATCTACCTAATGACCAGACTACAACCACCTAGGTCATAGCCGAACGCGTTCCAATAATGGAGTACGTTTTCCCAAATCCAGCATGAGACAAAACGAAACTCCACCCAACATCTAGTTCCAATTCCGAATCCAAATCCGCAATTTCGTAAGAAATCCCGGATCCAAACCCAGACATCACAGTTTAACTCATTTCCAAATCCGAATCCGAAATCATTATTCCGTAAGCTAGCATTTGGAATAACCATTCCGTACCCAAATCCGGAAATATACTTTCAAGTTCCAAAATCGAATCCTGAATCGTCACCCAGAAATTCGATTCCAAATCCCGAAATCTCATTCACATTTACCAAGACACACCAAAACCGAACCTATCGGTTACCCGCTCAATACACTTGATTGACTTCATAGGGAAGCCAATCCAACCTCCACACGTCTAAGGTTGACAAAATTCAACTACCTTGAAAACCTACTCACCCGAGTAGAATACCATACGGGCCCCACTTCGAAAAGAAGTTCAATCTCGTCATTTACGACTCACACACCCAAGTTCGTATCGATCCTTGTCATTCCACCTAGGACAACCAAGGATGATCCAAAATAATGACACCAATACTCTTCCTACGTGGATGCAACAAAACTCACTGCACTCACCACGCCATGTACCCCAACATCGTCTGCCACCAAGCAGAAAATGAAAAATCTCGTTTACCTAATTTCGAACACGTAGCTCCTCCTAAGGACCTCACAACACACACGGGCTCACCAACCAATACACGCTAAACGTACTGGTAACTACAGTCAATGTCTGCCAGGGCAGAAAGCAAGAAGTCAACCCCAATGACTTCGGAATACCAATCACCAAAAACGAACACCACTCTCGTTCCCCAATCACAACGCTTCTCGAATTTAAGGTTCCAACCATGTTGGAAACAGATATGCTCCCAACAAGACGTCAAGTCTAACCACTAGACTTCCTACCTCCTCAATTCACTTGGACAACCCCGTGTCCACAATCAATCCGTTATTGTTCCGTTCGCACATCCCGACCTTTACAGGTTCAACACTCGGTTTTCCAAGTTCTCAATTACAAATTCCTACCTTTATACCACTAATGGTTTTTCCTCGTCTTTTCCAGTTTTAATCATTTCCATGTACATTTTAGGGATATTTAAAAACATAAAATCACACAAATTTTGAAGTTGCCAACAACTCCCCCAAATCCACCAATTATCATGACGTAGGGGGCGCCATCCCAAGATTACTCAAGTCTCAATTATACCCTTTTAATCCACTCATCACTGGTTATCTCACCACTATTGGGACTTATCCCAACACAGCACAATCTTAACTGGACCCCATCCAGTCCATCACTCAACCTCTACCGAATCTCAAAGACCGAACATATGTCCATCATGACGGAGTCACACCCCGACTGGTGGCTCACCGTCAACACCATCACCGACACTAGCACCAGCGCTAGTACCCGCACCAACACACTACCAGCAACACTAGTATCAGCACACATGCATCCATACTAGCATCAGCACAAAAGTACCAACCCGCAAACATCCATACTTGCACACCGTGTGCACATACGACAATCCTGGATCTCCGTTCATACCGAACGACGATCCCGTACCTCACGACTATGGGTACCACCACTCTGACAATCTACATCAGGAAAATGAACGTTCCCCGAACGTCCCCTGATCCCCAAGTATTATAACCACTCTCCATATGACTTCCGACTAACTGTCATTGCTATCGAGATCCGCATCCACACATCACACCAATACCCGATCCAACACGGGATTCCACAATTTATCTCAGAACCGTATCCGTAAATCGGATCCCATAGTTCTGCCTAGACTCACCAGAGCCATCCACATGGTCATCCATGACCTCAGCCACTCGTCGCAGCACAAGTTCTCACCCGCTAATCACAATTAAGGTTTACCTTTTTAATACTAGGGTTCCACAATCACACCCTATGGTTCAACCGAACCAAACAGTTTTCCGTAATATAAAATCCACAACCTGACCGACCCCGCGGTCCTGACATCGAATAGACGTCAAATCCAATCCTACCATCCCATCAACGTGGGTTCCACCACTAGGTCATCGGCCAACTCCGATGAACCAACATCCCTCACACTAGAAACCACCACAAGGGTTCACATTTTAGACCATTACTCACATGAGGTTCCCCGAACCTGGCTGCACCTAGCAGCACAACAATTTAATATTACATGACCCAACCGTCGGTCCCACAATACCAGTTCACCACAATCAACCCCACTTGGGTCGAATCACATTAACGCACGGCGTATCAGGACAATCACACTCCATCCACTATCCAAACCCAAACACTATCTATCAGGTTGATAACGAATTGCAGCCCAATGAGACATCACACCCTCGACCTGCGCGCACAAATAGAGCAACCATGCTCTGATACCAAGTTGACAGGACCCATCCCAATCCCCCCGGGATTACCATGGAATGTGCCCTGCTCCCGTCCAACAAGGGGTGTCAGACAAGGGATAACCAAGAGCTACTGCCCAAACGGGCCATCCAGAGTGCGCAAGGACCGATGGAGGAGGTGTGCAATGTCCCAGTCTCTGCTGCAATCGCATCCGTAATCAACCTGAAGGGCATTAAAACCAAAAGCTGTGAGTGGACAAAAACCAATAAATTTACCAAATACATTTATAAGACATTTATGCCCTCCAATAAAAACATATGCATGCCACCAAAACCAGTAACCAAAACGTTTGCTCAACCGAGCCCTTAGGGCCTTAGCCCAAAAATCGTTAACCAAAAACCAAGTGTGGGAACTCAGCCCAAAACCGTGGAATACCACCACCATACATATTAAAACCATGTGGGTCACCACCCACGACCATAAATGAACATCAATTCAAAAATCCAAAACCATTTAGGGTCCCCGACCCTACATACCATTTCATAACCAATAATCCATTTTTACCACATAACACATATCCAACCAATAAGCCATTTTATTCATTAATCCATATTTTACCATTACCATCACCAGCATCCCAGATGCTTAGCGTCCCAGATGCTTAGCGTCCCAGACGCTAGACGTCCCTGACGTCATATCTCACGGTTTCATAAGCTACGCGTGCTGCCCGGGGTCTCTCCGGGTCCATATATCTGACATCCCTGATGTCTGACGTCCCTGACGTCAATGATAGCAATCCTGCTCCTGAGTCATCATACGGTCCGGCTGCTCCGTATAATGACCCCTCGCAGGCAATGCACCGTGACTTCCCCAGTGTCCCAGACATCTGGAGGAGACCATCATATATCCTTGTATCCAGATGGTATATGGAAAAACAGTTTTATTAAATCCTTTTATCACATCATTACCATTGGGCCCTGCCCGAAATTTCCATAAAACCATATAATTCCATTTAGGGTCCCTGACCCAAAATCACCATTATAAAATATAGGGTCCCTGACCCGAAATCACATTTATTATCCAACTGGGCCTCATGCCCGATTTTATGAACCACTGGGCCCACGGCCCGATTTGTAAACCAACTGGGCCCGCAGCCCGACTTATAAACCCACTGGGCCCACGGCCCGAATTCGTAAATCAACTGGGCCCCTGGCCCGATAACATAACTCAAATGGGTCTCAGCCCGATTTCATACCAACTGGGCCCCTGGCCCGATTTCATTAACCAACTGGGCCCCCGGCCCGATTTTCAAATGGACTCCAAGTCCGAAATTTCCAACATAATTGGGCCTCAAGCCCGAGTTCATATTTCCAATTTCAAAACCATTTCATCACATTATATCCAAGTCATAAATATGGAAAATCCATGTAAAACCGGAAACCTCGATTTACGTGCAAGCACGTAAATCGCCTCGAAATACGTGAAACCGTACAATTTACCAACAACCAAATCAACATCACACAATCACAACCATAATCCATATAAAACATTTAAGCATGCATAGAATTTATAAAACCAAAGTCCACTCACAGACCGTTTTAACCGTGTGCCTCGATACGCGTGCCACCGGCCCTCCCAGGCCACACCACTAACACCGGGACTCCCAATCCTGTCCAAATCACATTAGAGGGTCACTAACCTCATCATTAACATCCTATCAAAGTCCCGTAATTTTCCCGAATTTTTACTTATTTTTAAACTTAATTTAAAACCTTCGGACATCCCGAACAATATCGAGACGGTGTCCGATCGACACGAAACTAATTTCAAAATGTCTGTTACATCGAATGGATTAAAAGTCATGTTGACCTCACCTCGAGATTCGTGCCCACGCGCCGCCACGCGCCGCCGTGAGTGGCTGCGCGTGAAACCCACGCGCCTGCTACAGTGTCACCAGCCCAACCCGTTTGTCTGGTAAACGGGTCCAACTCACCCGCGACACAACCCGGTTCCAATCCTGTCAATTCGATCCTAATTCCTTCAATTGATCATTCCATTAGTTTCGTTTTAAGTTAAATTAAGGTTCTGTAATTTCAATTACACAAAACATTACCTACAATTCCACGATTCAACGATGAACACGAAGAACACTCCGGTCACTGTTCAATCATGGGATTCCTTCAATCTCGATTGATTTCCCCAAATTCGTTCAACCAGAAGCATCAGTGGACCACGAGGAACAATTCCCCCACATCAATTCCGTCGTTTGATCCGTAAATGATCACGACACAAGTACGAACACCGTCCACTGTGCAACCATGGAGTTTCATCGATCTCAGCCGGTTTCCTTCAATTGATGATCCCAGAAGCATCGTGGGATCATGAGAAATCATTTCCCCATAACAATTGAGTCAATCACAGCCCCAAACTCCACGACTCAGCCTCGATTTCTTCCTCTGTCACCAAGCTCGATCAGAGCCAAAACGGCACCATTCCTTCTCGTTTTTGATGTGGATCGACTCGTCACAACCTCAGGAAGATGTTTGTAACCTCCAATTCGATCATCACAGCCCAATTCCTTCAATTCGAATTTTCCCTCTCATTTTCCCGAAATCCAAAATCCAAAATCCAAAATTCAACCCACACTCAAACCCTCGTGTTTCCCAGTTAATTCCCTCATCTTAGTCTCCCATTTTTCTCTCAGGAACGGCAGAGAGAGGGAGCCAATTCTCCCAATCTGATTCCCCCAATTTTGTGCACGGTTTAGGAACAAAGAAGAGGAAATTAGGGGAATTGGTGGATTAGATGATGATGATGTAGTAATGATGATGTTTGGAGGGAAACAAGGAGCTGGAAACAAGGGATGGGTGACACTTGTCACTCATCCAGGTGTGTAGGGTCAACGGTCACTATTCATTATTATATTATTATTTTAATCCCGGCCTCGGTTCGTTAGTTCGTTTCCTTGACCATAACGTCGTCGTCGGATCTCCGATTTCGGCATGCCGCCTGTCGTTGGATTCGTATCGACGATACCTACGTAACGGTCCTTGGCCCTCGCCCATCGGACCTCCCGATCAAAAAGTCAACATTTGGCCCCTAGTATGCCAAATTACCAAAATACCCCTCAACTTCCGAACACCATAACTTTCTCTACGAATGTCGGAATCGAACGTGCCACCTGTCTATGAACTCGTGACGTCCCGAACTACGTCACGGTCATCGGTCAAAGTCCATTTGACCACCCGAACAAAAAGTCAACATTTTGCCCACGACTAGGGGCAAAACGGTCATTTTGCACATTTTGTCCGATTCCGCCCTACTAACCACCGTTCAACCTCGCTAATCAAGATTAGTGACTAATCTAATCCCGGAATTCGGGACGGGTCGTTACAGCAAATGTTGGATAGATCTTCTAATCAGTATTTGGATGGGATTGACAACTTCATCGCTTTTGCACATACTCACTATAGTGATACAAGGCGCATATTATGTCTGTGTCGTAAATGTAACAACTGTTATTGGATGTCGCTGAGTGATGTTCATTTGCATTTGGGATGGAACGATATCGTATATAACTACACTAATTGGATTTATCACGGGGAACCAAATTTTTCTACATCGACATCTTCAGTTCACGGGAACCCTTGAGATGATTATCGGTGTGATAATGATTAATTTGTTGAGATATTAACTGATATTTCCCCCCCTGCATCTGTCGATATGTATGAGGATGCCCCTAGGTCTCAACCTGAAGAGTCAGATCTCCATTACGAAAGGTTATTGAAAGAAGCTCAGCGTGAATTATACCCTGGTTGTAAATCCTTTTCAGTTCTAGGGGCAGCTGTGGAATTGATGCACATGAAAGTTGAGTATAATAAACCGAACAAGCATTTTGATCACATGATGGACATCATCTCCCGAATTCTCTCTGAAGATAACAGTCTCCCTAAAGATCATTATAACTCGAAAAAGATTTTGAAGGATCTTGGTTTAGGGTATGTGAAGATTCACGCATGTACGAACAACTGTGTATTGTTTTACGGTGAATTCGAGTATCTCGACAAATGTCATGTGTGCAATGAGCCTAGGTTTCGAAGGAATAAGATTCTGAATAAGGTGTTGCGTTATTTTCCACTGAAACTAAGATTACAATGATTCTTCATGTCTGCTCACACATCTCATGATATGAGGTGACATAAAGATGAACGCACTGATGACGATTCACTAAAGCATCCGACTGATGGAGATGCTTGGAAAGAATTTGATAAGATGTATCCTGATTTTAAATCGGAGCCAAGAAATGTCATATTAGGACAAATTTAATCCTTTTGGAATTTTTGAAGGACCCTATAGCATTTGGCTGGTAGTTTTAGTTCCGTATAACTTGGCACCTTGGAGATGCATGAAAAAAGAATTCACAATTCTTAGTACGTTAATATCGGTGCCCAAATCATCGAGTAATTCAATCGACGTTTATTTGCAGCCGTTGATTGATGAGCTTGTGGATTTATGGGAAAATGGTGTTCAAAACTATGACAAGTTTAGTGGAGAAATGTTCACGCTACGCGCAGCTGTAATGTGGACAATTAATGATTTTCTGCTTATGGGATGCTCGCGGGAAGGAGCACCAAGGGTTATCTTGCTTTTCCCACATGCGGATTAGAAACAACATCCTTTTGGCATGCATCAAAGGTATGTTATCTGGGCGCAAGATGATTTTTACCATGGGATCATCGATGGCGTATTCAGTCTAACTCATTTGATGGTAAAACTGAGTTACGGACACAACCAAGAGAGAGGTCCGGTGAAAAGATACTGGAAATCTTAAATAGTATTCCCACATTCATCACAAAAGGCCTAAAACCTGACGAACAAGAAAACTAGGCGAAAAAAAAGTATATTTTTTCGGTTGCCGTATTAGTCGAAATTGAAAATCAGACACATCGCGGATCCCATGCATATTGAGAAGAATGTTGCCGAGAGTTTTGTCGGAAAAATTTTACCTATTGAGGGGAAGTCAAAAGACACCAAAAAAAGTCGTCTGGGTATGCAAGAGATGGGCATTCGGCCACATTTGTGGACAAAAGTTGTGAATGGTAAATACAACATGGCTCATCCAGGTTATACATTTACGCTAGAAAATAAGAAAAAATTTCTTAAGTGGTTGCAAACTGTGAAATTTCCAGATGGATATGCAGGAAACATCTTCCGAAATACTAACACTGATGACATCACCCTATTTGGCATGAAAAGTCACGACTACCACGTTTTATTACAACGACTCATTCCTATTGGCATTTGGCCTTATTTGCAGCCTAAAGTTGTTGAGACGGTAGTTTATTTTTCTCAATTTTTCCAGATACTTTGTGCCATTGCCAAGTCACTAGCGAAGGTGGACCTCGAAGCAATTAAAGAGGACATTATCTATATTATGTGTCGACTTGAGCAAATATTTCCACCAGCATTCTTTGATGTAATGGTTCACCTACTAATACATCTTCCAGAAGAGGCAATCTTAGCCGGCCCAGTTCAATTTCGTTGGATGTACTCAACCGAAAGGTATAAACTATTCCTAATACTGTGACTATGTCCTTAATAAATTTTTTATGTTTGAATAACTTTGTTTATATCGTTGCAGAATGTTAGACACCTACAAGCGGTACGTCCGCAACAAGACATGTCCTGAAGGCTCAATAGCGGAGGCATACATTACAAAAGAGTCACTTACATTTTGCGCAATGTACCTTCGAAATGTTGAAATTTCTTTCAACAAGGCCCCGCAAAATGACGATGGTGGTCAATATCAAGAGTCTTTATCAGTATTTTCCCAACCCATAAAACCGTTCGGGACTGGTCCAATCTAAGAGCCTTTTACTGATAGTGACATGGAAGTGGCGCATTGGTTCCTATTGAACAATTGTGATGAAGTCTGGCCTTTCCACGAAGAGCACGAGGCATTGATGAAGGCCCAATATCCTTCTGATTGGGAGGAAATGGACAAACAATTGTTTCCACTTTGGTTTTCAAAACATGTAAGTCAAATATTGTATTAAATTACTTTTAAGTGAATTTTTGTAACAGTGTGTGTTTTCCTTTCAGATGTCATAATTGAAAGATGACAACTTGCCCAAGTTTTGCAAAGAATTGATGCAGCTTGCAGTTGGCCCATTTCAAGGAGAAACATACGCTAGTTGTTACATCAACGGAGTTAAGTTCGTGTGCACAGAGCGTGATGACAAGTTGTTTACTCAAAATAGTGGGGTATTCATTCCGGGGGATGGATTAAATGCTGATACGGGATTTTTTGGTAAATTATTAAGTGTGGTGAAGGAATTTTATGTGGACCGCAAGATTGTAGTCTTGTTCAAGTGTCACTGGTTTGATACGGACCCAAGTATCCTGAGAAGGATCATCAAAGATCATTTATCTACCTCTGTCAACACAAACATCTAGTGGTTTGAGAGTGATCCATACATTATCGCTAGTACAGCGAAACAAGTCTTATACGTTGATGATCCAAAAGCTGGTGTTGGTTGGAAAGTAGTTGAGACAGTGAAACATGGAAACATTTGGGACTTGGAGGATCGGCACCATGAAGATGGTGGAGAAACAGAAAATGACGATTTTGTTTATTAGGGGGATTCCTCAGCACCTACCATAAACGTGGAAGGAGTTCGAACCGACGACCTCACCCCGCCAGTTGCGATTGATGGTATTTTATTGATCTCGGTACCTTAGAACGAATTGAAAGTGACGCTGAGGAAACGAGTAGTCTTTATAGCTCAGATG
Source organism: Prinsepia uniflora (assembly GCA_032719365.1). Classification (NCBI taxonomy): domain Eukaryota; kingdom Viridiplantae; phylum Streptophyta; class Magnoliopsida; order Rosales; family Rosaceae; genus Prinsepia; species Prinsepia uniflora. Next base: position 28,346,033 of record CM064873.1, read on the forward strand.
ATGAGGGTGATTGGGAGGGGGATAGTGAAACAGACATTGATTAATCGTTGTCTATAAATCATAAGTATGAAATCTATATAAATTACATTGTAAAATATGTTAATTATACATAGGTTAATTATACTATAATTATTCAACTCAAGTATATATAGTTTTTGTAGAATGATTTTGATCCTCACACTCGATGGACTGTTGGTAAGAGGTAATCAAAGTTTGCTGGTCAGATGTGTGGTGTATGTGCTTCGTGTATGAAATGCCCAGCGAGGGCTGAGGATGTACGGATTTCTCAACATAATTCCTGAGGTTTTTCCAGGATGAGAGATTGAGTTTATGATAGAGATCATGTCGAGTATACAAGTTGTTTCTCGGACGCCCTGGTATGTGGCACCTATGGGGTCATAAGGACTGAAGGTGCAGGTACAAGACTTGGTGGATACGGGTTCATTTGTCTCAGTGTTGCAATGGGAAATCTAGTATTCCTTATGTGGTAGGAGGAAAAAAGGGTGATGGTCTGAGCTTACATATCGATTATGGACAACTTAATAAGGTAACGGTATGGGATAAGTATCCCATATCATGAGCTAATAATTTGTGGTTCTATTGGAAGGTTGTGATTGTTGAGCCTATTGAGAAAGGCTAACATGGTGACGACTATTGGTTATGAGTAAAAGAGAAAAAGATAATATCCGGATTTGATATGGCTAAGGTTAGTTGATACCCTCGGATGCCCAAATGGACCGGTTATATTTGTGAGATCATGAGACAAGTATTCTGACTATAGTTGAATTGGTTATAATAACATGGTGGATGATATGTTGTTGTACGCATATGTATGGATGAACGTGTGATATACTGAACAGCTGTATTGAATGCCCTCAGAGAGAAAGATGTATGGTTGAACAAGTGTTAGGTCTGGTCGACCAGAGTAGGTTTTTGGAACATATATCAATAACGGTCGGGATCAGTGTGAATCCCAGGAGAAACAGATGTAATGGTCAATGGAAAATAATTAAAGGCTGTAACGGGGAACATGAGTTGTTTTGAGATTGGTTGGATATCACGGAGGATTGTGGTGGTTGACCTGGAAGGAGGTCAAAGTTATTGGAAATGAGAATCGAGATAGATTGGTTACAAATTAGAGCTCTTATGTTCAATGTTGACCCTTTCTGTGTGTATAATGAGATGTCCCTATGAGATTTGGGATTTGGTGAGGTGTGTGTCGATGCTAGCTGAACCCTCAGGAGTTTTACTTTCCTTGCATGATTTGGGATCGACCCAGGTAGTCGAGTATGTAGAGGTCATATACCTTTGGAAAGAAATGTACGAGTACTGTATCAACCATCAGGATTAGTAATGATTGATAAAAATAAAGGCTTAATGTGTGATAAGGCGATGGTCGGGATACATTGAGATTACGACCGCATTGTCGGGTCAGGTATTATTTGGGGAGAGAATTGTCATGTTTGATCACTTAAGAATAGGCGAAATCCTGTTATTGATGGAACTCCATAGGATTGGAGTAATACATGATTTCTTATCATTTGGACTATTGAGGTCCAACTGCAGGATAATACTTGGTCTATGATGGAGTCGAGGTTAAGGAAAGGATATGATTTGCAATATAGTATGAATGATTGTACTGAGTGCTTATTGGCAAGAGGTAGATATCAGTGAAACCTGTGATGATAAACACAACAGAAGGAAAAGTTAAATTCATTATACATAGTGACCTTGGGAAAGGGGCATGAAGTGATTGATTTAACAAGGGGAATGAGTTCCCGAGTTATTGGACCTTATGAGCTTATTGGCCTGGTAGCCTGGTGACATATGCGTGGGGATTTAAGCCATTGTACCATGTCATGAGTGGATGACATGAATACTAATACTTATGACTTCTGGATTGTGTAGACTTGGACGTTGAGCGAAGCTCTATACCCCGAGTGAGTTGTAGTATGGCTGCCCATGGGACAGGGATGTACTGGTAAATTCTGTTCCGATATTGACCAATGATGGAGACTGGTTGTATGACTTCTATAAGTTGGGTATGACTTATATCCAGTTGAGGTTGATTATGTTCGAGTTCATCTTAGACATATTTCCTCAGGAGAAATATCATGGCACTTACAGATTGGAATTTCGAGGACGAAATTCTTTAAGGGGGGTAGGTTGTGACGACCCGAAAATTCAAAAAAAGGAAATTTTGGAAAAATTGAAGGAAATGACGATTTTGCCCCTGGAATTGGGCGAACGGTTGAATTTTGGTTCGAGCGGTCAAACAAACTTTCACAGAATTGGTCGGAATCCAATGACCTCGGTCGGTAGGCTAAACAGATCGCAACGTCTGTCGTAATCTGAAGCCAAATCTCTGCGTACTACCAAATCCGAAAAACCGATCCATTCGTCATAAGATGTCACTTACGTCATCCATTCGCACCTGTAACTCACGTTTCACCTCAATACTTCTGAGTACACCATCGCAACTCAATCTCATAGCACTGGGGGAACTAGTCTCCATTACTGGGGAAACTGATCTCCGTCACAGGGGAAACTAGTTTCCATCACTGAGGAAACTGGTCTCCATCCCTGGGGAAACTGGTCTCCATACCAAGTACTCCCGTACCTTGCACTGAGCCACTCGGGATCCTCTCTGTCCCACCTTATAACAACCACCTTCACTGGAGCGTGGCAAGTGTGCCAACACCCAATGTCAACATTTCATTCTGGGATCGGACTCAGCCGTCACCGAGTCGAATCCAGAATCACTGCTCGTACTGTGCGTCACTCACGCACCTCGTATCATCGTTACAACTGACGAATCCTATCGGCACAATCATCACGGCAACCTGAGCCTATCCAACTCGATAAGACTCGACTACATCCATGGATAGTAGCGTCTGCTACAACCTCGTGCAGACCAACCTCAGAAATGCTCTGCTATCGAGACTCCCAATCCATGCGGTAGTCTCACCGCCAGTACCAACCATTCCACACACAACATCCACCGATCGGTCCACCCCCGGATTCGATCGCAAGTACCACACTCCTGGTAACTTGTCTAAACAAATACCTACTAGGGTTCTCACAAACCCGGCTGCCCACTGCAGCCTTACCATCCTGACTGATCCCTCGATCTCGACTCTGAAGAGTCGTCATACGCCAATATCAGCCAATAACTACACTATAAGGATCTCGTCCTCTCGTAACTCTACGGTTCTCAGCTGCTAGCCTTCACAAGGACTGGCCCTCATCGATATCTATCATCGCTCATCCATGGCATGTCATAATCATGCTCCGTCATGCTACTCAGCATCCATATTGGGAATCCTCTATTAGTCGACATCCTCTACCAGTCAGCAACTTGGAGGGATTCGACACACTGAAACATGGCATCACTACGCCAAACAGAGTTACATGTTCCTATTCCCAACCGTCGTGATTGTAGTCGTACAGGGTCATCGTAAATCGGGCGACCCTGACCTCTGACTACCACTGGTATTAAGCCGTACATCCTCTATCCGACACGACACTACCGTCAAGCGGTCACGACTCTCAAGTCGTCCTACGGTCTCTACTGATCCTACTCACCAGTAACACTACGGCTTTAAGCCGTTAGATTCACACGAATACTGATCCTCCTCGGGATCAAACTTCGAAACATGTGGCATGCATGGCATGGAATGCCAATCGAAACTCAAACTAACGTATCACGTGACAAACCTCAACTAACCGAGGTTCGATTCCACCGAAACCTCGTACTAATGCCCTAACTACCAGGTTGATGACGAGCTGTTAAGACTTCAGAGACATCACATCCTCGACCTGCGCGTACTCCACGAGCACAACATGCTCTAATACCAACTTGTCAGGACCGGTCCTAAATCCCCCAGGATTAACGTGGGACCCGCCTGATCCCTTCTGACACCACGTGTCAAACTAGGGGAAATTCCAACTGTGGCCCTCGCTGGGGCTATCAGAGTACTCCAGGATCGTAGGAGGAGGGTAGTGATGTCTCGTCTTTGCATCCGCGATCAACCTAAAGGGCATTAAAACATTAAAAGTCGTGAGTGGACGAAATAATATTTTAATAAAAGCATTTTCACATAAAGACATTTATGCCCTTCACTAAAAGCATATGCATGCATTCAAAACCATTTATCAATCATTCATAAAATCATTTATCAAACATATTCAAAACCTTTCGAGGGTTCATGCCCGGTTCCCATAAACCGTCATGACCCATAAAAACCTTTCAAGAGTTCATGCCGGTTCCCATAAACTGTCATGAACCATAAATCCACTTGGGTCCCCGACCCGTAATCACAATCTTAAAACATGGAATACGGAAGTCAAATCAATATGGACTCAGCCCAAATCACGTCTCGTGGGTCTCAGCCCAAAACCATTCTAAGTTACCGAAACACAGAATACGGGGTCTCTGCCCCAAACCACTTTCCAAAACATAAAACACGGGGTCCTCGCCCCTAAATCACTTTCCATAAGAACCACATACGTACTCATACGTATAACCCATCCGCGGCACTTCCGAGAAGATGCCAACTCGGGGCACACAACCCCTAGGGAACACATCCCCGATATGTCACGATTAATCATATCTATACTAGTGTGCACACTACTCGGGGTCTCACTCCGAGTCTTCTCCTAGGAATCTACATCTGGGAGGTTCAATAACTGGATCTAGTCCGAGCTCTCTCTGGATCTAGTCCACATATCTCACCGGAATCTGGTCCGGGACCACAACATAAGTAACCACCACTCCTGGAACGGGATCCCTATGGGGATACCCACTCTGGTCTGTGGATCGTGACTCTCCAGGTCGACGCTGGACGAGACCATATAATCAATATGGAGGGTTCATTCATTTCAATTACTTCCTCTTTCTTTCTTTCTCAAATACTTTCTTTCTCAAAACTCATTTCAACTGGGTTTCAAACCCGATTCATCTAAACGGGATTCCTCTAATCCGATTCAAATCAATTTCACAGGCCTCGGCCTAAATCCTCAGTTCAACAGGGTCTCATGCCCGAATTCTCATTTCATAAATTGAACTGGGACTCAAGCCCGATGTTACATTCAACTGGGCCTTTAGCCCGATACCACAACTAATTGGACTCGAAGCCCGAAACCATAAACCAACTGGGCCTCAAGCCCGATTGCACAACCAACGGGGCCTCAAGCCCGATACTACAGTCAAATGGGCCTTAAGCCCAAGATTACAACCAACGGGACCCTCGGTCTAATCGTATAATTCAAATAGATCCTCGGTCTGATTTCTCGTCAAATCAAATGGACTCCAAGTCCGAGCATTTCCAAATCAAATGGGTCTCGTGCCCGATTTCATATTTCCAAATCCAAAACTCATTTATAAACCCTCGTTGAAAACATAGTATGCAAAGGTACGACATAAAGCTGAAAACCTCGTAAAACGTGCAATTATGTCGATCATAAGCTACCACAATCAAATTCACTCAAGGCATCACAAAATATGTATTAAAACACTTATAAAACATTTATGCATGCATCAAGTTCGAAAGAAAGGTCCACTCACAGACCGTCTGAAGCCGCTCCTCGATACTCGTGCTATAACCGTCTCCCGGGTCAATCGTCTCCTCCGGAATTCTCGAACCTGTCCAAATTCATTTAGAGGGTTACTAATTACTTAAATAACCCCTCACTAAAGTCTCGTAATTTTCTGAAATTTTTAACTATTTTTAAAACCGAACCTAAACGTTCGGACGTCCCGAACTATATCGAAACGATGTCCGATTGACATGAAACCAGTCCCAAAATGTTTGTTACATCGAGTAGATGATTTCGTGTGTTGAACACTTCCCCAACAGCCCTGTCACGCGCCCCAGGAGTGGCCAGCGCGTGGGCCTCACGCGCTAGCGACTGTTCAGTCGCTTCAACCTCCAGTGACCGGTTCACCTGGTTTGACCGGTCCAGTTGGACCGGCGCGACCGGTTCACGGCTCTAGACCCCTCATTTTGGTCTGTTTTCACTCCAATTCAATCCTATAATTCCTATTTTCTCACGGTCCAAGTTTTCCAAAACCTCCCCCACGGTGTCTTGACCTCTAACCTTCCTCCAAATCATCCTAATAATCTCCTACTAACCCATTTAACTCAAAACAATCCATAAAAATGGTCCATAATACATAGAATGGAAAAATGGATTAAATCGGTTAAAACCGATTACCTGTGCATGGTTCCTCCTCCGCCGTTCACAACGGCTCTGGTTGGGCTGGCCACCACCTTCCTCAGCTCCCCAGTTCATCCTCTGGCCTCTCACAAAGGGTTATAGGGTCAAGGGTTTGGATTGGATTGAAAATGGTGATCGGGTTTGGTTGGGAGAAATGGGAAAATGATCGATGTAAAGGGGAAGGGATATGCATGGGTTTGGCTTGGATGGGCAATGGATGGGTGACACTTGTCACTCATCCATTGGCCTGTCCAATAATATATGGGCCCCACTAAAAGTTAAAACCTCACTTTTTGCCTCGTAAAACTTGTCGCCGTAAATAGTTCCCCGGAACTTCCGTGAACCGTAACTTTTCCTCGAACGTCGGAATCGAGCGTGCCACCTGTCTATGTACTCGTGACGTCACGAACTACAACACAGTCACTGGCCAAAGTCCATTTGACCGTCCGAATGAAAAGTCAACGATTCGCCCATTCTTGGGGTAAAATCGTCATTTCGCCCGAACGCCCGCTAATCCTCGTCTAATCTCCAATTAGTCTCGCTAATCCGTCATTAATTCTTAATTAATCCCGTTAATTCTGGACGGGTCGTTACATTCGGGGAGAAAGTTATGATGTTTGGAAGTTCAAGGGTAATTTGGTAATTTGATTAAAAAGGAGCAATTTGTTGACTTTTCAAATTACATGGAATTTTCACGTAATTCAAAGACCGTTGGGTAGGTCCCGAGACGCTGAGTCTGTAGACAGACAGCATGCATCAATCGGAGTTCGAGTGGAAAAGTTACGAACTTCGGAATGCTAAGGGCATTTTGGTAATTAGCCATGAAAGGGCATTTTGGTTAATTGTATCCTAAGGGGCAAATTTGTCCTTTTGCTAGTGTTGATGAGTCAATTACTTAGTGACTCATTTAGTGCAATTAGTGACATCTGTCCCCCAAAGGATTTTATTATTGTTGGCGGTGAAGGGTTTGAATGAATTGATAAAACTTGGACTGTAAAATTGTGACAGAAACAGAGGAAGGTATCCAAGGCAACAATGAATCCCCTAAATTGAAACCGTGAGATTTAGAGTAGAAGTGAGGGTGAAATTGTGAGGAAATAGAACAGAGAAGGAGAGAAGATGACGGGAACCATGGAAACAAACCTGAAAGCCCAAACCCGTGGAGTTCAAATATTTCAAAAAATTCGAATTCTAACTTAGAGGCCGTGATGACTACAACCGAGGCTTGTGTGAGCTTTTTGGAACTCTTTTGATTAAAACCATGTCAAAATCGAAGAGAATTGATCAAGAATTGATCAAAAACTGGACCCGCGGCAGTTTGGAACTTCCATGTTTGTGTTCGATCATACAAAGGTATGTTCAAGTCAAATTGAACTTGAATTCATGGTTAGAATGAGTCTATGATGCTTCCTAATTGATCAATATAAAGAAATCGATGACAATTGAAGGGATTGAATGATGAACAGTCATCAAAAATTTGAATTGGGTTGGATTGTTGGAAGTAATTAGACTTGAAATTGATATGACAGACTTCTAATTCATGTGTTTACGATGCTACTAGAAATTTTAATTGCAGAAAACAAGTTGGAATTGAACAGGATTGAAACGGGTCAACACGCGGGTTGCAGATCCGTTTGACAGAAGAAACAGGTGAGAACGATGAACAGTGCCCTGCACTGTAGCAGGCTCGTGGCACCCACGCCCAGCCACTCACGGCAGCGCGTGAGGGAGGGTGGTAGCTAATCTCGAGGAGAGTTCAACATGAAACTTGCTCCTTTTAATGTAACGAACATTTTGGCACTAGTTTGGAGGAAATCAGATATCGTTTCGATAATATTCAGTGTATCTGAAGTTTCCGTATACGTTTAAAATATGTATTTAAATCCCGAAAAAATTGGGGAAAATTATATGAGGTATATTGAAGTGTTAGTAACCCATGATATTGATTTTGGGCAGGAATTGTGATTTCTGGAATTTACGGAAAAACGTGGAGCTCGAAAGCAGGCCATTTGGACGGTGTGTGAGTGGACTTTGTTTTCTAAATTTCAATGCATGCATAATTGTTTTCTATGATTTATATCTATGATTTCCATGCTTATGATTATGGTTCTTACAATTTCCGTATTTACACGCATTTCGATATGCAATACATAATTGCACGTTGTTGACACCATATCTGACCAGACCCACTGGGTCGTATACTTAAAGCCCTGACAACGCTCAAGGCCCAAGAACACCATACTTGCGACAGCCCTAACTGACAGGACCCACCCCGATTATCGCCTCGATAATCGGGAAGCATCCTGATCCCGTCTGACAATCGAACCAAAAAGACCGGAAAACTAGTTAAAATTACAACACACCCATTGTCAGACCAGGGAGATTAAACAAATACATCCGACTGGACGTCAAGTCCACAGTTTCACAGAGCAATATTACAAAACAAGTTAAAGAAACAAGTCCTACTCTGTGAAATAACTACTCCGCAACGGAAAACTTTATGCCTCCGCCTCTGCCTCGGCGCCCCCACGCTTGTTCCACGACCTGGAGGGAATTTTAAACAACAAAGTGTGAGTGGACCGAAACATAAGCTTTATAGGGAAAACAGTTTTTCCGAAATCGGGTTCGCCCTCCAGTTTTGTAACACGCATGCATAACCAAATATTCAAATTTTGCATATTAAACTTTTGAAAACTCTTTTTCCGAAACACAGGGAAAACGTTACAAGGATCACCATAATTCATGTAAAGACCATTTAATAATTCCAGGTTTCAGAAACCGTCATTTTGAACGTTAATTGTACAAATCAAGTAAAACGTGAATCATTAACCACAATTATGCCGTTGGATCCATCCGAGTCTTTATACTCAACATTAGGCCTTCCCGGGATATCAACGAGTCTTTAAACTCAAAACATGATTAATAGGCCTCGGGGGGTATCATAATAATCGAGTCTTTAAACTCACGAGTCTTTAAACTCAATTCGGGTCTTTAAACCCAATTTTCGGGCCCGCCCCCGTCATTAAATAACCGGGTCTTTAAACCCAAAACCGTTTTTAAACATAATAAATCAGGATTCATCACAAATCTTTTTCCAACATTATTCCAAAAACATTTCTCATCGTAACAGGACTCATGTCCGAATTCACATGCAAATTCCAACACATGCAATTTCCAGAAATTACTTCACAATGTGATCAAACATCATAAATCCGAAACATGCATATTCATATCCAGGTACTTTATCAAAATCATCACGCATGCATAAGCGAAAATCGTAACCTCGAAATGCGTGAAATACGGTAAATATCTCGAAAAACGTGAAAACACGTAAAACCGATATAACATATCACCATCACAAAATCATATGTAAAACCATGAGATAAATAAGCAAAATAGTCATGCATGCCCAATTTAGGAAATCAGAAAGTCCACTCACGGTTTTAGGACGCGTCAATCGCGTCCCGCGTGCTCCTCCGTAGCTTCGGAAGTGTCCGGGCCTGTAAAAATGTACAAGAAAGGTTACAAACATCCCCAAATAGCTCGTAAGATTTTTCCCTAATTTCCCGGATTTTTCGGAAAAATAAACCTTAAGGACCTAAACTTCCGGGCTCCCGAGTTTATCCCGAACGACTCCCGAACAACTCGAATCCAAAAGGGAAATTGTTAATTAGACTGAAAGGATTATTTCTCATGTTGACCGTGATCGGAGTTGACGTCACACGCGCCGTCACGTGCCGCCCAAAGTGGCTGCGCGTGAAGGCCACGCGCCAAGCTACAGTGTCTTCTCCCTTACCCGAACAGCCTGCTAAACGGGTCTGATACCCGCGACTCAACCCGATCAGTTAGCCCTCAATTCTCAATCAATTCTTCCCGTTTTCAATCCTATTATCTTCTCTAACACATTTATTTTAGGTCTGCATCATCGGTTAACCTCGACTTATACTAAATCGACCCATCTCAAGCTCACACAGTCGAACAAGTCGACCTCGGAAACTTACCCAAACTGACTCCATACTCAAATTAATTTCACCAGTAGCTTAAGGAAACTTATACGAACACACTGGTACAATCAATTGGGCTCACCATTACCTGGAAGTCGTCGACCTCAAGCTCGAAAATACTCAGAACCAGGGAACTCCGTTCTTGGCCAATTCGTGCGTGTCGTCCCTCGAAATCGACGTGGTTGGTTTCCTCTTGCTCCCAGAAGACTAGAATGGCCCCTAGTTTAGCTCGAAAGTCCCCACAATTTGATCTTCCATTTTTCCCTCCACTGGTTTTTCCTTCAAACTGGGACTTGGGTTCCTGGGCAAAACGGGCTCCAAACTCAACAACTCCAGTACCGTCGTGATTCTGTCACTCCCAGAAGACTCCCTATGTGTTTAGTTTCACCTCAAAGCCCGTAGGAATTGAACTCTGAGTTTCCCCCCGAAAACCCGAAACTGTTTTCTCACCGTCTCTCTCAACCTCAGCCCTCACAATGATGCCCAAATGACCCAACTGAGTCCCCTCCTCACTCTCTTACTCTGTTAATCGATTCAAACGGCCAGCACCCGTGGGAGACCAACTGAGGTTATCTGAACCTTGCTTCCCACAAACACAGAAACCATGGCCATATTAAACTCAATCCCGTGCCTGCAACCTGCTCACGCCACTCAGTCATGCTCCCACTACCTCAATTCACATAAACAAAGCATCTGATCAATCCACTAAGGCCATAAACAATTTGAACGCACAAAACACCACGGCACGGCCGTGTGCTCTGTTTTTCATGGTGGTGCTATAGTAACCGCCGTGAAAATGACCAAAATGCCCCTCTGTGCAATAATTACCAAATTGCCCTCCAGCATCCGTGACCCATAACTCGGTCATCCGACGTCCGTTTCAAGCGTGCCGCCTGTCGTTGTACTCGGGGCGTCGAGACGAACATAACGGTCTTCGAGTCAAATGAATCTCAATTGTCAAACAAAAAGTCAATTTTTTCCCCTTATAACGCCCAAATTACGATAATGCCCCTGAACTTCCGAACATCATAACTTTCACTCCGAGCGTCCGAATCGGACGTGCCACCTGTCTATGAACTCGTGACATCCCGAACTACGTCACGGTCATCACTCAACGTCCGTTCGACCTCCAAATCAAAAAGTCAACAAATCGACCACACAAACACAGGGGTAAAAACGTCATTTTATTCAATATTTATAATATTACATTTCCAGAACGTCCGGGGCGTTACAATCTCCCCCCCCCCCCCACCCCCTTAAGAAATTTCGTCCCGAAATTTCAAGGAAACAAGTAGGGGAACTGTTCTCGCATCTGCGCCTCGGGTTCCCATGTGGCTTCCTCCACATTCTGGTTCCTCCAGAGAACCTTAACCAGAGGAACGGTCTTCCGACGTAGCAATTTATCCTTTCGATCCAAAATCTGTACCGACTGTTCCTCGAAGCTCAAATCATCTCGAAGTTCAATGGGCTGATCCCCCAGTACATGAGATGCGTCAAACACATATTTCCGCAACATCGACACATGGAAAACATCGTGGACCCTCGAAAGCTCTGGCGGTAGTGCCAGCCGGTAGGCCACCGGGCCAATCCTCTCGGTAATCTCATAAGGTCCAATATAACGAGGGCTCAACTTTCCTCGCCTGCCGAATCTCACTACACCCTTCCAAGGGGACAATTTCAGAAATACCCGATCTCCGACCGCAAACCCCAGATCTCGAATCCGATGGTCCACATAGCTCTTTTGTCTGTCCTGGGCTGCCTTGAGCCGATCCCTGATGAGTCTGACCTTCTCTGTCGTCAGTTCCACCAATTCGGATTTCGTCAGTTTCCTTTCACCCACGTCCGTCCAACACAACGGAGTTCTGCACTGCCGTCCGTACAAGGCTTCGTACGGAGCCATCCCAATGCTCGCCTGATAGCTGTTGTTGTAGGCAAATTCCATCAAGGCTAGATGTGACTCCCAAGTGTCCTGAAATTGCAAAACGTAAGCTCGCATCATATCCTCCAAAGTCTGGATGGTCCGCTCAGACTAGCCGTCAGTCTGAGGATGAAATGCAGTACTGAAACGAAGTTTCGTCCCAAATGCTTCCTGTAGACTCTGCCAAAATCGAGAAGTAAACCTCGGGTCTCGGTCAGAAACTATTGATTCCGGTGTACCGTGCAGACGAATAATCTCGTCGATAAACAACTGGGCCAACTGTGTCATCTTGAAGTTCTCTCCCACCGGCAAGAAATGAGCTGATTTCGTAAGCCTGTCCACAATCACCCAAACTCCATCGTGACCCCTGGGTGTCCTAGGAAGTCCAAACACAAAATCCATCGTCAAGTGATCCCATTTCCATTCTGGAATAGGTAGTGGTTGCAAGGCTCCATAAGGTCGTTGTCTCTCAGCCTTCACTTGCTGGCAAATCAGACACCTGCTGACAAACTCGGCAATCTCCCGTTTCATCCCCGGCCACCAGTAGTGCTCTCGCAAGGTATGATACATCTTGGTCCCACCAGGATGCATCGCGTAGGCCGAACTATGAGCTTCGTCCAAGATCTCCTTCTTCAGTGCCTCCACGCCGGGCACACACAACCGTCCTTCTTTTAGCAAAGCTCCATCCTCCCTGACTGTAAAATCTAGCCGTTCACCGGCTTCCACTTCAATCCGAAGTACACATGAGACAGGATCTTGAGATTGAGCCTCAACGATCCGATCGACCAGAAGTGGTCTCACATGAAAATTAGCCAGCAAGACACCTTGGCCATCCAAACCCAAATCAATGCTATTCTTACGGAGTTCAACCAAAAGTGGTAAATGAACCGTCTGTAGATGTGCTACAGAATGCGTTGACTTCCGGCTTAGAGCATCAGCCACCACATTGGCTTTTCCCGGGTGGTACTCAATCGTCCAATCATAGTCCTTAATTAGCACTAGCCACCGTCGCTGCCTCACATTCAACTCCTTCTGAGTGAACAAGTACTTCAGGCTCTTGTGGTCCGTAAACATTCTGCAAGTCGCACCATACAGGTAATGTCTCCAAATTTTTAACGCATGCACGACAGCAGCTAACTCCAAGTCATGCGTCGGATAATTGCGCTCATGCAGTTTCAACTGGCGCGAAGCATAGGCGATCACTTTCCCATGCTGCATTAGTACACATCCCAAACCCTGTAAGGATGCATCACTGTACACCTCAAATTCCCCACTGTCGTCTGGAAGGGTTAGTATAGGAGCAGATGTCAACCTTTCCTTTAGCTCCCGAAAACTACGCTCACAATCGTCATCCCACTCAAACTTGACTCCCTTCCGCGTCAGTCGTGTCAACGGGGCAGCAATGGTAGAGAAACCCTCTACGAACCTCCTGTAATAACCAGCCAAACCCAAGAAACTTCTGACTTCAGTGACGGTCCTCGGTTGTTCCCACTTCGCCACTGCCTCAATTTTCTGAGTATCCACACTGATCCCGTCAGTTGAGATCACATGCCCCAAGAAACTCACGCTCGTCAACCAAAACTGACATTTGCTGAGCTTCGCGTACAACTGGTTTTCCCTCAAGGTACCTAGCACCATCCTTAAGTGCTCCTCGTGCGCTTCCGCACTCTTCGAGTAGACCAGGATATCGTCGATGAACACGATGACAAAGTGATCCAAGTAAGGCTGCAACACTCGGTTCATCAAATCCATAAACGCTGCGCGTGCGTTGGTCAAGCCAAACGGCATCACAAGGAACTCATAATGACCATAACGGGTCCTAAAGGCGGTCTTGGGTACATCCTCATCCTTAACCCGCAATTGATGATACCCAGAACGTAGATCAATTTTGGAGAAGTACTGCGCTCCTCGCAGCTGATCGAACAAATCATCGATCCGAGGCAACGGGTATTTGTTCCTGACAGTTACTTTATTCAGTTGCCTGTAATCGATGCAAAGTCTCAAACTCCCATCCTTTTTCCTCACAAACAACACCGGAGCTCCCCAAGGGGATACACTCGGTCGAATAAATCCCATCTCAAGTAATTCTTGTAACTGCGCCTTCAGTTCTTTCTACTCAGCTGGCGCCATACGATACGGAGTCTGAGAGATAGGTTGCGTACCTGGAGCCAGATCAATAGTGAACTCAACATCTCGATGCGGTGGCAATCCCGGTAGATCTTCCGGAAAGACATCCGGGAACTCCCGTACAATCGGTATATCCTCCACCCTCAATGGTGCAGCTCGTGAATCCATCACTCGGGCTAAGTATCCCTGGCACCCCTTCCTCAACAACTTACTTGCCTTCATGGCAGATATCACTCCGACAGGAGTTGCTCGCTGAATTCCCTGAAAAGTGGTTTCCGGTAACCCCGGGCTCCGAAAAGTAACCCTCTTATCGACACATTCGATAGAGGCATGATGGAGCGTCAACCAATCCATACCCAAGATGACATCAAAGTCATGTAAGTCCAAGAGTATCAAATCTGCCACCAGACCAACATCACCTACCATTACGGGGCACTCCCGCAACACTTGATTCACCACAAACACATCTCCGGTGGGCGTACTCACTCCCATGTCACAGTCCAGTGCGGACACCTCTCTACCCGCCAACAACTCACAGTCCCGTGAAATAAATGAATGAGTAGCTCCGGGATCAATTAAAGCACAAACATCATGTCCAAAGATCGTGAGTGTACCTGTCACAACACCAGGCGCTGCCCTGGCCTCCTGCTGCGTAACAGCAAAAACTCGGGCCTGTGGTCCAGCTACTCGCCCACGGCCCCGGCCCCTCTGTCCATTAGCCGCTCCGGTACCACCTCCGCGAGTGCTCCCAGTCCCAGAAACTGCAGCTGTGCTCCGTCCCTGCTCTGCTCCACCCCGACCTGCGCCACCACCCTGTGGCAAAGATGGACAGTCCCTCCGATAGTGGCCCCGCTCGCCACAGAAGAAACAGATGACACTGGAAGCATCTCGAACAAAACCACCACCCTGCCGTCCCGTGGAAGCAACAGAAGTCGCGCTCGCCTGCGGAGCAGTCTGCGCCCTAGGCGCTCGGAATCCGGAACCCTGATAGTTACCAGGCCTGCCATAACGATCATTGCCTGCGGATGAGGCTCCATTATAACGTCCCTTCTTCGGGGCTCTCTGACCATACGATCCAGGATATGAACGCTCTCGACGTTGTCCACCACCAGAGTACTGTGGACGTGTCAGGAGACTAGCCTCAACCCGCACCGCGGCATCAGACAACTCCCTGAGAGTAGCAAAAGCTCTGGCCGTCACAATGGCCCGTATCTCACCCCGTAGGCCAAGCTCGAACCTACGGCATTTCTCAGCCTCAGTAGATACAAAGGTAGGAGCAAAACGAGCTAGCATCTGAAATTTCTGTTCATACTCAGCTACGGACATGCTCCCCTGCTGGAGCTGCAGAAACTCGGTCTCCCTAGCATCACTGAATGAACGGGGATAATGCTGGTCCAGAAACCGTTCACGAAAGGTCTCCCAAGCCACCGTATGGGCATCCCAGCCCGACAACTCCAGAGTATACCACCACTCATAAGCAGAGCCATCAAGTAGAAATGTGGCCAACACCACACGCTCCTCAAGAGGACAATGCATCACAGTAAAAATCCGCTCAATCCGAGAAATCCAACGGTGAGCATCCTCGGGATCCGCTCCACCACTAAACACCGTAGCCCCAAGACGCTAGGCTCGCTCGATCGAAGCGCTCTCGGCATCGCCATTAGGTCGTGGAGGGGGTTCGCGTCGCGGAGGCATGGCCGGTCGTCCTTCTCTGAAAGAGGCATAAGTTAGTACAATAATCAAGGCACACCCGAGTGCCGGACACGAATCGTAAACCTAGGCTCTGATACCAATTGACAGGACCCACCCCGATTATCGCCTCGATAATCGGGAAGCATCCTGCTCCCGTCTGACAATCGAACCAAAAAGACCGGAAAACTAGTTAAAATTACAACACACCCATTGTCAGACCAGGGAGATTAAACAAATACATCCGACTGGACGTCAAGTCCACAGTTTCACAGAGCAATATTACAAAACAAGTTAAAGAAACAAGTCCTACTCTGTGAACTAACTACTCCGCAACGGAAAACTTTATGCCTCCGTCTCTGCCTCGGCGCTTGCCCCCACGCTTGTTCCACGACCTGGAGGGAATTTTAAACAACAAAGTGTGAGTGGACCGAAACATAAGCTTTATAGGGAAAACAGTTTTTCCGAAATCGGGTTCGCCCTCCAATTTTGTAACACGCATGCATAACCAAATATTCAAATTTTGCATATTAAACTTTTGAAAACTCTTTTTCCGAAACACAGGGAAAACGTTACAAGGATCACCATAATTCATGTAAAGACCATTTAATAATTCCAGGTTTCAGAAACCGTCATTTTGAACGTTAATTGCACAAATCAAGTAAAACGTGAATCATTAACCACAATTATGCCGTTGGATCCATCCGAGTCTTTATACTCAACATTAGGCCTTCCCGGGATATCAACGAGTCTTTAAACTCAAAACATGATTAATAGGCCTCGGGGGGTATCATAATAATCGAGTCTTTAAACTCACGAGTCTTTAAACTCAATTCGAGTCTTTAAACCCAATTTTCGGGCCCGCCCCCGTCATTAAATAACCGGGTCTTTAAACCCAAAACCAGATCCAACCATTAACCGGGTCTTTAAACCCAAAACCGTTTTTAAACATAATAAATCAGGATTCATCACAAATCTTTTTCCAACATTATTCCAAAAACATTTCTCATCGTAACAGGACTCATGTCCGAATTCACATGCAAATTCCAACACATGCAATTTCCAGAAATTACTTCACAATGTGATCAAACATCATAAATCCGAAACATGCATATTCATATCCAGGTACTTTATCAAAATCATCACGCATGCATAAGCGAAAATCATAACCTCGAAATGCGTGAAATACGGTAAATATCTCGAAAAACGTGAAAACACGTAAAACCGATATAACATATCACTATCATAAAATCATATGTAAAACCATGAGATAAATAAGCAAAATAGTCATGCATGCCCAATTTAGGAAATCAGAAAGTCCACTCACGGTTTTAGGACGCGTCAATCGCGTCCCGCGTGCTCCTCCGTAGCTTCGGAAGTGTCCGGGCCTGTAAAAATGTACAAGAAAGGTTACAAACATCCCCAAATAGCTCGTAAGATTTTTCCCTAATTTCCCGGATTTTTCGAAAAAATAAACTTTAAGGACCTAAACTTCCGGGCTTCCGAGCTTATCCCGTACGACTCCCGTACAACTCGAATCCAAAAGCGAAATTGTTAATTAGACTGAAAGGATTATTTCTCATGTTGACCGTGATCGGAGTTGACGTCACACGCGCCGTCACGCGCCGCCCAAAGTGGCTGCGCGTGAAGGCCACGCGCCAAGCTACAGTGTCGTCTCCCTTACCCGAACAGCCTGCTAAACGGGTCTGATACCCGCGACTCAACCCGATCAGTTAGCCCTCAATTCTCAATCAATTCTTCCCGTTTTCAATCCTATTATCTTCTCTAACCCATTTATTTTAGGTCTGCATCATCGGTTAACCTCGACTTATACTAAATCGACCCATCTCAAGCTCACACAGTCGAACAAGTCGACCTCTGAAACTTACCCAAACTGACTCCATACTCAAATTAATTTCACCAGTAGCTTAAGGAAACTTATACGAACACACTGGTACAATCAATTGGGCTCACCATTACCTGGAAGTCATCGACCTCAAGCTCGAAAATACTCAGAACCAGGGAACTCCGTTCTTGGCCAATTCGTGCGTGTCGTCCCTCGAAATCGACGTGGTTGGTTTCCTCTTGCTCCCAGAAGACTAGAATGGCCCCTAGTTTAGCTCGAAAGTCCCCACAATTTGATCTTCCATTTTTCCCTCCACTGGTTTTTCCTTCAAACTGGGACTTGGGTTCCTGGGCAAAACGGGCTCCAAACTCAACAACTCCAGCACCGTCGTGATTCTGTCACTCCCAGAAGACTCCCTATATGTTTAGTTTCACCTCAAAGCCCGTAGGAATTGAACTCTGAGTTTCCCCCCGAAAACCCGAAACTGTTTTCTCACCGTCTCTCTCAACCTCAGCCCTCACAATGATGCCCAAATGACCCAACTGAGTCCCCTCCTCACTCTCTTACTCTGTCAATCGATTCAAACGGCCAGCACCCGTGGGAGACCAACTGAGGTTCTCTGAACCTTGCTTCCCACAAACACAGAAACCATGGCCATATTAAACTCAATCCCGTGCCTGCAACCTGCTCACGCCACTCAGTCATGCTCCCACTACATCAATTCACATAAACAAAGCATCTGATCAATCCACTAAGGCCATAAACAATTTGAACGCACAAAACACCACGGCACGGCCGTGTGCTCTGTTTTTCACGGTGGTGCTACAGTAACCGCCGTGAAAATGACCAAAATGCCCCTCTGTGCAATAATTACCAAATTGCCCTCCAGCATCTGTGACCCATAACTCGGTCATCCGACGTCCGTTTCAAGCGTGCCGCCTGTCGTTGTACTCGGGGCGTCGAGACGAACATAACGGTCTTCGAGTCAAATGAATCTCAATTGTCAAACAAAAAGTCAACTTTTTCCCCTTATAACGCCCAAATTACGATAATGCCCCTGATCTTCCGAACATCATAACTTTCACTCCGAGCGTCCGAATCGGACGTGCCACCTGTCTATGAACTCGTGACATCTCGAACTACGTCACGGTCATCACTCAACGTCCGTTCGACCTCCAAATCAAAAAGTCAACAAATCGACCACACAAACACAGGGGTAAAAACGTCATTTTATTCAATATTTATAATATTACATTTCCAGAACGTCCGGGGCGTTACACTAACATCGGGCCCAATGCGGGATGCCACGTGGAAGCATATCCACCCTCGATTTACGTAACACGTGTCCGCACGTAAATCGAGAAGCATTTGTCCCACATTGGAACTTTGGGAATTGAACATCCCACCTACCTATACATAAAGGGTACACATTTCCCAATAAAGGTAACTAAGTTTTACTATTACAATTACTCCACCGAACTTACCATTTACTGCTTCCTCTTACGAACGAAAGTAACTGACTTGATCGTCGGAGAGCCTTAGGCCGGCACCACACCGGTGCCTGTACTAACGGAGACCCACGATCCACTTAAGTTGACAGGTCACAGGAGGGACACGCGTCATTTGGTGATTGGGCAACGAGTACTCGACAGTTGGAACATTTAACGCTTCAACAGTTTGGCGCCGTCTGTGGGAAATCTGACTAAGGTTGCCCACGCTCAACCAGACCGAGTTACGACTCATCCACCAGTTACACCGAGAGATAGCTCGTCGTCACTGAACATGCAGGGCGAACACGACCTCGGTGAGATCACACCCGGGCAAGGCCCCAGAACGAGGGGAGAACCCTCTCCTAACTTCTTGCAGATAATCGAGAAACTCCAAAGCGACATGGCCGAGGTAAAAGCTAAGGGCACTCAGTCCGAGTCGAGGTGTCAAGTGCTCGACGATCGATACACTGAGGTGGCCGAACAGCTACGGGTCGCACAGGCAGAACTCGCTTCCCACCGAGCCCGCGTCGGCAGAGATAAGGCCGACAAGATAGTGCCCGAGTGCGCTGAGCGTGCCGAGAAGAATCACCGACTGGCGGGAAAAGGAAAAGAACATACGGTCACCGAGCCGCGTAGGGGAAGGCATGGGGACGCCGAGCCGAGCAAGAAACCGGCTCGGATGTTGATCATCCCCGGCAGTCAACCCGATGACACCAGGATCTACCGGGACGCCCGAGACGCCTTCAGCGAGGGAGGGCGGAACCGGTCGGTCAACGAACAACCATCACGCCGACCCGACCCTCTGTTGGAAGTGGGAAGGGGAGACCACCACCGAGGAAGCATAACCGCTCGGTGGTCCCGCCCAAGTGTCAGCCACGGGACTTTTTCAACAAAGGACCATGTACCCGTCACCGACTCATCCCTGGAGGCCGAGAGCACGGCCAAGTCAGCTCGGAATCCTGACACTAGGACCGACCGCTTACACGGGGGGAGGCAAACTTCGAGGTCCTCTCGCGACGACACCGAGCGGTCAACCCACCTCGGCCTCCCGCTCCCTCCTCGCCCTGAACCAACCCGCCGAAGGAGCACCGAGCGGTCAGGCCAGGCCGGGCGGCAAAATGACAAGCCTCAGGCACGATCCCGCCTGCGGGACACCGAGCGGTCTAGGCCGGTCGGTCAAAATGCAAGTATATGCTGGAGCATACCCAAACAGGGGTACACCGATCGGTCACAGCAGGTCGGTCACAGAAGGAGTGAATCCTAGATCCCGCCGAGCGGAGGTGGCACCGACCGGTCATATAGGGTCGACCGCGACCAAGCATCCAGGGATAAACACCAATCCAAGACCGACTCACTCGTCCAGCACCTCATGGACCGAGTCCGGACACTTGAGGCCGGGACAGCCCAGGAAGCGAGACCAGCCTGGTCAAAAACCAGCCCGGGCCCCTTCACAGAAAGAATCAACCAGTTCAGGATCAACCACGAGATTATACCTCTGAAAATTCCCCTTTACAACGGAAAGGACGACCCGTGGAATCATCTGAACAACTTCTACTCGGCCATCGCCCTAAAAAACCTCACCGACGAGGAACAGTGCCTCATCTTCAGTTCCACACTGACCGAGGCAGCGATCAATTGGTTCTACAAGTTGGAATCTGGGTCCATCGACTCCTTCGAGCAGCTCACCTCCACCTTCATGAATCAGTTCATGATCCAGACCGACCGCCTGTCCTCGGCCGAGGACCTTTTCCAGCTCAAACAAGGTGAACACGAGTCGCTGCAGCGATATGCAGCAAGATTCAGTCATGAGTACTCTCGGTGCGCGGAAACGGATGATCGAGCAGCTTTCACGGCCTTCAAGGGTGGCCTCTGAGACTCCCCATTCAGGTACGCAGCTCACACCCAAGGTTGGAAAACTTATAACGAAATAATGAAACAAGCGGCGATCCACGCCAAAGCTGAGGCACTAAGCCAAAAGTCCAACGCTGCCAATGCCTACCAGCCCTCTCGGGCCGACTCGGTGAAAACATACCCACCGAGCGTCCCAGAACAGCAGGGCTCGGCACAGCGTCCGCAGGAGCAGGGGCAACAGAGCTATGGGGGAAAACGGAAAGACTACCCCCACAGCAACAATCTGTACAGCCCTGGGAAGAAGGGTAAGAACCCGAATCACCAGGAAAGACAGTAGGGGGAGCGGTCAAACAACAGGGAAAAACGGGTCCCTCGCTCCAAGTACGAGACATGCACCATCCTTAATACCCCTTACGAGAATGTCCTCCTCAATGTGGAACACATGATCCCGAAGTCTACTTGGCCACCAGTGAAGGGCAAGCTTGGCAAAGACACGGGAATTTATTGCCAATACCACAAGTACAATGGCCATAGCATTGACCAATGCGTTGCATTCCGGGATCTAGTGGAGGCTCTGGCCCGAGATGGGAAGATCAACCAATTTCTTCAACACGTTCCACCTCCACCTCGCAACCCACAGATCAACACGATCTCCGGAGGACCGTCAATCTCTTGCCCGCTCACTTCCAACCGGGCAAAGAAGAACTTTCTACGGGCCACCAAACAGAATCAGCAACTCTTCAGCATAGAGGAGGGAAGAGCCAAGAAAACAAATCGACTCGGTTGGGAGCCGATCACGTTTTTCGAGGAGGATGAGCGCGAGATCATCTACCCTCACGACGACCCCATTGTCGTTATGGCGGAGATATCTAACATCGACGTGCAACGGGTAATGGTCGACACTGGAAGCTCGGTCAACGTCCTTTTTATGGGAGTTTTCAAGCAATTGGGCATCCCAGAAGCAAGTCTGGATCGCTCACATCGTCCCACACGGAACGGTTACCATCCCCCTCTCCCTCGGAACACATCCACGGAGGGCAACCGTACTGGCACCCTTTTTGGTAGTAGACTGCCCTGCGGCCTACAGCGCCATTCTCGGGCGGGGAATACTCAACCAGCGGAAGGCAGTCGTCTCCACCCACCTACTGCTAGTAAAATTCCCAACCCCCATGGGGATTGGTCAAGTCAAGGGAGACCAAATGGTTGCCAGGGCCTGTAATTCTGCCACCCCGATCCAACCTCCGAAGGAAACCATGGCGGTAACAGAGTCAGCATTCGGGGCCGACCCCGTGAGCCCCCAGGATGCACAAAGAATACGGGACGAGCCGATTGAAGATCCTCGGGACCATTCAGCAACACCCCATCCACAGCCCATTGAGGATGTTGAAGAGATAGTACTCTCCCACGACTTTGCGGACCGGAAGGTAAAAATTGGGACAACTCTTTCGCCCGACCTGCGCTCACAACTGATCCGGTTTTTAAGGGACAACTCTGAGGTCTTTTCCTGGTCGTACGATGACATGCCCGGCATCTCCACCGACGTGATCTGCCACCGACTCAGTATCGATCCTACCTACAAGCCTGTCGAACAGAAACACCGCCTCTACGATGCTGAGAGGACCGAGGCTATGAAGGCAGAGATCGTCAAGCTCAGCACCATCCACTTTGTCCGGAAGGCCGTCTACGTTGCCTGGGTTGCCAATGTTGTACTCGTCAAAAAACCCTCTGGGGCGTGGCAAATGTGCATTGATTTTACTGACCTTAACAAGGCCTGCCCCAAGGACAGTTTTCCTTTGCCCAAGATTGACCAACTGGTCGACGCCACGGCGGGACATGAGCTCCTGAGTTTCATGGATGCGTACTCGGGCTACAACCAAATCTTTATGCATCCGGCAGATCAGATCCACACAACCTTCCGGACGGATCAGGGGTTATACTGCTACAATGTCATGCCTTTCGGACTCAAAAACGCCGGGGCCACTTATCAGCGCCTAGTGAACTTCATGTTCGCCGACCAGATTGGGAAAACCATGGAGGTTTACGTCGACGACATGCTCGTCAAGAGTAAATCGGCTGACCTACACATCCCCAATCTCTCGCGAATGTTCGACATCCTCAAACGGTATCAAATGAGGTTAAATCCGGCGAAGTGCGTGTTCAGAGTCAGCTCCGGAAAATTTCTGGGTTTCATGATTAGCCAGAGGGGCATCGAGGCCAACCCGGAAAAAATCAAGGCCCTGGTTGATATGGAGCCCCCACGAACCCAGAAAGAAGTGCAAAGCTTAACGGGCCGAGTCGCAGCCCTTACACACTTCATCTCCAAGGCCACGGACAGGTGCGTGCCTTTCTTCAAAGCCCTAAAGGGCAGGTCCAAACACATCACCTGGACCGATGAATGCACCAAGGCTTTCACTGAACTTAAGGAATACATGGGAAAAGTGTCGCTGCTAGCAAGACCAGACACCGGGGAAACCCTTTACATGTATCTATCTGTCTCCGCTTCTGCCACAAGTTCAGTGTTGGTCAAGCGTAGGGACGGCACCGAACATCCGGTGTATTACGTCAGCAAGGCTCTGCAGGACGCCGAGACAAGATACTCTGACTTGGAGAAGCTCGCTTTCGCCCTCATCATGTCCGCCCGGAAGCTCAGGCCATACTTCCAGGCTCATTCTATCATGGTCTTAACCGACAGACCACTCCGGCAAGTGCTTCAGAAGCCCGAAACTTCAGGCCGCTTACTGAAATGGGCAATAGAACTCAGCGAATTCGACATCACTTTCATTCCCCGCACTGCCGAGAAAGGACAGGCCATGGCGGACTTTATCTCTGAGTTCTCCTACGTCCCAGCAGCGGCCGCAGCTGAGGTCTCACCATCTTCCCCTCTGTCCATAACACATACTTTGGACGAAGAGAACCCCCAACTCGACCCCACTCGGCCAACCTGGCTCCTTTATGTCGACGGTTCGGCTTGCCACAACGGGTCCGGAGCTGGACTTGTCCTTACCACACCGGACAAGGTCCGGATGGAGTATGCCCTTCGTTTCCAATTCAAGGCCTCCAACAATGCCGCCGAGTATGAGGCCCTCCTCGCAGGGCTCCGCCTCGCTAAAACCATGGAGGCAGAACAGGTTAAGATCTTTAGCGATTCACAGCTCATCGTCAACCAGATCAACAACGCCTATGAGGCGAAGTATTCTTCCATGGCAGCGTCCAGAGCGCTGGCAAAGTCCCTTCTATGTAGTTTCCGCAGCTACGCTATCACTCGGATTCCACGCTCCGAAAACAGCCATGCCGACGCTCTGGCCCAGCTCGCATCCTCCCTCGATGAGAAGCAGAGTCGAAGTGTGCTGATCGAAATTCTGGATCAACCCAGTACACAATGCTCGGCGGTCTACGCCATCAACGCTAACGACACGTGGATGGCCCCACTAATTCGTTTCCTCGCAGACGGAACTCTTCCTTCTGACAAGATCGAGGCCAAAAAGGTCCGGAGATGGGCAGCCCGCTATACACTCATCAACGACCAACTCTACAAACGGGGTTTCACTTTGCCCCTCTTGAAGTGTCTCGTCCCGGAGGCAGGCAGAGCCATTCTCGAGGAAATCCACGCCGGTATTTGCGGAAATCATTCTGGACCACGGTCATTGGCCCACAAGGCTTTCCGGCAAGGTTTCTATTGGCCAACCATGCACGGAGACGCGGCCGAGCTGACCAAGCGGTGCGATAAATGCCAACGGTTCGCCCCTCTCTTCCACCTACCTCCAGAAAACCTCACACCAATGGTCAGCCCCTGGCCCTTCTCACAGTGGGGACTTGATTTGATTGGGAAAATGCCGGCAGGGAAGTGCAAGACAGAGTATGCAGTGGTAGCGGTGGATTACTTCACAAAGTGGGTTGAGGCGAAAGCTTTGGCTTCTATCACCACGACCCAGATCGAAACGTTCGTCTTCCAGAACATTATCTGCTGTTTCAGTCTCCCCCACACAATCGTCACGGACAATGGGAAGCAATTAGACAACGCACGCTTCCGTGCCTTTTGTGACAGACACAACATTCGCCTTTGCTTCGCCTCACCAGCTCACCCTCAGTCCAACGGCCAAGTTGAGGCCATAAACAAAATCATCAAGCATACACTAAAAACGCAGCTGGACGAGGCTAAGGGCAAGTGGTCTGACATCCTCCCCAACGCACTCTGGTCATATCGGACATCCTACCGCACATCTACAAATGAAACCCCCTTCTCGCTAACCTTCGGAACGGAAACAGTCATCCCCGCTGAACTAAGCGAAACTTCTTACCGGGTGTCGTCCTATGAGCGACAGGGAGCAGGCCAACCTTAGAAACATCGCCTGCAAGTAGCGGCTTTGCAACTACCACAATGCCAGAGTCAAACATCGGAGTTTTCAGGAAGGCGACTGGG
The DNA here is from genome assembly GCA_032719365.1 of Prinsepia uniflora. Taxonomy (NCBI): domain Eukaryota; kingdom Viridiplantae; phylum Streptophyta; class Magnoliopsida; order Rosales; family Rosaceae; genus Prinsepia; species Prinsepia uniflora. Next base: position 28,371,597 of record CM064873.1, read on the forward strand.
TCCTCCGAAAAGTCAGCCTTGCTACCAGGGATAGCTCAGCCGGGACTCTCGGTCCCAATTGGGAGGGTCCATATCGGGTTACAAGAATCTGCCAGCCCGGAACTTATGAACTGGAAGACCCAGATGGGCGAAGGTTGGGCCACCCATGGAATGCAGACCATTTGAAGAAATACTACATTTAAGACTGTATTTTTTTCTCCTTATGACTTGCTGTACTTGCACCAGTTATTTATAAACTCTTCCATTTATCTAGCCTTTGTAACATAACATTTCGACTCAAACATACGAGTCGGGGTTCGGTCTTACTCGGCCTACACCCCAACACTTGCTATTTTGACTCAAACATTAGAGTCAGTGTACAGCCCTACTCGGCTTGCACCAAAACTATGACTCAAACATACGAGTCGGGGTTCGGTCTTACTCGGCCTACATCCCAACACTTGCTATTTTGACTCAAACATTAGAGTCGGTGTACAGCCCTACTCGGCTTGCACCAAAACTATGACTCAAACATACGAGTCGGGGTTCGGTCTTACTCGGCCTACACCCCAACACTTGCTATTTTGACTCAAACATTAGAGTTAGTGTACAGCCCTACTCGGCTTGCACCAAAACTATGACTCAAACATACGAGTCGGGGTTCGGTCTTACTCGGCCTACACCCCAACACTTGCTATTTTGACTCGAACATTAGAGTCAGTGTACAGCCCTACTCGGCTTGCACCACCACTATGACTCAAACATTCGAGTCGGTGTATAGCCCTACTCGGCTTGCACCACCATTACGACTCAAACATACGAGTCGGGGTTCGGTCTTACTCGGCCTACACCCCAACACTTGCTATTTTGACTCGAACATTAGAGTCGGTGTACAGCCCTACTCGGCTTGCACCACCACTATGACTCAAACATTCGAGTCGGTGTATAGCCCTACTCGGCTTGCACCTATACTTACCTCAACCATATGATTCGAGGTTCGGTCTTACTCGGTCTACAATTTTTAGTCAAGAAGAGTCACTTTTCATTCAAAATGTGCAGACCTATTGAGCTCGGCCTGCAAGAGCTTTACAACCTTCAGAAAACAAAAAAGGAAGAATTACAAGTGTCCTACACTAACTCCTCCATCTGCTGCTCGACCTGCACTACCCCTTCCGCCCCTGGCTCCGGCTCCTTCTGAGGCTCTGCCTGGGCGGCTTCCGGCTGGGAACTCGGCAAGATGGCTTCTTCTTCCTCCTCCCCCGACTCGTCTTCAAACATGTCGGCCGTAATGTCCTGGCCGAGCCAGGGGGTCTTCACGGTCAGCCCAGGATTGTTCAGGAAGAGGTTGCGGAAGAACTCCTGCTCGCACTCGGCAGCATACTCGTTCTTGAGTCTATCGAACTCCTCCGACGCCTTGAACTCGGCCACCGCGGCCTCTTTCGCCTTTTGCAAGTCGGCCTCCCTCGCAGACTTCACCCGACACAGCTCTTTCCAGTGTTTCAGGCGGTCTTTCTCCTTTGCCTCCAGGTCGGCCTTCACCTGGTCCCTGGAAGCAAGAGCCTCCTGAGTCTTCCACCTCTCGGCTTCCAACTTTCGAGTTAGGTCGGCCGCCTCTTTCATCGCCCTCTCGGCTTCCTGAAGTTTTGGAGTGAGCTCTTCCTGTTTTTTCTTCAGCTGGTCTTTCTCCCGCCGAGCAGCAGCCACTCTCCTTTGGCTGTTCCCAAATTGGAGGTACACCTCACCGAGAGCCTGCACATGACAACTGTTAGCAACTCACTCGGCCTAACATACCACACTTTGAAAATAGAAAGCACTTACATTGCTCAGTAGCAGCAGGGCCTTCTCCATCCTCTGGTCAGACGACCGGCATTGCACCTCGGCCAGCTCGTCCAAGGGCGTCGAAGCCCCCTGACAGACCCCGTTCAGCAACGGCACCATTTGCCTCGGGCAGCAGAGAGTTTCCTCGGCACTTGATCCCTCGCCGATCGCCTCCCCATCGGTGAACACGCCGAGATTCACATCTCCTCTCCTCTGGAGCATCTCCAGGATCCTCGCATCCAACCGAGGGGGAGACGGTGGAGGATTGAACTCGGGGACCAGCATCTTCCTCTTGCCGCCAATTGCTTCCTGTGCCAACAGGATCGTCTCGGCCTCCTTTCTCACCTTTGTCCGCCTTGGGTCAGGGGAGAGCACTCGGTCACCCTCGACTGTGCTCTGCTTTCGCTTGGGCGACCTGGGTGGTGGGCTAGGTGGTCTCGTTTTTGAGGATTGGCCCTGCTGTGCTCGGCTGGAACTCTCAGGCTGCTTCTTCTCGGCTCGCTCCTTCTTCTTTTTGAGCAGCAGCTCCAAGCGCTCGGCCGCCTTGGATAGGGACGCGGATTCTCCAGAGCCTTTGTCCGCCTTCATTCTCAGTTGCTCACAATCCTTGTAAATCCGGCTGCCGAGGTGATAGGGGACTGCAGCACCGAGACACAGGTCAGCCACAAGAAAAGTGAAGAACAAGCAACGCAACAACAAAAACAAAATTACCCTCGTCGGTGTCGATGAGGCCGGCCTTGTACTGAAACCCGGGTAACCGAAGGATTCGTCGGTTCCGATTCAACTCGTCCAAGATCTCCCTTACTCGGTGGACGACCGCTTTCTCCTCTGGAGATATTTCTTCTTCTGGGAACAAACCTGCACACCGAGAAATGGTCAGCCACAATATTAATACTTAGCATACAACGTATCAACATGTACATGACCGGTCGGCCTATGCTACAACTATCCACCTTGGGTCTGGAATTTGGATGGTATTGGGGGTCCCTCGGTGTTCCCCTCCCAGTTCCCACCGACCAGGCAAAACTTCGTCTTGTACGATTTTTGGGAAGTCGGTATGTCCAGAATGAACTCCCCCCGTTTGCTCTTCTTGCGGTGACGGACGAAGACCCACCCGGTACTCTACTGCTGGAACCCGAACTCGTACAGGTACATCAGTTGGGCATAGGTCGGCTCTGGTTGATCGGCCCACCTGAAGGCCGTGTAGAGGAAGCAGATCACAATCCACACGTTCGGATTGAGCTGACCGAGTGCCACCCCCATTTTCTTCACCATTCTCCGCAGCCAGGGGTGCAGGGGCAGCCTTACCCCGTGGTGCATCAGCTCAGTATAGAACAATGCCATACCGGCTGGGGGGTTGCTCGGTCTTTCCTCTCTAGTAGGTAACCTTGTGGTCACCGAGTCGGGAACGCCAAACTCAATCCTCATCTTCATCAGGCCCTTCTCGGTTTCCTTGTTCACCATTTCATCTCCGGTCGTTTTCACTTTGTTCAGCCGAACTGTGCCCTTATCACGGCCATGGGTCAGCTTCAATGCTCAGTGCACCCCCACCTTCACAATCGTCTCGGCGTCGACCAGCAGGTTGCCACTACCCGACCTACCCGTCGGTCCAGCCCCCGAACCGATGTCCGTGGTCCTACCGGACGACTCGGCCGTGCTGTGCACCGACTCTATCCTTTTTTGTACATCGACTGAGTGCGCCTCGTCCTCACTCCCAGAGATGGGAATGAGCACCTGCACACCACTATCTGACGACTCACCGCCCTGTGAGTCATAGCATTTACCCTCAGATACCGAGTCACTCTCGACCGACATCTATAAAAGAAAATCGAAAAACCAAACTCAGCCGACCGACTCGTTCCTATGAAGATCTGACCACAACCTTCACCACGTTCATGGCCAGTTCTTCACACCCTCCTACTTTAATCGAAAAACTAAACTTGGACAAGTGCTTACCTTGTTTCTCACGGAGGACCGTTGGTCGGAAATTGCAAACACCGTACGCACCGCCGTCAAAAGCTAGTCGGAAATCGCCTCTTTGGTTGGACAGAGTTTTCCCCACTTTTCTCAAAAACACAAGTGAGGAAATCGGTGACGAGCTTCTCATATTTATAGACATTGGTGCATAGACTACGAGGCGTCACCCCTCTCAGCGATAGACACGTGTTGCACCCACTCATTCTGACCAACACGTGTCAACCATCTGCCCGAGGAAGTCCAACCGTCTTCCCTCACTTCGACACCGACCTCCGTACACCGCTCGGTGTCCGGGACTGTTTAAACAACGTCGGCCCCCACCACCGACTTGTGTACACCGCTCAGTGCCCTGGGACTGTTTAGCGAACTTTGGCCGTGCTACCGACCCATGTACACTTCTCGGTCTCCGCAGCTCCAACCCTGTTTTTGGCTCCTATCACCGACCCATGTACACCGCTCGGTCTCCGCAGCTCAAACCCTGTTTTTGGCTCCTATCACCGACCCATGTACACCGCTCGGTCTCCGCAGCTCAAACCCTGTTTTTGGCTCCTATCACCGACCCATGTACACCGCTCGGTCTCCGCAGCTCCAACCATGTTTTTGGCTCCTATCACCGACCATGACGCCACCACCAACCGACTGCGCACAACCGCGACCAACTGAGCCACTTTTCCGCCGAGTGCTCTCTATCACTGGCCGCCTACTAGCTACTTCCTCTCCATGACCGAGACTGTCTCGGCGGACTATCCCACCAGGGGACTTGGGGGACTACAGGTATACTTCCCACCAGGGTCTGGGAGAATGAAACAAGTCCCCGACCGAGAAATTCCACCTCAGTCAATGACTTGGGGGACTTCTGTTGACACTATATCTGACCAGACCCACTGGGCCGTATACTTAAAGCCCTGACAACGCTCAAGGCCCAAGAACACCATACTCGCGACAACCCTAACACCGGGCCCAATGTGGGATGCCACGTGGAAGCATATCCACCCTCGATTTACGTAACACGTGTCCGCACGTAAATCGAGAAGTATTTGTCCCACATCGGAACTTTGGGAATTGAACATCCCACCTACCTATACATAAAGGGTACACATTTCCCAATAAAGGTAACTAAGTTTTACTATTACAATTACTCCACCGAACTTACCATTTACTGCTTCCTCTTACGAACGAAAGTAACTGACTTGATCGTTGGAGAGCCTTAGGTCGGCACCACACTGGTGCCTGTACTAACGGAGACCCGCGATACACTTAAGTTGACAAGTCACAGGAGGGACACGCGTCATTTGGTGATTGGGCAACGAGTACTCGACAGTTGGAACATTTAACGCTTCAACACACGTATTTCGAGAATACGATTTATGTTATACCTTGATGATGGTTTGATGGATGATTTTATATGGTTTACACATATCCTATTTTGTTAATGATTTGATGATGTGACATTGGATTTGCATGTGAATTCGGGCACGAGACCCATTTCGATAAACTATGATTTCGGATTTGTTTTTGGAATTTGGATTACGATGGATTCTGGATTTGCTATAAATTACACATGGTTTTGGGTTTAAAGACCCGGTACTATTGCTGGATCTAGTTTTGGGTTTAAAGAACCGGTTGATTGATGTGATGGGGGAGGGCCCTTGATTGATATGTTTTGAGTTTAAAGACTCGGTTATTGTGATATCCCCCGAGGCCTATTGATTGTGTTTTGAGTTTAAATACTCGTTGATATCCCGGGAAGGCCTGATATGTGTGAGTTTAAAGACTCTGTGATTGAGATCCAGCAGATTGATTGACTTGTGATTTACTATTGATTTCCGATGTTTTCAGATGTATTGGGCAGTGGCCCAGTTTATATGGCTTGATGGATTATTGGGCTATGTTCTTGTACTTGGATTTTGATTCATGGTTTTGGGCTGAGGCCTTGTGTTTATGGGTTCGAGCTAAGGCATGAGTTTTGAAAAAAGGAAATGATTTTGGTTTCCATACACGGTTTCTTATATTAGAAATGAAATGGATTATGAAATGATTTTCGAATGCATGCATTGGTTTTACGTGGAGGGTAGAAATTTCTTTCCTGTAACATGTTTTATAAACTGATTTATTTTCGTCTACTCACACCTTTTATGTTTTTATTGACCCTCCAGGTCGTGACGCGACAATCGAGGCTGATTGGGAGGTGGAGGCATGAGTAGGCACAGGTGCGGTTATCCTTTGTTTGACAAGTGCTGGGGGTAATTTTGGAATTTCAGTTGACTTGTCAGATAGGAGAAGGACCCGGTATGGTTTTTCAATGTTCCTCAGGGGACGGTTCTGTCACGGGGCATTAGCAAGGGGTTAAAGTCCTAGTAGATCTGCAGGTCGATAGGAGCGAAGATCCAGGTGGAGTGGGTTGAACGACTTTCCGCACCGTACCCCAACGTGCATACTCTGCTGGTGCGGGAAATGGGGATGATTATTCGCACCAGATCGAAGATGATGGCTGACACCATCAAAGAACAAGCCCCCGCGGAGCTCGTCATTTGTTGGTCTGGTTTACGGATATGAAATTTTTTACAATTTTATTTTTTATTTTTTATGGTTTAATATACTTTAATAATGGATTGCATATTAATTTTGAATGGGATGAGACCAACGCCGCTCTAATGGAATACATCAACTTCCATTAGCAGAAGCGGAATTCTGACTGGAAGTTCGAGCTCTATGCCTACTACGAGCGCTGGAGCTCGCATGCTCTGGCCCTAGCAAATCCTCCTGAGGAAATGCTAGGGGACAAGTTGGTGGGGTGGGAGTGGTTATGCGAGCATTGGATCAGCAATCAATTTAAAGTAAGTTAATTTTTTTCTATATTTATTTAATATTAATTTACGTACTTCTGTATTTGTAATACTTCTTTTCCTAATGTGCAGGTAAAATCAAAATCTAACAAGGCAAATTGGGCAGAGAAGAAATTTGAGCACCACGGGGGATCGCGCCCCTTGTTAGCTCAACATAAGGCACAACATGTGGCTAGGTCCCTGTTCCCGGAGGTAGAGGCCTAGGGGGAGATTTATGTTGGGCGAGGCAATGAGATAGTTGATACTATTCACATAAGTTCAATATTTGCAGTTATTAAATATTTTATTATTTTTAATTACATAATTTTGTAATTATTGCTTTATTCAACTTTGTAGGCCGCCATGGTGGAGAAGGTGCAACAGACTCAGGAACAGTTGACCCAACAACAACCTGAGGTCCCGCTACAAGACCAACTACCGGATCCCGAGACGTCGATTGGCATCCTGGAGCGCCATCTTGGCCGATGACCCGAGAAAGTTGTCTGGGGTGTCGGAGCGGGGCTCTTTCGAGAAATCTCGAGCCGATCCTCAAGTTTGTCTCGGGGAGTTAATCCCAAGGAGGTCACTCAGTTGCAGGGCAACTTGGAGGCCCTTCAAGCGAAAAATACGGAGCTTAAGGTTGGCCATGCGCGCCTCGAGGCCCAACAAGCAGTTATGCAGGCACAACTTGCAATACTTTTGACCCAAATGGGTCAGCATATGTCTGATGTCAATGGCACACCCTCCCAGTTGGATCCTAGTCAGCAGCCTGCCCAGGATGATGCTCACCACCACCGAACAATTAGAACTTTATTAGGTTTTTTTTTTTATTATGTAAAATTATTACATTTATTTTATATATATTAGATTTAATTTTCTTTTAATTATAATTTTTTTCATGTTTTAATATTATTTCCATTTATTTATATATATAATATTACATAAATATAATTATTCAAATATTAAAATAATTAATAAAAAAAATTTAAACGGTGGCCCGACGGATACATCTACCGGGCAATGTCGAATCTAGCCTGGCGCATCTCAGTTGGGCAAACCTCGCTTGCCTGATTGTTATCGTATTTTCCGACTACGTTGCTCGGTGAATACTGTGCTGGACAACAAGCGTTGACTAACGTTTAGCTCGATGGACCATCGTAATCCGCCAGGCTAAACCTTTGCCCGAAGAGGCCTGCTCGACGCAGTTGGCCCAACGGAGATGCACCAAGAAAACGTTAGCCCGATGCATGGTGAGATTAGCTAGGCGGAGCCCTCCGCCGAGCAAATACTATTTTTTGTAGTGTTTGATGCATTGAATCTATGCGAAATGAGGGAAGTTTAAAAGGGAGAGGCACTATAGTCCCTTCCACTCTGCTAGGGTTAAGGTTTAAAGTTTTTTTTCCATTTTTTTTTTGCTATTTGTGGTGTTCATGGTGGTTGGGGGTTTTCAACGAGGGTAAGAGGCTACGTTTATGCATCTTAGTCAGTGAGTCTGGGTCAGTGCTTGTGCTGGTTTCACAGCGGTTATGGTGCTCACATTTTTGGCTATTTCTCTGTGTGAGTGAGGGTGGTTTATGTGTGACACAGTTGATATTCTCTGTTGTCTCTCTCATTTCTGGCACCTGCTCTTTGGCTGGCTTGACGGCTATATGTTGCTAATAGATGTTCTCTCTGCTAAGGCAACACTACTGGAAATCTCGGAGGCTGAAACAACGGAGTTGGACTTCTATAAGGAGGTTAGGCCATCGATGTAAACAAGATTTGTTCTGGTGAGGTTGCTATTGACTTCGAAGGCCTATAATAAGGAGGCTTTGCTAGGAGCACCTCAAAAAGATCTGCATGTAGGGGACATTTCTCGGTGGTTCTAGTTGGGGACTCAAGTAGGCTTTTTTTCTCTTTCGAGACCCTTGCTGATCGCCAGAGTGGAAATGGAGCTCCTTGGTCTTTTGATCAGGCTCTTTTTGTGTTGCCAATGATGAACGACTTGGTTGATCCCAGTGAGGTGTACCTCGATCGACAAGAAATCTGGATCAGGGTAAGAAAGATTCCTTCTATTTTTTTTTTTGAATCCAAACTTGGTGGAAAGGGTTGGTAATCATGTGGGAGTGCTTACTGGTGCTAATTAAGGCCTAATTGGGGATTGGATAGGTAGTTTTCTTGAATCTGAGTAGAACTCTCTTTGCTAGAACCACTTAAATGGTTTGTGATTCTTAAGTTGTTGGCCTCTGAACCTATAAAGAGGTATGAAATTAAATATGAAAGGCTACCGCTCTACTATTTTTGTTGTGGTAGACTGGACCATATTGCTGCCACTTGCTTTTTACCTTCTTTGAATAAGGGGGAGGAAGTAACAACATTTCAGTCGATGAAAGACTATGGACGAAGAAGTATTCAGTATTCAACCTAAAATGGGTTTAAGGATTGTGTTTTGGGCCTTGCTGTCAGGACCCACCTCGATTTCTCCCCGAAAACCGAGGTAAATCCTGCTCCCGTCTGACACCCCGACACAAGGACTAAATTAACCTCACGAAAACCACCAATATACAACGCCAGACGCAGGAGATTTTAATACAACCCAATGTCAACAACTATACAAAGCATAGTACCAAAAAAAGTGAAACAAACCGATACACAAAGTACACGCACAACGGAAAATTTAAACCGCTCCGGAACCACTCTCGAGTACTCTATGCCTCTGATGCTGCCTCAACGTCAAAAACTCCCGCACTAGCTCCACGACCTGGAGGGCAATTTAAAAACACAAAAGTGTGAGTGGACCGAAAGGAATAAAAGTTCGAAAACCATTTCATAAACAGATCAGGGTTTTGGCCCTCCGTTTTGAAAACATACATGCATAACCCAGTCGTTGAAAACATTTAGAAATCACGTCATAATCACCATGAAAACAGTTATAGAAATCACGTCATAAGCATCATAAAACAGTGCCATAAAACATAAATACCAAGCAATCATTATCCGATCAAACCTGCTGGACCTATCCGAATCTTTAAACTCCCGAGTCTTTAAACTCAATCTAGGCCTCCATAATCCGAGTCTTTAAACTCCCGAGTCTTTAAACTCAACAGGCCTACGGGGGAAAATATCAATATATCTGAGTCTTTAAACTCCCGAGTCTTTAAACTCAATCCGGGCTCGTCCCCCGTCAATCACAATATCCGGGTCTTTAAACCCAATAACCAGATCCAGCAAATCTAATCCAAAACCATTTGAAAACCATTTCTAAATCCATATCCAAACCCGAATCCGAAATCACTGGTCTGATGTTCTTCCGGCATCCAGAACCGTCATTCCGAACCCAAATCCGAAATTCCACTTTTCTATTTTAAAACCAACTCTCGATTCTCAAAATTCGATTCTAAAACCGAAAACCTTGCTTATTAAATAATTTCTTAAATCCATTTGAAATCACTTATCATTTGAAATCCCAAAATCATGGCATCGAAATCAGAATCCAAACTTTCCTCGTAAAACGTACTAAAAACCGTACTTTCTCGAAAAACGTGCAATTATGTAAAACCAACATAGCATATTCAACAATCATGAAATCACATGTAAAACCATAAAAAAATTATAGAAAAACACTTATGCATGCTCAAGTATAGAGAAGGGGTCCACTCACAGATACCGGGCACGTCACTCGCGTCCCGTACGTCCCGTACGTTCTGCACGTTCCTCAGCCTCCTCGGGGAATCCCGATCCTATCAACAGTCACCAAAATACGTCACTAACGCATTCACTAAGGTCCTCCTAATTTCCCACAAAAATCCCCGGGTCCTAATCGTAACGAACCGAGACCCTAAACCTTCAACCTCGCAGAACTAACTCGAATCGACATCCGATTAGCCCGAAACCTATCCCAAAATATTCGTTACAACATCTAGGCCAAAAACCTAGTTGGAAGGTTCCCTAGAAAACACCCCACGCGCCCCCACCCGCCGCCCAAAGTGGCTGCGCGTGGGCCTCACGCGCCTGCACAGTCACTGTTCATCTTCAACCTCTCGACCCCGTGTACTGTTCCGGACCGGCGTGACCGGTTCTCCGCCGTCCGTCCACCAATTTCCTCCCTCTTTCCACCATTCTCTTCGTCCTCTACCCAGCAATCCATTCCCCTACTCAAAACACTCCAACACAGCCTCTAAACCATTGTCTCTAGCTCAAAACAAACCCGTTCAAATCCTCTATTCGCACTCACGGACACCCATACACTTCCCCTTCACGGCTTCGACCTTAAACTACTCCTAGGGACCTAAGGAATCGATTAGAACCTACCGGACACCTCGACTCAGCCCCTAACTTCACGACTATCGATTTGAAATTCACAACAAAACAGAGCAATTAAACGGGTGAAAAAAATTACCTTCCTGTTGATCGCCGCCGTACTCGCCGCCGCGTCCCCTGGAGTCCACAGGGCCGTCCTAGCCTCCCCTCGAGCCCAATTTGATCAACACACGGCAACACCACCACCAAGTTCCCTCAACACCTCTCTGTTTTTCCCATGAACTCACCCTCTTCACACACCAGTCTTCCTCTCACGAGTTGCCCTCACAACCTACTCACTACCTCTCTCTCGATCTCTAATCACTTACTCAAACACCAGGACACACAAACACACACGGCCAACGCTCAATTTCCTCTCAATCTCACCCTCTGTTTCTCTCTTCTTTGAACAAACACGATGCACACACTGCACAATTTTAAAACACACACCGTGCACGCCCTAGAAGCCACTACACACACACCACGTGTCACAATCCTATAATCCCTCTCACAAATATCCACTTGCACCTGTACACTTGGCCTTATCAGATTGGCCCAATTCCCAATGCACCAAAAAGACCAAAATGCCCTTGTGAGTCAAAATTACCGTTTTTCCCTTGCCGTTCTAGACCCGTATCTCGCCCGTCCAATGTCCGGTGAAGACATGCCACCTGTCGTTGAACTCAGGACGACGAGATCTACCTAATGGTCCTCGGTCTACGTGTAAAAACCTCGTCACACGAAAAGTCAACTTTTCCCCCTATTTTAACCAAATTATGGTAATACCCTCAACCTTCCGAACATCATAACTTCCTCTTCGGATGTCGGAATCGGGCGTGCCACCTGTCTACGGACTCGTGACGTCCCAAACTACGTCACGGTCATCGGTCAATACCCAATTGACCGCCCGAATTAAAAGTCAACATTTTGCCTAAACTAGGGGCAAAATCGTCATTCTCCGCCCAAGGTCCAACAGTAACCGACTAAACACCGATTAAGCTCACTAATCCGTCACTAAGCACTGCCTTAACCCTAATTTCCGGGACGGGTCCTTACACTTGCCCCGGGGCAAAGGGATTGAGCATCGACAGAGTTATTGACAGGACATGCCCTTAATTACTGTGAAAACCGAACTGACCTTACTCTCGTCTGACAATTCTTGTTAGACAAGGGATATACCCTAATTATTAACCAATTTCACATCACTACTAAATTAGCCAAAAATTATCCACTCTTGCGGGGTTACCGCCCACATCCGTCTCACTAAACCTAACAGGTAGTGAAAGTTACTAATTTGACCCTAAATAGAACTTTACTTTCATTATTGTAAAAACAATTATCACTATTTTCCACCTTAAGTATATTAAAATCATTAAATGATAATGTTAATAGATAGAATAATTAAACAAGTAATAACAACAATAAATGGACATATGATATTTGAGCATCATCACCACATCACGTCGAAAAATTCATGTACTTACTTCCTATTACCTAAGTAAACCTATATTCATTCCATAACTTCCATCACTAATATTTCTTTGCTTGTGGTTACTATTATCCTCCTTACTTTCATTTTAAACACCCAAATTTACCTTGGTTTTACTAATTATTTGAAAATAATTCCTCAATTTCCAGTACAATCAATCATAGTATAAACTATAATTTTTTACATCATAACAACTTCATAACCTAACCAATATATATATACATGCAAGTCCTTTAAAAAAACCTCATTCCATCTTCCTTGAATCCTTCTGACCATTATAACTTGTCGTTTGGGTTCCTTAACTCCCCCCAAATCCTAAGGTTTGAATCCCACACATCATCCATTTATTACATTTAGTAATAAGGTTACTAACATTTAATAATAATCATAGTTAATCTGACAACAACATTTACATAACAATATAATTACACATTAAACTATTTAATCATAGTCTCAATATTTATCATGTTCACCCATAATACATCCACTTTATATTTTAGTAAGACTCATAATAACCTCACAAAAAAAATCCACAATTGTTAGAATTCAAATAGTAATTGTTAAATGACACATAGATTTTGAACAATAAAAAAAGTATCCAATTAAATCAATTTTTGAACCAATAAACTCAAAATGGAAAGATGAACATCCTTCATGTTGACAGTCGTCGAAGAAACCATCGCACGCGCCCTCATGCGCCGGTGAAGGCCTCTACGTGTGTGTTTCACTCGCTAGCCTATCACCAGCAACCTCCAGTACCCAGCGACTAAACCTGATTCTAAAAATCATTTTTCTCAACCATTTTCTATGATTCAACATCCATGTTCTTCGTTTTGATCCCAAGAAATGATCTATAATATCTAAATTCAGAAAACTTACCTCGATAGCCTTGTCCAAGAATCTAGCTTTCGACCATGGTTTCCAGAACTGCCAAGCAGAGTTTCTGACGTCATATCCTCAATTTTTCTATCTTAAACTAATCCTAGGCACTCACTTAACAGCCCAAGATCCTCAAATAGTTATTACTAGACATCAAAATACTTTGACAACCCACGACCATTACTTGGCTTCACGAGTTTACTCGAGCTATGGGTTTGGGAAGGTCTCAACCTTTCTAATTCCCTTAGAACTATTCTCTCTCCCTTCTCTCTTCCTTTTTCTCTTCTTTGTTCTGTTTTTCTTCGCCTTCTTCCTGCCTCTCATTTTTCTCTCATTTTCTCCTTTTTCTTTTCCTTTCGGCCAACCACCATCGACCCATACACAAAATCCACACACACACACACACACACACACACACACACACACATATATATATATATATACACACACACACACTGAGGTTGGTGAGAAAGATAAAGGGAGGAGAAATGGAGGTTTCTCTAGAATATTCTAGGCTTTTCTTTCGGAATGACCAAAATACCCCTATGCATACCCTAGCCATTTTTTACTCATATAGAACCTATTCAATCTCGGATTTCAACATACCACATGTATGTGGACTCAGAAATCTGAGTCCTTCGTAACGGTCCCCACGATACATCCACAAAGTCTCTCGATCAAAGAGTCAAGACTTTGACCTTATAAGGGTAAAATCGTCAATTTTCATTTTCTCAATTTTCGGGTTGTTATAGTCATTTTCCTCGTGAGAAATGGGATTATTTGGACTCATGGTGCGGAATTTGGGTTTGAAAATTATCATGTACTGTGAAGATTTTGTGAATTGTCGTGAGGCGAGCAATGTGAGCTGGAAGAGGAGATGTCTTGAGAAAGGAAGGGTGATGGACGTAGGGGGAAAAGGTCAGAGGAAATCTCTTCTGCTGAGTTACTGGCATCACTGCCCACTGCTACTTTTAGAGGAATGGGGTTGAATTCGTGTGCTAGTTTTGGTGGTGTTTTGGGTGGGATTGATCTACTCCCAATGGCTTTGGGTGCTTCTGACAGATCCAAGGGCTATACTTCAACTGTGGGAGGTATAGTGAGCAAAGAGACGATGAGGCTGTTGGTGCTAGCTTCTCCTCACATGTCCATGGCCATAGAGATTGGAAGCCCTTAGCTGGATATGGAACTGGTTGATTCAACTATGGACGACACGGGTTATGGAATTATGAATGCTAGTAAGGGGAAGGCTAAACAGAAAAATGGGCGAGGTCTAGGGATAGCATTGGGGGGCTCCTAGTTGAAGCTAAATCCTCAAAAGAATAGGTAACCTGGTAGGAAGAACAGCTCTTTCAACTTGATTACCTCTGCTAGCAAATCAACGGTGGTTTAATCCACAGAAATGATGGGGTCCATGGGTATGGCCTGTCACAAAGCCTGAGTGTCTTCTGTTGGAATGTACATGGCTAAGATGCCAACGTGTGATGGAGGCTCTAAAGTACTTTTTCAGGGAAAAAAACCATGTATTCTCTTTCTTATGGGAACTAGGAAAATTGTTCAGCATATGGAATTTATTAAACACAGTCTAAGAGTTGCAAAGATTTATTTGTTGGTAGAATTTAGCATGTTCGGGGGGCTTGCGTTATTTTGGGCCCATGGTGTTGATGTTATTATTCGTTCTTACTCTGTTGGTCATATTGATGCTCTAGTTAAGGGGGTGTGTGGGTCTCCCTTTCGTTTTACAAGTTTTTATGGTTATTCGGAAGTTCAGATGAGACATTTTTCTGAAGATCTTCTCCAAAAAAATTAACTATGATGGGGGAGCTCTTTGGATGGTTGGTGGTGATTTTAATGAGGTTGCAGTTTACACTGAGCAAAAATAAAAAAGGATTCGACTCTTTTCCCAAATTCATGATTTTTTTTTTTATGCCTTGGTGGATTGTGTCCTTAAGTCGACTCCCTTAAGCGGGCAAAATTTTACTTGGAGCAACAGATGGATTGAGGATGGGCTTGTCAGAGTCAAGCTTGATAAAGCGGTGGTGAATTATGTTTTCCTCTAGCTATTCCCTGTTGTTCTGACTTTCCACTTGAACTCTTAGGCCTTGGATCATCTCCCTCCTTGGGCTCGACTCTGTAAAAATCCAAAGAGGGGTCGGAGGCTTTGACGACTCTTTTTTTAGGAAGCCTGGGCTAATACAGGTGGTTGCAAGTAGGTAGTCTCACTGGGTTGGCAGGAGGCAAGGGCCAATGGTGTTGTCTAAATTGGCTTCTATATAGTCTAAGCTACTTTCTTGGAACCGCACAGCTATGGGGTGCATCCCCAGTTGCATTATACAATTACAGGCACAACTTGATGATGTCCTTAACTCTCAGCCATCTACCCAGTATCTGGAGGTTAAGCGTCATCTAGATAGGGAACTTGATTACCTATGAGCTAAGGAAGAGCTTCTTTGGAGGCAACAGTCTAGAGTGTGTTGACTTTGAGAGGGTAATAGAAATACAAAGTTCTTCCATCAATTTGCAAAGGAGAGAGGAAAATGAAATTTCTTTAAAGAGGCTTATGACTCATAGTAGGTTTTGTGCACTTTTGATCTTAACGTGACTAAGGCTTTTGAGGGATAGAGTGACGGACATACATTTGGTTGTTGAGTCTATATAGCCAGTGTTGGGTGGCTCTAAGAATGCGAACCATTGCAAACTTTTTTGTAAAGGCTGAGAGATAGAAACAACATTATTTAGCATGTTCCCAACTAAGGCTCCTAGGTTGGACACCTTTCCAACCTTATTCTATGAACGCTATTGGGATATTGTGGGTGACAATGTGTCCTCATTTTACCTGTCGATTCTTAATCATGGAGTGACTGTCAAAGAGATTGACCACACCCTCATTTCACTTCTTCCAAAGGTGGTCCACCCAAATAAGGTAACCGATTTTTGGCCTATTTCTTTATGTCATGTAATTTATAAAATTATTTCCAAACCTATTGTAAACAAGTTGAAAATAGTGATGTCGGCTCTCATCTTCAAGTATAATGGGTTTATAACAGCATTAGGTTATAGAATTTTCGCAATTGTGCTGTGAAATGTAAAATAAATAAAGAAAATTAAAACTCAAAACGCTGTTAAAGGGCAACAAAAGTGTGCTAGTCAGGAAGATAAAATCACAAGGCGGGGGAAGCCAAAATTTCATCGCCCACTTCCTTTTCTAAAACAAAGTGTTTCTCAGCCTTACTCTCAAGAAAAGAAACATCAAATCAACATAGTCTCAGCCTCTCTCACTTTCATCGCGCCGCTCTCACTAGGTCTCCTAGCTTCTGTCAGTTCTTGTTCAACCTCAGCCTTCTCTCCCTCTCACTCTCACTTCTGATCTCCATCACCTCCATCTTCAATTCTGAAGCATAATTACTAATTTCTGTCTTCGATTGTTCACACTTCTATCTTCGATTCTTAAGAGCGTCTCTCGATCTCGACCTTCAATTTTTCATCAACTTAATCTTTGATTATTCATCACCAAGATCTTCATCTTCAGTTCTTCATTACCTTCATCTTCTTTCCAGATCTCCTAATCCTTCATCTTAGTCTTCTATGTGAAGAGTTGTTCTGTTGCTTGTATAAGAAAGCGATAGAAGGTGACTTTGGCGAGGGGAGCACCAGTACCAGGGCCGGTCGCAAAGTTGAGGCAAGCTCCTGAATCGGCTAGAGCCTTGTAGTGATGGTTGTGTGGGACTTCAAGACATACTCTGCACTCCCTTACTTGAAGCTATTTTTTTGGACGATATGGGGTCATGCTTCTCCTCCTACCAAGTTAACCATTTTTTCTTCAATATTCTTTCAGTTTCTTGCATTCAAACTTCCAATTTTCTTTCATTTTCATGTTTATGCTAAGGGGTTATTTGCAATAGATCTACTTCCTTTGTTTATTATGTCAAATTTGGTTGTACAAAAAACATAATTTGCTGTATGATTTATTGAACATGGAATCATACCTTCTTCCCCCTCAACAACCTAGTAGTAAGCCTTGTATTGTTGGCATTTCACTAGGATATCTGCATGTTATTGATGTATCCATGACATATTAAATGAATTCGTTGGATTTTACAATAGATGGATCTTTATTTCTTTTCAACAAGAGAGTCCTTAGGGATTTCTGCAGAGATGGGCATTGTTGGCGTGAAAAGAAGGATGGAAGAACTGTTGGTGAAGCACATGAACAGGCTTAAGGTTTGTTAAAAGCATGTATTTGGTCATAGTAAATGCTTTCTTTTGTGAAACAGTCTCTGTCTGCATAGCACTAATAAGTAATTTTTTTTTATGGGAAGCTATGTAATGGAGAATGTTTTGGTTAGAATAGTTCACTAGCTCGACGAAGGTTTCTTCTATTTAGAAAAATTCATACATAATCCTGCTCTATTTTTGCACTTTATTTGCTAACAACATTTAATTCACATGATTAGGTTGGAAATGCTGAAACTTTAAATTGTTATTATTCATATGGAGAGGACAACCCAAAATTTCAGAGACGTAGATGCAAGACCCGTGAGTACCCTTGTTATTTTTGTTGAGTGCAATTCTTGATATATTTGTCTGTCCTTCTAAATTCCTTCCATATTAAGAGTTGAGATAAAGGAGAAATATATTTTATCATAAACTGACACAGAGTCCATTCGTCGCATTAGCATCTGTTATGAAGTACATTTACTGAAGGAAGTTTTACAACTTAGACTTTTTTTTTGGCAGGGCATATGAGTGCATTTTTCTTGTGCATTATAGAGAAATTATCCAGATGAGTCTATGATTTTCTTTCTTAAAATAAACAAAGATGTGCATAACATCCTATGGTCTGTTGCTTGAGTTTTGTATTGACATCACTGCTTCCAATGATGCATTTAAGGGAAATTGCAGTCTTGGTTCTTTTTTTCAATCACCAGTGTCTATGCTGATTAGCCTTCTAGTGAGAAAGGAGGGGCTATCCATGTCTGGCTTGAGGGCATAAAGTTATTAAGGGTTCTAGTGTGATTTGTGATTTAGAGGATTAGGACGACATCAAATTGGCATATATATATATATATATATATACTAAGTACTAACATATACTACTCGATATTATATGTATATATATAGTATATATACATACATATACTATATAGTATGCATATATGTAGTATATGTGTATAGAATACTAACTCTAGTATATGTGAAATACTTCATTTTTCTCTCAGCCTCTCTCACTTCATCGCCTCCACCCTTCTAATCATTCATCACTCTTTATCACACGAGTCAAGCCATCTCGAGAGAGGTTATTGGGAATAGAGTCTCGGTCAAAGACAGGGCCCAAAGTAGAATTCTAGCCGATGTTTTCTCGCAGCAGCAGAATCGTAGCACCACCTTCGTTCAATCAATCGATTAGAAGCATTTGCTAACCAATGTGTAACGACCCATCTCGGAGTTCGGGAGTAGATTAGTGATTAATGATGGATTAGTGACGTTAAACGGTGATTAGTTGGGTGATTTCGGACGGACGGTGTGAAATGTCGGTTTTACCCCTAGTATGGGCGAAATGTTGACTTTTCGTTCAGGTCGTCAAAATGACCTTGACCAATGACTATGACGTAGTTTGGAACGTCACGAGTTCATAGACAGGTGGTACGTTCGATTTTGACATTCGAGGAAGAAGTTATGATGTTCG
Organism: Prinsepia uniflora; assembly: GCA_032719365.1. Lineage (NCBI taxonomy): Eukaryota > Viridiplantae > Streptophyta > Magnoliopsida > Rosales > Rosaceae > Prinsepia > Prinsepia uniflora. The sequence continues at coordinate 28,390,525 of CM064873.1, forward strand.
GAAGTTTGAGGGTATTATGGTAATTTGGTTGAAAAAAGGCAAACTGTTGACTTTTCATACGACATGGATTTGTCACGCATTTTGAGGACCGTTAGGTAGGTCTCGATTCCTTGAGTACAACGACAGGCGACACGCTGTCATCGGACTTTGGACGACTCAGATATTGGTCTAAAAATGCTAGGGGCAAAATGGTAATTTTTCATTTAGGGGGCAGTTTGGTCATTTTGTTGCATTGGGATCTGTGCCCAGTGAAAATGGGACCCTTGGCTGCTTTGGATATGGTGTCCAATAGATTTTGGACAAATGTCATTCTCTTGATGGTTGTAGAACCTTGCACGACCGCCTCATTTTTTTTTTTTAAAATGAGTTTCAATGTTTTAGCACGATTTTGGGGGAGTGAAAAACAGAGAGAAAAACAAAGGCCGGTGAGTGTGTGATCGTGAACCCATTTCCCTCAAACCCTGAACCGTGACTTGTGTTTGAAACAGAGAGTTTAGATGAGAGTAGAATGGTGGTGCCACCGTCGTGAATGGCCGAGGATGGTGGCCCTAACCCGTGAGAGATCCTTGACCGTGAGAGATCCTACGTCAAACAGTTGGAAAACGTGGTCCTTAGCTCTTGATTTTTGAATGGGATTGATAGGCAAGGTTGAGACAAAGAGGGTGGAGGTCACGGCGGAGCTCACGACGGCGTGGGAGGCAAGTTCGTGCGAAGAAAAGCTTTCGAGTTCAAAAATGGAATTGTGGTTTTTAGTAATTATTGATCGATGGTGATGGTGGGAAGCTGTTTTGGAGGTTGCCATGAACTCATAGGTATTGAAACTACGGCCAATGGTGGCCGGAGTCTCGAGAACGCATAGGAAGGAGTTTGAAGAGTTGATCAATTGTTGGGAAGGTAAATTTGAGACTTAAACTTCATGTTTTGATCATACTAAGCGTTTAGAAATTAAAGGACGAAACTATAGGGATTAAAAAGATTAAAAACGTACCAGAAATGGCTAGAAACCGCTCCCGCCGTTCCAGTCGAACCGGGCCTATAGAGCCGAACCGGGCCCGGTTCACTTGAGGACAGGGACAGGGACAGTGAACAGTAACTGCACTTGGTTTCACGCGCAAGATGATTGGGCAGCGCGTGAGGGCGCGTGGGCCCTCTTTTCGAGGCAAGTTCAACACGACTTTTAAAGTAATCGATGTAACAAACATTTTAGGATTGATTTCGAGTCAATCGGACATCGTTTCGATAGATTTCGGGATGTCCGAAGGTTTAATGGCTCGGTTTAAAATACTTAAAAATTTGGAAAAATGACGGGGCTTTAGTAGAAGCTTTGTGAAGTAGTTAGTGACCTTATTATAGGATTTGGACAGGTTCGGGAAGTCAGGTGATAGCGGATTAGCCAGGGACGGAATATTGCACGCATATCGAGGCAGCGGCGCGAATGGTCTGTTAGTGGACTTTTCTTTCTAACTTATGATGCATGCATAATGTTTTTATATGTTTTCTATATGTGATTGCTATGATTATGATTCTGATATCTGTGATTTACGATTTTGCACGTATTTCGAGATATTTACGTAATTGCACATTTTACGAGATATGATCTTATGCCGTGATTTGATAATGGTTTTGATACTATAATTTTGGGATTTGACTTATGATTTGATTTCAAGGATTTGAAATGGATTCTAGAAAAGTAATGTCGGGCATGAGGCCCCGTTTTTATTAATTTGGGCTTTCGGTTTTCATGTGCCTTCGGGATTTGAATCGAGATTTCCTTTGATGATTTCATATTTGGTTTTGGACTCGAGTCTCTATGATTTTCACTTGATTTTGGGTTTAAAGACCCGTTACTATTGATTTTGGGTTTAAAGACATGTTGCTATTGATTTTCATTTGGTTTTAGGTTTAAAGACCCGTCGTTATTAGTTTTCGATTTAAAGACCCGGTTGTTACTGCTGGATCTGATTTTGAGTTTAAAGACTCGGTTGATTGACGGGGGAGGGCCCTTGATTGATAATATCTCTCGAGGCCTGTTGATTGTGTTTTGAGTTTAAAGACTCGTTGATATCCCGGAACGGCCTGATATGTTGTTTTGAGTTTAAAGAATCGTTGGACGGCCTGATATGTGGTTTTGAGTTTAAAGACTCGTTGATATCCCAGGCAGGCCTGATGTACATGTGTTTTGAGTTTAAAGACTCGGTGCATGAGATCCAGCAGATTGATTGATTATGATTTTCGGTTGGTTTTTCACTGGTTTTCAGATGTTTTGGGCAGTGGCCCGGATGGTTTGGATTTGTGAATTTTGGGGCTGAGTTCCCGTACTTTGATTAATTTATGATTTTGGGTTGAGGCCCTGGATGTGAAACAGATTTGAGAAAAGGAAATGAGTTTTGGTTTTTCGTAAACGATTCTATTACTTTGGACATGGAAAGGTTTTCATTACCTTGGAAATACAATGGGTTTTTTTATGCTGAAAATGAAACTGATTTTTATTATTTCGGAAATGAAATGGTTTTAAGGAGTGGTTTTCACACGCATGCATTGGTTTTACGTGGAGGGTATAAAAATCTATTCTTATAATTGCGTTTCTGAACTTATTATTTATTTTGTCCACTCATAGTCTTTTATGTTTTTCGATACCCTCTAGGTTTGATGCGGTACGGGCTGTTGTGAGAGCGAGACGGAGACATCACACATGCGATCCACAGTACGTTCTGTGCACTTTGGGACATCGGAAGGTGGATTTGGTACAGTGGCCTGGTATTCCTTGTCCAGCTTATGTGTCACATAGAGGTTGGACAATGGTTTAGCCTTCGTATCACACGTTAGTTAGACGGGAACATGACTCATCCCTTAATCTCGGGGGATTGAGGGTGGGTCGTGTCACAATGAGAGGAAGCAGATTCAAGCTTCCTCAAGTCTGTCAAGCTCCTATTTTTTTGCTTGATACGCAAAACTAAGCAATAAAGTAAACAAAAATTTATGGTTTGAGGGTACCTAAGCATGATTATCGTTTGATTAATTAATTAGGGGGTAGTTGATTGGTTTTTACTAACGTCTTACATGATTAACTAATCTAAATTAACCTAACCTATTATTTACATGGTCAACTCATCTTTAACTTAGCTCATTCATAAATTATGCCAATTCCAAAATCAACAAAATACTAACGTCTTACATGATTAACTAATCTAAATTAACCTAACCTATTATTTACATGGTTAACTCATCTTTAACTTAGCTCATTCATAAATTATGCCAATTTCAAAATCAATGAAATTTCAAAACCTAAGTTTAATGAAATACATGTACATTATCTTAAGTACGTGCTCGGGAATACGCCCTATACACTTTCAATGATCTAGAATCGGGAATACGCCCTATATCTAATCAAACATTAAGTATAAATATAGCATGGAAGATTATTGAAATCAATACAAAATGTAATACCATAGTAAAGTTAATGATCAATCCAATAAACACGATATTCAAATTCAAAGAGAAAACTACGGGGTTAAGAGGTTGAGTTACACTTTGAATCCTCGGGAATACGCCATATAGATGCTAGGTCGTTCAACACTCTTGGTGAGACACTCAAGACTACGCCTTATATGTCAATGGAGGATTGGTGAATTATGAAGGATGGTGTAGTTTACTTTTGCACAAAAAGTCTCAAATTTATTGAAAAAGGAAAATTGGTTTAAGCAGAATTTTGGTACAAAAATGGGCGACCCCTTACAATTAGCATAAGCCTCTCTATTTATAGGAAAAAATTAATTTTCAAATAAATAGAAGTTCATAATTTAATTATAAAAGGAAAATGATTAACTAATTAATATTGAAGTCCTAAAAGAATAAGGTTATAAAAATCATAATTAAAAAGGTAAAAAAAATCATAATTAACAAGAGGAAATCTTTTCCTAATTAAAAAGGTAAAATAATGTTGGGCTTAGTCCTAATTAAATCCTAATTGTGTGAGGAAATTAAAAACTGCTGGAATTTCAAAGATGGAGCAGCTGGGAAATGTGCCACGTGAGGAAAAATAACACTAGTCCCGAAACTCCCGAAAAATTCAACGTATCCTGGACACGTTTTCCGAGGTGGAAAACCTCAGTTTGACCAACCTAACGATCTCTGATCGACCCAAAACCACCACCATTGGATTCGGATCGTTGAAACCCCTCAAATAACACTAGTCCCACCTCTAAATTTGAGCTCACACGCGTGGTCAACGCTGGTCAAAGTCAACGTTACTGACGTCAGCAAAGTCAACGATCAATAGTCAACGGTTGACATCATTGCTGACGTCAGCACTGACAAATCTGACAGTGCCACATGTCAGCCTGTCATTGGTCCACGTCACTAACATGTCAGTGACACGTGGCAGCCCGTGATTGGACAACGTCACTGACATGTCAGTGCTGACTAGTCATTGACATGTTAGTGCTGACTAGGCATTGACATGTAACACGTGTCAATACCTCATTGGTCCACCTCTGATAGCTATCAGATGATGATATCACCCACTGACATCATCATCGTCTTCAACCTCCGTCCAGGTCTGCAATTCGGCTCGTGCAGACCCGCGGACCCAACCAGATTCCAAAACCTTCCATACTAACTCTATTCGATCCCCGTTTCTTCCTACAGTTTCGTCCTGGCCTACCCTATCGATCTACGTGATCCAAACTAAGAAATCAGGACAGGATCATACTTGTTCGTATCATGAACAGTACCTGTCACTTGCAACCTCAAACTACCAGCGATTCCGGCCACTGTTGGCCGCGATTCCAAGCCCTCTGAGCTCACCTCAACCTCCAGAACCTCATCCAATCTGCCAAATCGATCAATAACCACCAAAACAAGATCCACCATTTTTGAACGAAAAACAGAGTTTTCGGGCTTTCTTACCCCTGTTGTCGTTGCTCCGCCGTGGCCACCGTCCTGATCGTCTCGACGCCCCCTTCAACTTCCATTCACGAGTCACAAGTGACAGATGAAGATTATGGGGTAGTGGTGTAGGATTAGGGTTTTTTTTGTTCACCGTTTATGGGTTTCACGGCTAAGGGAATGAAAAATAGAGAAGATAGGATGAATGATGATGAAGATAAGGACCCCAATTAATTGGGTTCTGGGCCTATCAGATGGGTGACACTTGTCACTCATCTAGTGGATCCTTCTAGATTTTTCCCCAATCAAATCATGCCACGTGTCGAAATCCTCGGTTTGCATGAATAGTGTCGTAACCCTTCCTAGACCCGTAACTTTTCCGTCGAACGTTCAAATTCGATATGCCGCCTGTTTACCGACTTGTAACGTCTTGATCTACGACGCGATCATCGATCCAAGTCCATTTGACTCGGGTGGTCCAAAGTCAACATTTTATCCAAATCCAGGGGAAAACGGTCATTTCATACCGTATGTCCGTGATTTCTCAACTAATCCTCGATTAGTCATGCTAATCCTCAAATTAATCACTAATTGAATCCCGAAATTCGGGATGGGTCGTTACAGATAGTCTCCTCTTTTTAATACTTGGTTGCCAAAATGCAAGCAATTGTTGGAAGTTTTGGAGAAATATAAGCATGTCTTGGTCCCGCTTATTAATTTTGAGAAATCTGCAGCCTGTTTTGGTCCTCATACGGATCCGATCCAGAAAAGATTAATATCTAATATGCTGGCGATTCATATTGTTGATTATCAAGAGAAATACTCGAGCTTACCTATGGTGACGAATAAAATTAACGGAAGTTGTTTGAGAAGGTTAGAGATGTTCTTCGAACCCAGCTTAACACTTAGAATGCTAAACTTCTTTCAGCTGCTGAAAAGGAGGTATCGGTTAAGGCAGTTCGTTACTCTCTGCCTACTTATGCTATGAGTGTGTTCCAATTGCCCAAGACTGTCAAAATTTATCTGTTGAAGTTGCCCAGTTTTGGTGGGGAAAGACTGGTAGGAAAGGGATTCATTGGCTCAATTGGCGAAAGCTTTGTACCCCTAAGAAGAGGGGGTGTCTAGGATTTAATATTTTTTAAGCTTTCAACCAAGCAAGGATTGCAAAGCAGGTATCGAGATTGCTGGAGCACCATTCTTCTCTGGTTTTAAAAATGTTAAAGGCTTGCTATTTTGTTGATAGGAATTTTAGGGAGGCATATTTGGGTTTGGCTCCCTCTTTGGTTTGACGGTTCATTATATAGGGCTGGGAACTTATCCAATAAAGACTGATGTGTAGGCTTGGTACAAGGGAGTCTATTGGAATGTTCCGTGATAAATGGATCCGATGACCACGCACATTCAAACCTCTTATGAACACAGGCTTACTTGTTGATGCCCTTATCTCTTCACTTATATTCGCTGACGGCTGGTGGAATCAGGAGCTCCTACATAATGTTTTTTGTCTGGAGGATGTGCATGCCATCTTAGTATTGTTGTCCCTGCTATAACTTTCTTTACAGATGGTCATTTTTGGTTCTACATGACGAATGGAAAGCACTCTATTAAGTCGGGGTATTACATTTCATTGCATTGGACCATATAGGGCATAAACTCTACAATGATGATCACTGAGTAATATTGGAAGCATCTTTGGAAGTTGAAAGTCCTGAATAAGTTGAATGAAGATACTCCTCATTCACTTTGGAATTGCAAGATGAGCCAACAAGAGTGGCGAGCTTCCAATCTTCCCCTTTTTGGCTTTCCTACCTTTAGCCAATTTTGGGATTTTTCAAGTTTGCATCCTCCAAACTCTCATTGTCTAAGAACAATATATTTAATCTGTGGACATGTGTAGAGCTGGAGAAATAAAGTGGTGCATCATTTACTGGTTATGGATACTATTAAGGTGGCTGAATCTGCATTGGCGGCGCAGATAAAGTGGCCAGGGCTATAATCTAGTAAACCTGGGGTATGACGTGAGATGGCGGGCTGATGGTCTAAGCATGCTGCCCTGGGTTTCAAACTTAACTGTGAGGCGGTTGTTACTTTAGAAAGAGAGTTAAGAGGGATTGGTAGGATCATGTGGGACTCTATTGGAGGGGTACTTGCTGGTTTCTCTGAACCTGCTCCAATTGGGACCTCTTTCTTGGCTACACAGATGGAGGCAGTGAAAATCGGGTTGCTAATGCTTCAATTAATGGGTATTCTGAATGTTGAGGTCAAGACTGACTCTTTGGAGGCGATTACTACTATTAGGTCTGCATGCGGAAATTGGAGTCCAGTTGGATTAATGGGATGTGTGATACTAAGTTTGATAGAGGCAACTGGATTGTAAGATGAGCGACGTCGTTTCTCTCCTAGATCAACAATCCAAGTGGCATACAGTCTTGCCTAGGAGGGGTTGCGACACAATGGAAGACAGCTTGGGTCCCTTATGCATTATCTTGGATTCACCCCCTCCTCGAGAGGGACAATTTTGATTGATTGTTTTTTGTTTTGTTGTTTGGGTACTCTTTTTTCCTCCCTAGATTTATTCTAAATTATCTTAGTTTTATATTGAGGATTTTAATGAGGTTTCATACATTTTCTATGCACCCTTGAAAGTGTAATCCTTCAATTATCAGTGAAATGTACATTTAGATCCCAAAAAAAAAAATTATGGCAAATGTGGGATGCATCGTGCTAGGATTTTATATATATACATTTTGGTATTGAGGCAGAAAACTAATTTTCCACTTGTAATATGGCCCTTCATTAAGCTTATCCAAAACCAAACATATAAATTCACAGAAACTCGTTCCCGACTCTCATGGACAATCGTGAAACTCAATTTTCAAAGAGATGAGCTCACAGTTCATGTTCTCCACTCTGCTTCCCATAACCAACACCGTAACACCACCACCGCCATGCATGTCTAGACTCCGCCCTCCAAGTCCAATGTCAACCCCGCAAGTACAAACCTTTCACGCCCTTTCCCAAAGAACCCACATTTCTTCTCATGTCTACAAGCACCCTGCAGCCATTCTCCTGGAGCTCTGCACTTCCATGAAAGAACTCAACCAAATCATCCCTCTCATTATCAAGAACGGCCTCTACAATGAGCACTTGTTCCAGACCAAGCTTGTCAGCTTGTTCTGTAACTATGGCAGCCCCACTGACGCCGCTCGGGTTTTCGAGACCGTTGAGGATAAGCTCGACGTTTTCTACCACACTTTGCTTAAAGGGTATGCCAAGAGCTCGTCTTTAGGTGATGCCTTCTCCTTCTTTTGCCGAATGAGGTATGATAGTGTTAGACCTGTTGTGTATAATTTTACTTATTTGTTGAAAGTTTGCGGTGATAATGCTGATCTTAGGAGGGGGAAGGAGATTCATGCGCATCTATTAAGTAATGGGTTTGCTGCGAATTTGTTTGCAATGACAGCTGTTGTAAATATGTATGCTAAATGTAGGCAGATCAATGAAGCATATAAGATGTTTGACAGAATGCCTGAAAGGGACTTGATTTCTTGGAATACAATCCTTGCTGGTTATGCGCAAAATGGGCTTGCTAAGTTAGCTTTGGAGCTAGTTTTACGGATGCAAGAGGAAGGCCAGAAGCCTGATTCGATCACTTTGGTTACTCTTCTGCCTGCTGTTGCAGATTATGGGTCTTTGATAATCGGAAAGTCAATTCATGCCTATGTCTTACGAGCCAATTTTGAATCACTTGTAAACATCTCTACCGCCCTTGTAGACATGTATTCAAAATGTGGATCGGTGGGGACTGCTAGGTTAGTTTTCAACAGGATGAAACACAAAACTGCTGTTTCGTGGAATTCCATGATAGACGGTTATGTGCAAAACGAGAATGCCAAAGCGGCAATGACAATTTTCCAGAAGATGTTGGATGAAGGCTTTGAACCAACCAATGTTACTATAATGGAAGCTTTACATGCCTGTGCTGATTTGGGAGATCTTGAGCAGGGAAAGTTCGTACATAAATTATCGGACAAGCTGAAACTCGGATCTGATGTTTCAGTAGTGAACTCTTTGATATCTATGTATTCCAAGTGTAAGAGAGTTGATATTGCTGCAAATATATTTAAGAATTTGCAGGTTAAGACTCTAGTCTCATGGAATGCCATGATATTAGGTTATGCACAGAATGGACGCGTCAGTGATGCTTTGGGTCTCTTTTGTGAGATGCAATCTCAAAATGTAAAACCAGATTCATTTACCATGGTGAGTGTTATTCCTGCCCTCGCGGAGTTATCAGTTACAAGACAGGCTAAGTGGATTCATGGACTTGTTATAAGAACATGCTTTGACAAAAACGTTTTTGTGATGACTGCTCTTGTTGACATGTATGCAAAATGTGGAGCTGTCTGTACTGCAAGAAAACTCTTTGATATGATGGAGGAGCGGCATGTGATAACGTGGAATGCTATGATCGATGGATATGGAACAAACGGGCTTGGAAAATCTGCTGTAGATTTATTCAATGAAATGAGAAGAGGAACAGTAAGGCCAACTGATATAACATTCCTGTGTGTGATCTCTGCTTGTAGTCACTCAGGTTTGGTGGAAGAGGGTCTCCAATACTTTGAGAGCATGAAAGAAGAGTATGGATTGGAGCCTGCAATGGACCACTACGGAGCCATGGTTGATCTCCTTGGTCGAGCTGGGCGGCTAAATGAGGCCTGGGATTTTATTCAGAAGATGCCTATGGAGCCTGGTATTACTGTTTTTGGTGCCATGTTGGGGGCTTGCAGAATTCATAAAAATGTGGAGTTGGGGGAGAAGGCAGCAGACAAAATATTTGAGCTAAACCCAGTTGAAGGTGGGTACCATGTTTTGCTTGCTAACATATATTCAACAGCCTCATTATGGGACAAAGTTGCCAAAGTGCGAAAAGTGATGGAGAAGAAAGGGCTTCAGAAAACTCCAGGATGCAGTATGGTGGATTTGAGGAACGAGGTTCACACGTTCTACTCTGGCAGCACAAGCCATCCCCAATCGAAGAGGATATATACGTTTCTGGAGAGTCTCGGGGATGAGATCAAGGCTGCTGGTTACGTTCCGGACACGAATTCAATTCATGATGTGGAAGCTGATGTTAAGGAGCAATTGCTGAATAGCCATAGTGAGAAGCTGGCTATTGCATTTGGGCTGTTGAATACTACTCCTGGCACAACCATACACATCCGGAAGAATCTTCGAGTATGTGGTGATTGCCACAATGCAACCAAGTATATTTCACTTGTAACTGGGAGGGAGATCATAGTGCGAGATATGCATCGCTTCCATCATTTCAAGAATGGAACATGCTCTTGCGGCGATTATTGGTGATTATCATATCTTTGTTCAATTCTTTCAGCCATTTGTGTACTTTATTTGCCCCTGGTGTACTACTGTTTTCGAAGGATGGGGACTTCAGGTGTAGATTCACAAGGTTTTGGTTCATTTTGTATTATAAAACCATACAAAAATTAAACAAAGCTTTTACTACAGCACTGGAGTTTTGGTGTATAACAATATAGAGGAATAATACACATTTTATGCCGATTTCATATGACCTCCCATTTCGCCCTTTAGTGCATTTGAAAGTGAGACCTTCCATCATAGTGTACTGTGGAAACACACTAGAGCACTGGTCCTAGCGGCAAATCAATGAAATTGTTGGATTTATATAATTTTATATATTTTGTGGTGAGTGATCTCATCTCGATATTCAAATAAAAAATAAATCTCGATATTTGAATAAAAAACAGAGCGAGTATGATACTTAATGTATATAATATTTCTTTTAAGTAAAAACAAAAGAAAAAGCATACAACGCCACCACCAAATATATTTTTGGTGATGGTCTGATATACTTTTTCTGATTTTGGGGGTGGTCTCTTAATTTACCACCATCAATCCAGTTCATTGCTTAATTTAGGGGTGTATTCAATTGGTGATTTTAACTAATTTTAATAGAATTTGAAATTTATGTGTATTCATTTAGGATTTTAAAAAAAAATTTAAAAATCTTGGTGTATTCAATTTTTGTTTTAATAGATTGATTTAAAATACGTTCAAATCAAGGTGTATTCAAAGTGAATTATTTAAGAATCCTTTACAATATCCCTGTATTCAAAAACTCATATATTTTAGATGATTTTAATTAATCTTGGATTTGAAAGAATTTTGTGATGGCTAGTATAAATATCAAAGCCTAAACACAAAGCCTAAACGACAGCCGTTTTGGTCGATCGTGGAGGTACCTTTTTGTAATTTTGAATCATTTAATTGATTTGATAAGTTTTGAAGCTCAATTTGATTGTTAGGTGCCCGTTTTGTAGTTTTGTCAATTTGGTGATTGCTATGAGTCTCGGGTCCAATTTGTTTGTGTGGATTGATTTTGGGAGTTACCCTATTTGTAGGTTTGATTAATTTGAATCTTTTATTATTATTTTTTTGTTCAAGTTTTTTGTTTTGGGTTCATTTTGGAGGCAACTTTTTGTAGTTACGAGAAGTTATTTTTCCTTTGTAATGTTTGAGCTTCAGTTGGTCTGTTTGACTAGTTGTGGATATGGAGTTCCCATTTTTGGTAACTATGGTCAATTTTCTTATTTAGCTCTTCTTCCTTGATCGTACAAAGAGTCGTTTAAATCTTATTCATCTTCTTCTTTTCAGCAGCATCTTTTTATTATCATTGTTTATATCTGTGAAAGTTCTAACAACAATGAAATTAAATTAAACCTATTAAGCTGTCTATTAGAAAGAAAAGTTAGTTATGTAAGTGTGTGTGTTTGGAGGAGCCATATTATTATCCGCTATGTGATTACTATGCATATAGCCATATTAAAATGCGCTATGCCATTAAGAATTGCATTGTGTCTAGTGTATCTTATCTACTTTTTTTTTATTAATGGTTAAAAGGCATTCTAAAGTTTGTGATGACCTTGTAAAAGCATCATTCATATAGGAGATATTTTGTGTTAGCTTCTGTTTGGGTAATTTGGTTAGAGAGAGTAGAAGAATCATTGAGAATGATAATGGAGATGTAGATTAGAATGCAAGGGAAAATGAGCTATTAAGGGCATTTTGGATCTAGCTCTGGGGAAAAGGCATCGAGTGTTAGAAGTGGCAATTGATAATAATATCATTATTTGTTAATAATATCATTTATCTTTGTCTTTTTTTTTTTCCAGATAGTTCATTAATGTCCTTAAACCCCCCCAAAAATTGATAACGCTCAAACTACGCATTAAATTAAACACGTAATTTGAGTATTATGCAAATTTAAACCCTTTTTGTATAGATGCAGTATTGGTAAATAGGAATCGTTCTTAATCGGGGAAATTAGGGAATATTAATAATATGTTAGTTAAAAAGAATAATCGATAATCAAAGAATAATGAATTAAATAATTAAATAATTAAATAATTAAATAATAAATAATAAAATAATAAAATAATAAAATAATAAAAGAATTAATGAGTAAGAGAATTAATGAATTAATGAAATAAAGAATAAAAGAATTTAAATGGGGGGTTTGAAAAGATTGTAATCATAGAATAAAGAAAACAAGTAAAAATAATTAAGAACTTAATTCTACTTTTATTTTAATCTTTGCACAAGTGAACTTTCTTCAACCACATGTTTTTTACCAACACTCTAACATTTTGCTCATATTGAACCAATTCCGAAATTCTACCTTCATCATCTTAATTACATGCATACATTTTTCAATATTATAAATGCACCGAACAACGGTCATAAACAATTATAATACAATTCACCTTATGTTATTGATTTCAATGTGCGTCAAACATTTAAATATGTTCAACCCTATTGTAAGTGCACCGAACAGCGGTCATAAACACTTAGCATTAAATTGAAGGTTAAGCGCTAAAACATATGAAGTAAATGAAATTCAAAAAGTAAAACACATGGAGATTGTATTCACATTTACAAATGTTAGAAAGAAAATACCAACACATATATTGAAATATAAATGAAACCGGAAAAATAACTAGAGTTTAAGAAAATGGAGAAAAGTTACACTTTCGGAACCCAAGAACAGCTTGTGATTCCGAAAGTGGATGGAAACAATGAAATGTTATCCATAAAATTCCCTGAACAGCAGAAGGAACTTTATGAAGATGGAGGAATAAACATAAGAATGTGGACTTAAACTATAAAATTATTTCGGAATTATTCGGCCGAAGTATTTCTTAAGGAAAGCATAAAAATGTGTTTAAGAGCTCTAAAAAAAATCACAAGAACAAAGTAAAGAAGAAATGAAATCAAGAACTAACATAAAAATGACAAAAATTAAGAACACTAATTGAAAGAAAACTATTAATAAGAAAATCCACAAGAAGTTAAAATGGTCCCCAAAAATAAAGAACAAAATAAAAGAAGGTGAACTAAAAGAAGAGAGAAACTAGAAAGAAATATTAGAAACTAAACTAAAAAGAGAAACAAAAGGGGACAAAATAGGGACCCTTGTTACATGAAGTGAACCCCTATTTATAGGAAGAAAAAACTATCAAAAATAAAATAAAAATTACAATAAAAATAAATAAAAGTGAAATGATGAATAATGATGAATAATGATGAAATTAGGGATGGTTGGAGATGATTTGATGGCTAGAAAATGGCAGAAAATTCAAAAAATCTAAAAAAGGGGAGCAGTTGAAGTGGTTTTGATGCAGGAAATGGGCTCGGCAGGTTGCTGCAGCAGAGGAGAAGCTGGAATCGGTGGACTGTAGCTGACAGGAAGCAGGTGGGTTTGTAGACTGCTGCTGCAGGCGGAGCAGGTGAGTCAGCAAGCGCCTGCTAACAGAAGAATGGCCGGTTCGACGCACGCGCACCGAAGGAATGGCGAGGGCTTCGGTATGGGGCTGATGTGCGCGTGTGGGCTTGATTCGCATGGGCCTGGCGGGCTGGACTTCCAAGGGAACTGGGTCGTAGGCTCGAGACAATGATGGACTGGTTTTCTGGGCTGAAATAAAAGAATTGGGCTGGGCGGATTGTTGGGTTGGATTGTATTTGTTAATTTGGGCCTGCAATTAAAAAAGATAAATTAATTAATTCATATAATTCAATCGAATTTCGTTCATAATTTTTTCGTTATAATTCCGATTGGGACGATTCTTTCGCCAAAACGCTCCAAATTACAAGCTTTATTTATTTAAACAAAATATCACAAAATATATTATTTCATCTAATTTTTTATTATTTTAATATTAAAAGTTAAGTATAAAAGGTATAAAATAATATAAAATAATGCTTATTTGACGATCTATCAATTAGTGTCTCAAATTCTCGATGATGATGATGAAATCAATTAGAATGAAGATGATGCAATTAACCAGAATGATGAAATGGAAGGCCATGAATATGTTGAAAGAAATAAGAAACAACGAGGAAGAAAAAGAAGCTAATGACATTGAGGACAACGAATTAGAGGGAATATAATATGAAATCGTCAAGTTATTATTGATGGCAATGGAAGCAATAATGCAAATGATAAGTGCACTAATGGTTATCTTACAAGATGATCATATTGAACGTTCAGTCCGACGAGAAATTGCTACACGTGGATATAAGTATATACATAAGGTACTAAATGAGGATCCTTATCACTTTCGACAACTATACAGAATGTATCCTGATGCTTTCCAAAAGTTATGCACTATTCTTAAAGAGAAGACACACTTGAGAGATACCAGATTCATTTGTGTGGAAGGGATGCTTAGGATATTTTTTCTTACCGTTGGTCAAAATTCTCGATATTGTCAAACACGTGACATGTATAACTGATCACATTTTACAACAAGCAGAAATTTTCACAAATTTCTCAAGGCTTTATACTCAATGGCACTTTCTATTTATTTAGGAAAATAATTTCTAGTGGATTGTGGATTTGCAAATCGTCGTCAAATTTTAGCTCAATTTCGATGTGTTCGATATTATCTTCAAGAATATGCATGTAAAGATCGTGAACCAAAAACTTCAGCTGAGTTGTTCAATCTTCGTCATGCTTCATTAAGAAATGTCATCGAGAGAATATTTGGTATATTTAAAACAAGATTCACCATTTTTAAGTCAGCCCCTCCATTTTCGTATAACACAAGAAAAATTAGTGTTAGCTTGCACAAGGTTACATAACTTTCTTTGCAAGGAGTGTCTTGATGATGAATTTCCTATTGAAGTCGATGAGTCTTCATCATCTTTACCAGAAAATGAAGGAAGTATTTCAGAAGAAGTTCTTCTAACCTAAGAGCAACAACGCAAAAATACTAATGAATGGAGGAGTGAAATAGCATCACATATGTGGAGAGATGTTTTGAATGATGAGAGCCTACCATAATAGAACAAACACAAACCATTTCATGCTTATGTTTATGGTTGTTCATACCATATCGGCCCAGACCGAGCATGAAGCCCATTACCAAAATAGTACCAATTTAGACCAATCTTGGAGGCCCAGCCCTCTGACCAGCTCGGCATGTCGGCCCAGACCAACCTAGAGACCCAGCCCTTTTCTGACACCATGCCACTGGCCGACTCTGGAGGCCTAGCCCCTGTCGGTCGGTGAGTCGGCCCAGACAGACCTATCGGCCCAACACTACCACCTTGCACAAGCCCAAGGGGTCCAGGCCCATTCATGCGAACAAACCTTAGTCGGGTCTGGATGTCACCTCCACGTGTCAATCCTAGAGCAATTGACATTTGTCCCACATCGGGAGAATATAATTATTATATTCACCACACCCATACAAAAGGGGAGAGCCTACCATAATAGAACAAACACAAACCATTTCATGCTTATGTTTATGGTTGTTCATACCATATCGGCCCAGACCGAGCATGAAGCCCATTACCAAAACAGTACCAATTCAGACCAATCTTGGAGGCCCAGCCCTCTAACCAGGTCGGCATGTCGGCCCAGACCAACCTAGAGGCCCAGCCCTCTTCTGACACCATGCCACTGGCCGACTCTGGAGGCCTAGCCCCTGTCGGTCGGTGAGTCGGCCCAGACAGACCTATCGACCCAACACTACCGCCTTGCACAAGCCCAAGGGGTCCAGGCCCACTCATGCAAACAAACCCTAGTCGGGTCTGGATGTCACCTCCACGTGTCAATCCTACAACAATTGACATTTGTCCCACATCGGGAGAATACAATTATTATATTCACCACACTCATACAAAAGGGGTCCATTTTTCGTACAAAGGTAACTAAGCAATTACTGTAACGACCCGAACTTTCGTAATTATTATTTTATTGTAAATTGACCGTTTTGCCCCTGAAGGGGGGAAAAGTTGACTTTTACCTCGGGAAGTATTTAGGACTTTGACACGTGACCGTGACGTAGTTTAGGACGTCACGAGTTCATAGGCAGGTGGCACGTTCGATTCCGACGTTCGAGGAAGAAGATGTGACGTTCGGAAGTCGAGGGGCATTTTGGTAATTTGGTCATTTGGGGGCCAAATGTTGACTTTTGACCCGGGAAGTCCAACGGACGAGGGCCAATGACCGTTACGTAGGTCTCGTCGATACGAATCCGTAGACAGGCGGCACGCTGAAATCGGACTTACGACGAAAAAGTTATGGTCAAGAACGTAACCGAACTAACCGAGACTCGGAACTTAAAATAATAATAAAATAGTATAATCTGATTTACTTTAACCCAATCAATCTGGACCCTTGATGAGTGACACATGTCACTCATCTACCCCATCCACATCATCCCCAACATTCTGGATCTTGGTCTGCCATGGGATTAATTAAATAGTTTAATTTCCTTAAATCCTCACCCTTCACTCTTAACTCAGAATCAATCTCAGCCATCCATTCTATTTTCTCCTTCTGTTCTTAAACCATCAGAGACTTATTCATTTTCATTTCTTCCTTCAAACCGTGCAACCTCCCATCCTTCAAACAATCACACCAGCAGCTCACCACCCAACCTTCTTCATCAGGCAGCACCAGACCGTGCACCACCACCACCAGACACCGGCCAACGCCACCACGGCCACCCTGCACGGCCGAAAAACCCACAAACCCGAGAGGACCCGTGCAGCCCAAAACCATCCAACCATCCAAACCGTGACGTCTGGGCTCGAACCAACCTAGGGCTAGGACCATTGTGACCTCTGGACGGCGTAGGACTGGACTGGGCAGCCCACGGCGGCGACACGGTGGCGGTAAGCCTGCAAACCCGTGAAGGCCGATTTTCCTTCCCTGCCTCAAACCGTCCGTTTTTAACGTTGAGTTTGTTTGGTTGTTTTTGAGACTTAACCTAGGGGACTAGACGAGTGTTTTGGACCTGAGTTGGTGGCTGGAGGTGTGACGGCTCGCCGGAGAAGACGAACCAGAACCGGCAGCCAATTCCCCGTCATTTTTCAGGTGATTTCTCGAACTTCAAAATCTGTTTTGATGACACAGAGCCATAGAACATGTTCAGACGAGTCCATAGGAACAAACCCCGTCGATTTTGGTGGTCGGAATCACGATCTGTGATCGGGTCGAACCGTGGGTCTGCGGTGACCCGATTCGCAGACCCGATACTGTAGCTGATGACGTCATCATGCTGACGTCAGCAGTGACGTCATGATGACGTCATCATGTCAGAATATTGTCAGACCAGGGACCAATGGGCTGTTGACACGTGTCCTCTGACACTGTCAGTGATGACGTCACGCTGACGTCAGCAGTGACGTCATGCTGACGTCAGCATCACTGTAGCACCGTTGACCAGAGGGTTGACCGGCGCGTGGGGGGCGCGTGTGAACAGTATTTTGTGTGGGACCAGTGCCATTTTCAAGGTTTCGACGATACGGATCCAATGGCGGTGGTTTCGTGTCGATCGGAGATCGTTAAGTTGGTCAAATTAGGGTTTGATGCCTTGGGAAGCGTGTTCGGACGGCTTTCCCGGGCCGGTTTCAGTCTAGGGTTTCGTGGTTGTTTAGTAGGGACTTAAAGTGACCTTTACGTATGTTTTGGGCATGACAGGAATTGTACTTTAAACCTTGGACGGGGCTTTACGCTCGGGATTGCAGCGGGATTGTACTGTGAGTGGGCCTTTGATTTCACTAAACTTCGGCATGCATAACTGTTTTACTTTCTACTATATCTATATGTGATTTGAGTAAAAGTATCTGTTTAGCTTGTGTATGATTTATGGCACGTATTACGATGTTTGGGCATGAGACCCGTCTGGTTGTTTATAAATGGTTTGGAGTCATATATATGTATAATGGAACTCGATATTATCTGTGGTACTGCACTGTATAGATCTACCCTAGGATTCTATCTCCTCCGGATGTAGGTACACCGGAGCGGTCACGGCGCATTGCCTGTGAGGAGTCATTCTACGGAGGGACCGGACCGTAGAGTGACTCAGGAGCAGGATTGCTACTATTGGACGTCTGGGACGTCAGGCATCTAGAATGCCATGCTCGGACTAGGTTCGGGATTTGGACTCGGGATTGAGACCCCGGGTGGCACGCGTAGCCTTGAGACTGTGACCTTATTGGGCGTCTGGGACGTCAGGCATCTGGGATGTCAGGGTTGGGATGTATAGTGCAGTGACTAAGATTATATTATGTTGATATTATTCTGCTTATGACTATATGGTTTTGTGGTTTTGATACTATGCATGTCTTTTCGGAAAACGGAGGGGAAAAGTTATATGTTTTCGAAATGGTAAACTACTTTGTAAACCTTGAGTTTCGGCCCACTCACCTTTGTTGTTTTACTACCCCTCCAGGTAGTGCTATCGAGGAGGAGGATCCCGAGGAGGAGGAGGAGGATCCCGAGGAGGAAGAGGCATAGGTTTACGTTGCGTACCTGAACCCTACTGCTGGGTAGGTTGGCACGTAGTGTGTCTAGAGTCGTGCTCAATAAACTGTATTCGGGAACCATCCCTTGTCTGACACTATTTGTATTTGAGTATTTGTGTGGTGTGCTATGTATGACTTAACTATGGATTTTCTTTATGCATTTTATCTTCAATAAGGGTATTTTTGGTATTTTAACGTCGGGTGTCAGACGGGAGCAGGGCACGTCCCGGGTGGTCCCAGGGGGATCGGGGCGGGTCCTGTCAATTACTGTTCACTACTACTTTTACAGTACATTTTCCACCACTCACCTACACCTTAGACAGACTACTGACTTGGGCGTCGGAGTACCTTTGGGCTGGTACCACACCGGTACCTATACTCTGACCGACCGACCAGTTTCCTTCCTTTTCAGGTCTACACAGGGCACGTGGCAGAGCAGCATTCGCTTCCTAAGTTGGTACATTTTGTGCATCAACAATTTGGCGCCGTCTGTGGGAAACTGTCTAAGTTTGCCCTCCAATTTACCGAGCCAAAAACACCGTTACCCTCCCATCTTCCAGCATGCAAGACAACGTCGATGGCGAAGTCACACCCGCGCCCGACCGCGGGCCAAAAGACATCTCCCCCGAGGTGCTCCCGGCATTGGAAAAGTTACAACACGACATGGCCGAAATCAGGGCCAATGGCTCTCAGGCCGAGGCACGCTATACCGAGCTCAACGGGCAGTACACCGAGGTCATGGCCCAGCTACAGGCCGCTCAGAGACTGGAGAGCCCCTCATCATGTATCTGTCGGTCTCCAACTCCGCTGTCAGCTCTATCCTAATCAGACGGACCGAGGGTGCCGAGCATCTTGTCTACTATGTCAACCGAGCATTACAGGACGCAGAAACCAGGTACACTAACCTTGAAAAACTTGATTTTGCTCTAATTATTTCTTCTAGGAAGCTCTGGCCATACTTCTAGGCCCACGCCATCATCGTCCTGACCAATCGCCCACTCTGCCAAGTGCTACAAAAACCGGACACTTCCAGTCGGCTCCTCAAATGGTCCATCAAACTCAGCGAGTTTGATATCACCTTCACCCCCCGATCGAAAGAAAAAGGGCAGGCCATCGTCGATTTTATCGCCGAGTTCACCTATCCATCAGCCGAGCTAGAGGCCTATGCCGACACAGAACAGGCATCAACGTCCAGACCAGCCATAGACGTGCACCAACCTACCTGGCTTCTCCATGTTGATGGCTCGGCATGCCACAGTGGCTCTGGTGCCGGGCTTGTCCTGACTACCCCGAACAAACATCGACTGGAGTATGCACTTTGTTTCATGTTCAAGGCTTCCATCAACGAGGCTGAGTACCAGGCATGTGTATCCATGCCGATGCTCTAGCCTGACTCATCTCATCTCTGGACGAACGGATCGGTCGACAGGTCCCAGTAGAGATCCGTCACCAACCGAGCACCTCCCCCTCCTCGGTACTCTACGTCAACACCAGCTCCACTTGGATGGCCCCTTTTATCCGCTTCCTCACCGACAAAAGCCTTCCAACCGACCGGGTAGAAGCCAAACAGATCCTCCAATAGGCCGCCCGGTACACCCTCATCATGGGTTAGCTTTACAAGCACAATTTTACTCTTCCGGTGCTTAAATGCATCGATTCGTAGGTCGGGCAACTCCTCCTGCGGGAAATCCACGCTGGCTTCAGTGGTAATCACTCAGGCCCCCGATCGCTTGCCCACAAGGTTTTCCGCCAAGGGTTCTACTGGCCAACCATGCATGCTGATGCTGCCAACCTCACTCGGCATTGTGACACATGCCAACGCTTTGCTCCGTTCATCCTGCTTCTACCTGAGAACCTGGCACCCATGCTCAGCCCATGGCCTTTCGCCCAGTGGGGCCTCGACCTGATCGGAAAGATACCAATCGGTAAGGGACAGACTGAGTACGCAATTGTTGCAGTTGACTACTTCACCAAGTGGGTTGAAGCCAAGGCCCTCGCCTCCATCACCACCGCCCAGATAAAAAATTTCTTCTTCCAGAACATCATCTGTCGTTTCAGCCTCCCGCACACAATCATCACCGACAACGGAAACAGTTTGACAACGCCTGTTTTAGAGCTTTTAGTGCTCGGTATGGAATCAACCTGTGCTTCTCTTCCCCCGCTCACCCTCAATCCAACGGACAGGTCAAAGTTGTAAACAAGATCATCAAACACACTTTGAAGACCCAGCTTGGGGAAGCCAAGGGCAAGTGGGCCGACATCCTACCTAGCGCACTCTGGTCATACTGGACCTCATACCGAACAGCCACTAATGAGACCCCTTTCTCCTTGGCATTCGGAACCAAGGTCGTTGTTCCTACCGAGGTCGATGGGGAATCTTACCGAGTTATGTCATATAATGCCGACCAGAACGATGAGCAGATGATTCTCAACCTTGATTTGATCGAGGAACATCGCACAAAGGCTCACCTTCGGAATGTTTCCCAAAAACAGCGACTCTGCTAATACCACGATGCCAAGGTCCTACCACTTTCTTTCCAGGTGGGGGACTGGGTACTCCGGAAGGTCAGCCTCGCCACCCGAGACCGATCGGCAGGCACTCTCGGTCCCAATTAGGAGGGCCCCTACCGCATCACCCGCATATGTCAGCCTGGGACTTATGAGCTCTCTGACCCCGACGGTCGTATCCTCGGACACCATGGAATGCCGACCACCTGAAGTGGTACTACATTTAATTTTACACCATCCATCGGTCTTCATTGTATTGGCCCTCGTTTGACCCACAATTTATCAATGACAAAATTCTCTTCTTATTGCTCCACACATTACTGAGCACTTATACGAGTTCAACACATTATCGAGCTCCCCCTTTTCACACTTGCATCCACGATGCTTCCACTAACCACCTACGTGGAAAAAGGGAACCGACCGCATTCCACAATGCACACCGCTCGGTTAAGACACGTTCCACCAGTTGGACGCGCCCCACCCCTTCGGTCCTTTGACCCCAGCCCACTAACCGACACCTCTGCCCAATGCTTAGCCAGTTCACAGACGGCGGGCCACACATACACATACCTCGTGGCCGCTCGCCACTCTAATCCGTCGCGAATTCGTTCCACGCTTCCACAGCTGAACACTGCCTCTCTGTTCTCCCGTTGGCAACCTACCTCGACCGAGCACTTGGGGGACTGAGGGACATACTGAGTTCTAGCACTCAGGAGATCTGTGCAAGTCCTCGGCCGAGGCAGACGCCTACACATGGGAAACCCTTTACCTACGGCTAAAGCTCAAACATACCGAGCTGGGAGTACCTTTTAGACAGGCGAACACGAACGCAGACCGAACATACACTCGGTCTGCCTACAAAAGGGTACAACACACAAACCACACATCAATCGGTCAGTCCCGTTATACATACTTTTACCTAAACGTTCGGCCAAAACGCTTATTCATTTATATACGTCGGTATACTCCGCACTTGACGGTTTCCAAGCCTTTGGAGCATGGTTCATGTATCCAGGCCGATCTGGATTTACTGCTTATCCTACCCTACCAAGTCGGTATAAACAACGGTTCATTTATTCAAGTCAGCCTACCGCTAACAAATTGTTACACTACTCTACGAGGGAGACCAGTGTTCAGTTGGAGCAATCAATACTTCACAAACAGTTTCAAAAAGAAATGTCTATTAATGAAGGGCTCGACCAATCGGTCGGTCGAGGGATTACAAAGGCAAAATACCCTACTCTACTCTGACACGCAGGTCGGACAAAAATAAAGAAACAAAAAAAAGACTCAGTCTGCTAGTGGGTCTATCGGGGGCTGGTCGGCAGTCAGAGGTTGGTCGGCGTTCGGCAGCTCGTCAGCAGGCACCTTCTCTTCTTCTTCCTCTTCACTTTCCCCAGGTTGCTCGGCCACATTTATATGCTCCCAAGTCACCTTGAAGCCGAGCTAGAGGGTTGTGTCGAAGTCGAACTCTGGGTAGGAACTGAGTATGTTCTTGTAAATCTCCCTCTCGGCCACCGCTGCGTACTCATCCTGCCGATTGTGGAAATCTTGAGAGCGGAGGAAATCCAAGACAGTGTCCGACCGAGTGAAGGTGAGTCGGTCTTGTAACATATACTTATCCATGTCCCATATCACCACCTCCGCCTCGAGCAGCTTGGCCGCCTTCTTGCACTACTCCGCCTGAGTCGACTGACGCTCGGTCTCCGCTCGTTGCCTAACCAGCTCCACGTGAGACTGGCCGACCTCGGTTGTCCGGTGCTCTGCCTCCAACTTGAAGCGGTCCCTCTCCTCGCTGACCCACTCCAGCTCAGTCCTGAGTCGGTCCGCCTCTTCAGCCGCCTACTGCCCGGGACTAACCTCCTCAGCATATATGCTGAGCCGAGCCTCCAACTCTGTCAGCATCTGCTCCTGAGCCTGAAGCCTCCGCTCCATCTCAACCACTGCATCTCGAGCCGACTCAGCCTCTGCCTTCAGTATCTGCTCGGTCTCTAGTGACTTCCGAGCAGCAGTAGCAGCTTGCTCCTTCATTTGCTTCTTGCTCCTTCATTTGCTTCTTTTCTTCCTCCGCGGAAGCCTCTCGGTCCAGAGCGTCAGAGTAGTTGACGAACAACCGACCGAGGGACTGCCCCAACACACACAAGTTAGTAAAAGCACTAAAAAATAGAACACAAGTACAAGTTAAGCTACACCGAGTAACTTACATGTGATGCAGCAGTAAGAGACCTGAACAGCCGCTCGGGGACCGCTTCCCCGGAGCAGGTACCCAGACCGCACAACTCCTTGGAAGCACCCGCCGCCATGTTATCCACAACCGGATGCATCTGCTCTCGCACCGAGGTAGGAGTATCCTCCCACTGGTCTCCTTCGGCAAGCGGGCCACCCCAACTTGAGTACTGTTGTGACGATTTCTTAGCAAGCAAAGCAGCCTCTGAAGGGCGCGGTGGGACCGACCACGAGGGCTCGAACTTTCTTAGACACACATAATGCTGCAGAAGTGCGCCTTGGGGCTAGGGATCGGTCGGTGGCATCTGATGTGGCAGTGATACTCCTCGAAAGGTAAACGACGGCTCCGAGAAGGTCATTTCGGTTGGATCAGGAATGGCGGCCCGAGCTCTCACTTCCTCCGCAATTTTGGCGAGCGAGCTCCAGACCCGCCTCTCCCGCTCGGCCTCATTCTCCTTGACCGTGATGTTGACCTGGGCATCAGACAAGACCACTAGTTCGGGATCCTCCCAGCCTTCCTCCAAATCGATCACTGGAGTCACGACTGCTGGCTTGGTATACTAGGGGTTTGAGGTCGGCGCAGCAAAGATGGCCACTGACATGGACTTCGGATTCTTTAGCTGGCTCTTCCTTCTTTTCTTCCCCCGTCCACACCAAATAGTCGGCCAAGCCTTTCGGCCGCCCGTGGATTGAAATCAGGCGACTTCTAAGCTCATGAGCTAGCGTCCTGGGCATGTTTCCTTTTATGAGCAGAACTAGCCGACCTGGCTACCTTCCTTTACTCTTCCGACCCAGACATTTTCTGCTCTACTCTTGCCTCCTCAGCCACTCGGTCAATTCGCTTCTTGACGTCTTTAGGGATGGCTTGCACCGAACACCAAGTGTCAGCACAAAAAAAAAGATAAAAGTACAATGACAGGGTCACTTACCAAGATTGGGGATCAGACCGACCTCGTGCAACAGTCGGGGTACCCGAAGCACGTCTCGATGATGCCACGGAGCGGTGCACACCTTCCTGACCCGCTCACAGGCCTTCCTTTTCTCGACGGTGGGGATCACCTCGGGAAGAGTACTTGCACAGTGTACACATTGGTCAGCCACCTCAACACCGACCTACAAATAAAATAGCATTTAGTTACAACAAAGCGAAGACCGACCCTCGGTGCCCAGATCTTGAATGACGATGGTATGCCCCGTCCTCCCCAGTTCCCCCGACGTAAATAAATTTATTCTTGTATGTCTTCTGGGAGGACGGTATGCCATAGATGAACTCCCCTCGCGTCATCTTATCCTTGCACCGAGCATGCACCCAACCCGTGCTCTGCTGCTGCTGTCCAAACTCGTACAAGTGGACGACCTGGACGTAGGTCGGTGGTTTTTTCCCAGATCTGACGAAGGCAGCATACAGACTGACCGGAATGATCCAGACATTCGGGTTTAGTTGACCGAGGGCCGCGCCCAACCCTCGGACCATCCTCCTCATCCACTGGTGCAGGGGCAGTCGGACGCCGTGACTGTACATCTCAGTGTAGAACAACACCCATCCCTCTGGCGCCTTGTTGGGCAGCTCGGTGGGACCGACAACCCGCAGCTCCACGTCATCTGGTACCCCCTACGATGACATGAATTTCTTCACCGACGCTTTCGTCTCTCAGCGCTCGTATGCATCTATCGACCACACCATTGTGTCGGCCTCCTCAGTCAGAACCTTAGCAGCCCGAGCTGTACTCGCAGTGGCCGACCCATTCCTACTGGTTGGAGTTTTCTCTACCCTCGACCGGCCAAACGCCGACACTCCGGTCTGATCCCTTCTAGTAGGTTTCTAGGCCTCTTGCCTCGTCGGTGTACCCTCCACCGAAGTGCCCCCGTCTACCGAAGAGCTTTGTTGCTGCCCCTCGTCGTAGTCCCGCACTTCGTTGGATTGGCTATCTGTCTCAGACATCGCACCACTGTGAACCGGGAATAAAGATAAAAAGAAAACACCTCTTGAACACCGACCCGTATTTTACCTGGATTGACCTGTGTTCAAACCCCAGTTCATCCACAGTTCGTCCACCAGAAACAAACAAGAAAAATTTTAAAAAACCAAGTCAACGAAAAGGAAGGCCGGACGTCTTACCTGATGATTCACAAACAAACTATCCTTGTCGGAGCTTGTACCACCGTGAATGCTATAAGGATTGCTCACCAAAAATTGCCTCGACACAGACAAAGAACACACCAACAAGTTGAAGGAAAGTGAAATAGGTAAAAAATCCTTTTTCACCCACTATTTATAGGCCCAGGTCGGTAATCGAAGTGTCGCCTTATTCCTCGTGACATTTATTACCGCTGCCAGCTGTCCCCCAGGGGCCACCGTGTCCATAAATACCCACTGACAACCAACGGTAGGGAATTCCAACCGTCTACCGACTGACACACGACACAGAAGGCTCCTCGATTCTTTCAACTGCCATGTCCACTGACCCATGCCGTAGGTGGCTCCTCGACTGCCACACCTACTGACGTCGACTTCTCCCGCCCGCGCCGACCGACCCATATCATCTCGGCCTACCCTCCACCTCTCGTCACCGACTCATCCGCTCGGTTCAATCCCTCACCTGGGGGACTTGGGGGACTGAAGGCATGTACATCCGGTCTTGGGCACATCGCCTTTGGGCGGCGTGTGAGGCACTGTTTTGGGATGAGGTCAACACATGAAATCATCCTTTCGATGTAACAAACATTTTGGGACAAGTTTCGAGTCGATCAGACATTGTTTCGATATAGTTCGGGATGTCCGAAGGTTTAGGATCGAGTTTAAATACATTTAAAAATTCGGAAAAAGTATGGGGATTTAATGGAAGGTTATTGGAAGTGTTAGTGACCTTAGAATGTGATTTGGACAGGTCCAAGAGTTCTGGTGATGATGATTTAGCCCGGGGAGGCTTATGGCACGCGTATCGAGGTGGCTGCTAGGATGGTCTGTGAGTGGACATTGTTTTCTAAACTGTGATCATGGAAGTAAATATCGCCGGAATTGTCGATATATCGCGATTTCCGGGTGGCGGCACATAAGAAGAAAGGGGGAAGAAATTGAGCGAAATTTCAATATTTTGTTTCGTTTTAAGCCCATAGATCTCATTATTTGATTAAAACGATCGAGATAGAAGCAAATTTTATGAAAATCGGAAGTAAAACAAGTGATTTCCAGTTGGGTCATGCCGCCAGGTCGCAAAGACCCGAATCGCAGACCCGCGGGAGGAAGGGGATGACTGTTAAAATATACGTTTGTATCCTTTATATATTATACAGCACTTATAATTTCAATTAAATTTGGTCAGCTGAGTTGGTTTGGGTTTTGCCCTCAGGAGTTGAGGTCCTGAGTTCAACCCACTCCAGGCGCAATGCAATTGCTGTTTTTTTTTTTCGTTTTTTCCATTTTTTTTTCGTTTTTTTTCCAAATTTTCAACTTTCTTTGTCATTTTTTTTTTCAATTTTAAATATATCAATTCTTTTCAATTTTTGAACAAAGATTGACTCTATTTTTTCATCATTTTTTTCCAATTTTAAATATATTTACTCATTTTTATAATTTTTCTTCCATTGAATTTTTTTATGCTTATTGTTATATTTTTAATTATATTAACATTCAATTATAGTAATTCACTTCAACTTATGTTTATGTTTAAATTTTATATTATTAGTCATCATCAGAACCTTATTGTATCATATAATTATTATATCAAAGTCATATTATAGTTTTTATTAGTCCTATATAACTATCATTGGGTACTTAAGTTTTTCCCAAAGTTTCATTCCAAATTTCCAATTTTTAGACCGAATTTCCGTCATTTCTGTTGACCGTAAACAATATCGATATTTGGGGCGAGATATCCGTAAATTCGGCGAGCGATATATCCGTCGATATCGATATTTTCATCCTTGACTATGATGAATGCATAACTATTTTATATGTTTTACGTACGTGATTTCTATGAAGATGATTAAGATATTGGTGTGTTACATATTTGCACGTATATCGAGGTTTATAGTTTTATACTGTGGTTATACATGCTTGTGGTTTCGGTGATGGTTTGATGAAATGGTTTTGGATTTGAAAAGGTGAACTCGGGCATGATACCCATATATTTTGGAAACCCTCGGACATGAAGTCCATTTGAGTTATATCATCGGGCTAGGGGCCTAATTGGTTTACAAAATCAAGCATGAGGCCAAATTATGTTGTATGAATGTGATTTCGGGTCGGGGACCCATAAATGGATTTGGATAAATGGATTTATATTTGAGAAATCGGATTGGTGGATTACGATGGTTTTATGGAAATCTCGGGCATAGGCCCATTTGAACAGTTTGAGATAATTTATGAAAGGTTTTCCTTATACCATCCTTATATCTACGGATTGTCTCCTCTAGTCGTCTGCGACGCTGGAGTAGTCACGACGTATTGCCTGCGAGGGGTCACGGCATGGAGCGACTGGACCTTATAGTAACTCAGGAGTAGGATTGCTAGACGTCTGGGACGTCAGACATCTGGGATGTCAGAGATTGACTTGGGTTGAGACCCCGGGTAGCACGCGTAGCTTGGACCGTGACATGATTTCTGGGACGTCAAGCGTCTGGGACTTCAGGCATATGGGATGCTGAGGATTGGTATATAACGTTATTTGAACGAATTGTGATTTATGTATTTACTCGATTATGTATTTGGATTTCGGATTTATTGGATTTATGATTTGGTTTTCTATGTTAATGGATTTTGGCAGGGACCCACATGGTTTGGATTTACGGTTTTGGGCTAAGTTCCCACTTACTTGGATGTATGGTTTTAGGCTAAGGCTTCAATGATTTAATTAAAGTAAATGTTTGATTTTCGGTTTTCGATTGCATGCATGTTTTTTAGTGAAGGGCATAAATGTCTTGTTATGAATTGTGTTTTGATTAAACTATTAATTTTTCGTCCACTCACAGCTTTTAAATGATTTTAACGCCCTTCAGGTTGATCGTGGATGCGAGCTATAGCAGAAACCGAGACATCACACTCCTCTACCAATCCTGACGTGCTCTGGAAGCCCCGAATGGGTTGTAGTTTCGAGTTATCACTTGTCTAACACTTCGTATCAGGTGGAAGCATGGTACATCCCCCCTTAATTGTGGAGGGGGGGGGGGGATTTGGGATGGATCGTGTCAAAGTGGTATCAGAGCACGGTTTGCTCTTGTGGTATGCGCAGGTCGAGGATGTGATGTCTCTATGGGCTATAGTTCGTTATCAACCTGATAGTGAGGATGTCGGTATGATAGTTAGTGGGAATGAATCATGGATAGTTTGTTTCGCCATTTGATGCTTATGTGTGCCATAGTTATGTCATGGTTTAGCAGCGTGGGACCCTACTGAGAGATGAACGTAACAATGCTTTAGATTTTTTACGATGGGACAGTTATATCGGGATCGTCTATCACGATATTGCAGGATTGGATATGACATTAGTGTGAAGTTGTGACCATTAGATGGTCAGGTCATGTTGAGTTGAGAATTGTGTTGCTGAGAGCAGCCGGGTTACTCGAACCCTAGTTGTGATTGATGGTGTGAAGAATGTGAGTGCAACGAAGTTAGTAGATGACCTTAGTGGGAAACCCTAGTGTATGATGTATGGTTCGGAAATGTGAGTCGGCGAGTGGTTTAACTTTGGCGACCATTGGTCGGGCATGTTATGTCAGCTTTGGTGATTGTGCTGCAGAGTGCAGCTATGGTTGAGGATGACCTGGTGGACGACACTGGTTGAGTCGAGTTGAGACTAGTTAAAGATTGGTTAGAGATTGGTTGGACAGGTTACTAGGGTGTGATACTTGTCGATGGAATCCCAGAGTGGGGATACAATGTAGTGAGTACTGGTGGTTGATTCCGGTTGGATGCGGAGTCTTGATAGAGATGTCTGGTGGTTGGGCCTGCACGAGTCTGTGGCAGGCACCACTATCGAGGATGGATGTAGTTGTGGTTGTTGAGAATCAGGGGACATTCAAGGAACATTCATTTTCTTGTATGAATTATCGGGGTGATTATGCCAAGAGTTGGTGAGTTGAAAAAGGCAGAGTTCCTCCAACCTAAGCGAAGATTATGAGTTATTGCTCGATATGAGCTGAGATTTGGTTTAGGTCTGATTCGTACGCTGTGTTCTAGTGATTGCGATGACGATAGGAGACGTTGAGCCACGAGCGGAGGATGTGACTTAGTTGTGATGTGCTTGGGTTCGGTGTTGACCCGACAAAAGATTCGTCAGTTAGTGTTGATCCGTGGGAATTGAATCGAGATGACAGATATTATAGTGATGGAGTGGATGGGATCCACCAGTGGTTGAGATGTGTTGGGTAGAGTACTAACCGTGATTGAGATGACTGATGTGATTGAGATGACTAAGTGGTGATTAGATGAAACGGTATAGATGGGTAGGCGAGTTTGGGTACCAAGTTAGCTTTGTACGGACATGTGGTTGATGTCCGAGTGAGTTGGTTCCAACATGGTTGGAACTTTGGAATCAAGAGAAGTTATGATTGAGATGATGAGAAGAATGCTTGATTCCGTATTGGTGATGGATATTCCGAAGTCACAAAGGGTGACTTCTCATTTTCTGCACATGGCAGATAATGTCTGTTGTCACCAATACGTTGATCGAGTATTGGTTGGTGGAACTGTGATTGGTTTTGAGTCGTCAGAAGGAGTTGGGCATTTGGAAGGTGAAGGAGATTTCTCATTTTCTGCTTGGTGGCAGACGATGTTGGGTTACATGGTGTGGTGAGCGCAATGAGATTGTGCTTGCAGTCACGAGGGATGAATTTTGATGTAATTGTCTTGGATCATCCTTGATTTTCCCTATGTGGAATGACAAGGATCGATATGAGGTAACTGGAGAGCACCCACAGTCTAGACATGTTCCGTCTTTGACTGAGTAATTAGATGTGAAACCGTTAAGGAATGATGTGATAGTATGCAGATTCAATAAGGGTGTAAGACCCTATGACCTGAAATCTAGTAGTTAGCTAAGTGAGAGCATATGCAGATCCTAGGTAGATCTGGATTGTGATGTTGAGGATATATGGTGTTGTGACGATCAAGGATCATGATGTTAATGATTGAGTGATGTTGTGGTGGATTTGGATCAGGATCTTGATGATCAGGTTATGTGTGGGGATTGGCTTCCTTATGAAATCAATCGAGTATAATATGGTAAACGAATGAGTAGATATCTGATAAGTTCAGATTGGTACGTCTCGAGAGACGTGGGTGAGGTTGGTTACTCATTGGGCATGAATGGGTATGTCTTCGTGGATATGATTCTAATTGGTACCTATTGGATGACGTGATTAGGAGTAGCCGTTTTTGTGCTGGTTAGGTGACCAGAGGACTCGGAATGGACACAGAATTGGAATGTATAGTCTGTCTCATGTGGGAGTGGACAGATGGACTCTAGAATTGAAGCGTGATTAGCTACAAGTTATGTAGTGGGCTGGTTAGTGGATGAATGTACGTACTAGGTACGTTGTGCGAGGATTAATACTGGACAGGCCTGAGTGGTGCTTGTTGACGGTATATAGGATGTGCCAATGGTATGTTGATAAACGTGTAGGTAATCGGCTTAGTTCTGATATCAATGGATTGGTTGAGACGCGAACTGGACATTGGATAATGTGCACTAGGCCGGAGTGATTCTGATGGGTTCAGTGATCGTATGAGCAGGTACTCAGAGCCGTGGATGGCTAGTGGAACCCTAGAGTTGGGATGTGTATCACTGTTGGGCAGGTGTTCGGTGAGGCCCAGTTGCACACTGATCGACTGAGATTCATTTCATCGTTATGGGGATCCTACCGAGCTGATTTAATGTGTAGTGAAATTTAAGGTAAGGAATCTTTACTGCAAGTTCCCAGGTGAGTGAGACATGGATTATGTGTCCACAAGTAAAATAAGTTGGTGGTTAGTGTAAACACAGGTTGCTTTGTGTGAAGCTACTGCTCTGTGATTCTCACCAGTGTCATGGATCGCTGAGCGAGTTGACTGATGTGAGCATCGAGACCGGAGAATGTCGCAGGTTTGAGCTTGCCCTGTGAGGTGAGATCTTGTTGTTGATCTTATGTTACATTGCGGGACTTGGTACGAGGTACCTTGGTGCGACTCTAGAGTGGGTTAGAGTTATGTGGTGATTCGAATAGTGACCATGAAGCCGTGAGTGCTGGCTGAGTGCGACATAGTAAAATTCAGAAAATGTGGATGAATTGTGAGATTCGATAACTCTCGGTGTGGGAGAGATATCAGATTGATTAGTGATTGGAAAAGTGGTAACAGTTTGGCTAAATGTGTCAGTGTAATAGTGGAATTGGCGAGTGGTATCAACTTGGGATATGTAATCAATTTCACTTGACGTGGTCGAGTGTAGATGATGTGACGTGAGTATTGGTGGAACGTCTGGGTACAGACAATGATTGTGCTAGTTATTGGGTGTACGCGTGCACACATAATGTGAGGTCGAACATGTTTTCCACGAGGTGGATATGGAACTAGGTTAATATGAATTTCGAGGACGAAGTTATTTAAGGGGGAAAGGTTGTAACGACCCGTCCCGAATATCGGAATTTGATATAAATTAATTACGGATTTGGAATGACTAATCGGGGATTAGTTGAGAGAATTCGGATGGACGGTGTAAAATGATTGTTTTGCCCCTGAAATTGGGCGAAATGTTGACTTTTGACCCGGGGAGTCAAACTTACGAGGACCAATGA
This sequence comes from Prinsepia uniflora, assembly GCA_032719365.1. NCBI lineage: Eukaryota > Viridiplantae > Streptophyta > Magnoliopsida > Rosales > Rosaceae > Prinsepia > Prinsepia uniflora. The sequence goes on from CM064873.1 coordinate 28,422,784, forward strand.
CCGTGAAGTAGACCGGGACGTCACGAGTCCGTAGACAGGTGGCACGTCGAATTCGGACGTCGAATGGGGAAGTTATGGTCACGGGATTGAAATCGGAAACATACGTCTCGGGATTCGAATTAAATAGTAAATGAATATGTTTGGCTAATTAATTAGTGTGGGGCCCTAGGATGAGTGACAAGTGTCACTCATCCCACTGGTCATTGCCCCTAAATTATGGATCTATGTTGTGATTTGGGGAGGGTATTATTTTAATATCTAATTCACTCATCTTTCTCCCTCCCGCGTATTATCATCTTCATTTTCTCTCTAAACCAACACATAACACAATCACATGAACAACCTTCAATCTTTACCCTTTGTTGTTGGGCCTTGAAGGAAAATGAGAGAGGAGACTGAGACGAATCGAACGGTGGCGAGGTCGAGGACCATCGTGGATGGTGGCCGGAAAACGGTGCAAGGTAAGTTTTGTGATTCAAAAATGGTACTTTCGATTCTAGTGGTTGTTGAGTGATTCAAATGATTGGAAATGGTTTTTGGAGGTCCTATGAGTCTATTAGGATCGATTTCAAGGTTGGAAGTGGGCTGTGGTGGTAGGAAACAGAGGAGGAAGAAGGCTGGTTTGTGCTTCAATTTGGGAGGTACGTTCTCGGCCTAAATTTCCAGTTTTGAAACCGTAAATTGACTAGGAATGTTGGAACGAAGCTATAAGAGTTAAAAGGGGTTGAAAAGGTGGAGAAAATGGGGGTAAACCAGTTACGCCGGTTCAGTTGGGCCGGCGTTGCATTCAACCAGTTCAGACCGGTTCGACGCAAGGAAGAACATGAACAGTCGCCGGCGCGTGAGCTCCAAGTGCAGCTCCTTTAGGGATTTAATGGAAGGTTATTGGAAGTGTTAGTGACCTTAGAATGTGACCTTATAATGTGATTTAGACAGGTCTGAGAGTTCCGGTGATGATGATTTAGCCCGGGGAGGCTTATGGCACCCGTATCGAGGTGGCAGCTAGGACGGTCTATGAGTAGACATTGTTTTCTAAACTGTGATGCATGCATAACTTTTTTATATGTTTTACGTACGTGATTTCTATGATGATGATTGTGATATTGGTGAGTTACATATTTACATGTATAAAGGTTTATGGTTTTATACTGTGGCTATACGTGCTTGTGGTTTCGGTGATGGTTTGATGAAATGGTTTTGGATTTAAAAAGGTGAACTCGGGCATGAGACCCATTTGTTTTGGAAACCCTCGGACATGAAGTCCATTTGAGTTATATCATCGGGTCAGAGGCCCAGTTGGTTTACGAAATCGGGGATAAGGCCAAATTGTGTTATATGAATGTGATTTAGGATCGGGGACCCATAAATAGATTTGGATAAATGGATTTGGATTTGAGAAATCGGATTAGTGGATTACGATGGTTTTATGAAAATCCCGAGCATAGGCCCATTTGAACAGTTTGAGATAATTTATGAAAGGTTTTCCATATACCATCCTTATATCTATGGATTGTCTCCTCTAGTCGTCTGGGACGCTGGAGTAGTCACGGCGCATTGCCTGCGAGGGGTCACTACACGGAACGACCGGACCGTATAGTGACTCAGGAGCAGGATTGTTAGACGTCTAGGACGTCAGACATCTGGGATGTCAGAGATTGACTCGGGTTGAGACCCTGGGTAGCACGCGTAGCATGGACCGTGGCATGATGTCTGGGACGTCAGGCGTCTGGGACGTTAGGCATCTGGGATGCCAGACATCTAGGATACCGAGGATTGGTATATAACGTTATTTGATGGAATTGTGATTTATGGATTTACTCGATTATGTATTTGGATTTCAGATTTATTGAATTTATGATTTGGCTTTATGTGTTAATGGATTTGGGCAGGGACCCACATGGTTTGGATTTACGGTTTTGGGCTGAGTTCCCACTTACTTGGATTTATGGTTTTGGGCTAAGGCTTAAATGATTTAATTAAAGTAAATGTTTGATTTTCGGGTTTCGATTGCATGAATGCTTTTTAGTGAAGGGCATAAATGTCTTGTTATGAAATGTGTTTTGATTAAACTATTGATTTTTCGTCCACTCGCAGCTTTTAAATGATTTTAATGCCCTTCAGGTTGATCGCGGATGCGGGCTGTAGTAGAGACCGAGACATCACACTCCTCCACCGATCCTGGCGCGCTCTGTAAGCCCCGAATGGGATATGGTTACGAGTTATCCCTTGTCTAACACTTCGTGCCGGACGAGAGCATGACACATGCCGCCTTAATCCCACGAGGATTTAGGATGGATCGTGTCATTGTTAAACAATCGATAAATTTGATATTTTTCCATAAATTGTTAACGTTTTGTTTTGATTAAAAAAACGAAAGTAGTTTTGATGTCACCAATAATATTTCAACTGATGGTAGAAGAGGCATAATAATAACAAATCTTTTAAAATCATAACAAATTAATAAACAAATCATTTAAAATCCATATCAAAACACTTTGAAATCAATAAAAAGGTTTTAAAATTTGTTAAAATCCATCAGATTTGAAACCCATTTAAATCTATTAAAATCTATTAAAATCTAAATTGAGTTCCAAAATTAACTACCTTCCAATCCCTTAATTTACCTATGTCACCACCCTATTTCATCGCTTCATGTTCCATCGTTCCATGTTCCTTCGTCGTCTTGTTCCCTCACTCTTTAAATCATCGCCCTGCTATCCCTTCCATTCGGCACCACCCTCTATTCCCAATCTCCTCCACCACCCACTATCCCCTTCCGTCGCCACGTTATATTTCCTCTCTTCCCCTCCTCCGTGTCTCCCTCTTCCCTATAAGAGTTTTGGTGTTCTAATGGTTTGTGTAATCAAGAAGAGCCGGTGGATGAGCAGATACCGATTGAGGGAGTGTGAGAGAGAAATTAATGAGGATGAACAAACATGGAGCTTTTTTTTGGGACATTGCAGAATAAAGCAAAGAACAACAGGAGAAGAATAGAACAGCAAAGAAAAAAATAAACTACAGCAGTCGGTCAACCATCTTCTAGGGGGGGCAAGCGATGGAGGGCATGAAAGTCCATCACTGCTATGCATGTACACTAAGGACGATAAAGGCTGGTCAAGCACGAGATGTTAAGGCTTCAATTGCCATATTGGAAACACGGTGAGTCCAAACAAAGTTCACTGAATCAAAGTTCCTTTCAGCGGCCTTCACTCTCGCCATGATTGGGTATATGTCCCAGCAACCACGCCTAATTGATCCTCTGGTTGCCTTGATCAATTCAAGTGAGTCTGATTCAAAAAACACCAATCGATACCCACGGTTGGCAAAAAAGTTGACACCTTCTAACAAGGCCCAAGGTTCTATCTCAATCATCGATCTAGAGGACCTTCTAACACAACACACAGCCACAAAATCACCGTCTTCATTTCGAACCACAATTCCAAGCCCTCGTCAGGTTTGTGTTGGGGATCCAACAAGCTTCGATGTTGATTTTTAGAAAATTGGGGTCTGGTGGCATCCAGTGAAGGGTAATGTTGGTCATGTTCACTTCGATTTCCAGAGAGAAGGTGGTGGTAGCTGCATCCCAGAACTCACACAATAACAATCTCCCTCCTTCAATTGCCCGGGAGGGGCCGAAGGAGCACTCGTCAAAGGTTGACTACCTTTTTCCATCCAAATAGACTAGCAGATGACAGCAATTGCTGACATCGCCCACTTTTTATCACAACCAGCCAAGAAACTTGGAGAGGAAATCCCCGAGAGCCAAGCACATAAGGTAGTAATACTGGTCAAGTCAATAGTATAATTAAGGACACTACCAAACCAAACATGCCTTGCCCCGCTACATTGAAGTAGAACATGCTCCTTAGTTTCCATCTCCTCCCCAAAAATTGGGCAAAGGGGAAAGGTACCTAGATGTCATCGAAAGACGTTTGCAGGGGTTGGGATATGGCGCTTCAAGACTTTGCAAAAGAACGTTCTTATTTTGGGTATGGTTTTTAGATTCCAAATAAGGTTCCAAATTTCACTAGTGATGCAATACGAGGAAGAAAGTCGAGAACACTGAGGTCTTGGGGCATGAGATCTTAGCCAATAATAACCAGAATAAACTGTATAAACTCCATCTTTTGAGGTAGGCCTAATTAGTCTATCCTACAAAAAATTCGACCCCACGGCCATATCATTAATAAGTTTCAGCTCCATCTCAGGTAATACCTCCTCCAATGCATTTAGGTTCCAATCACCTGATTGGATGTCCACGTATGATACGACTACCTCATCGAGATTCTCTCCATCAGGAGTCTGTAGCCTGGGTTGAGATTCATGGAGTCCAATAACCCAACTTTTGGTCCAGAATTTGACTGTTTTCCCATCAATGATGTGCCATCGAGCTCCCCGAGTGATCACATTTCTGCCTTCAAGTATACTGGACCAAGCCCAAGAAGCGCAAGACCCCCGTTTTGCATTGAGGAAGCTATCATTAGGGAAGTACCTACTCTTCAAAATCCTAGCCCAAAAGGAATTTGGCTAACATATTAATCTCCAACACTATTTGGTCAAGAGCGCATCATTATAATCCTTCATATCCCTGAACCCCATACCATCATCAACCTTAGGAAGTCCAAGCTCCTTCCAGCGAATCCAATGGAGTTTATTCCGTTCATGAGATTACCCCCACCAGAAGTTTGCAATAACTGCATCAATTTGAGAGCGCATTGTCTTGGGAAATTTGAAGTTAGACATAGGGGTAAGTAGGGATTGCATGGCCAACAGCTTTAATGAGAACTTCCTTACCAACCTGGGACAACATGCTTTATTTCCATCCATGGACTTTCTTTAAGATTCTCTCTAGCCTATTTTCCTTCATGTAGATGTAATCTAACTTTCTCACTTAAATATGTGAACTTCCATAGGAATTTAATTGTTGGTATAAGTATATTATACGCAATGTATCTCTATCAAATAAAATAGAAAAGTAAAGAATATGCAGATAATTATTAATTTACTTACGAAAGAATAAAACAAAAAAAACTTATAAGATGGATAAAGTCCATGTAAGCCTGAAATCCTTCAAAAGTATCAAATAGTATTTGAGAAGTTTTATGGATTAAAATGATTGGTTAACTAATAATTCATTTCTAAAAAAATTGTACATATGAAATTTAGTTAGTCAAATTATCTTATCAAATAATTTTTTTTTTAAAATATTAATATTTAAATTTTGAAAGTTTCTCATCCACATCTCATACAACTTATACGCTAATCAGCTAAATCTTTCTAACAAGCTCCGACTCTTGAGTCAATGAAATATGAGGAAATAATTATGTTGTACAAGCCGAAAATACCAACGGAAAAGATTGCACAGTCCCAAATCATTCCGAAAAATTTCGAACCAAACAAAAACCGATAGCAAAACATTTTGATTCAGTTTGTTTCTGTTAGGTCATATTTTATGCATTTTTCCATGCATTATTATCTTTAATGTACTACTAATATCTTTCATCACATAGGAGAAAATGATAATGTTTATGAGAGTTGTGCAGGATTGGACATTATATCGAATTAGAAAGATTTCGGTGTAAAACAGAGGAAATTCGGAGTTGAAAGAGCTTACTTATGGAGCAAGGAAAAATAATGTGGAAAACAAAAAACTGACACTATTCAGGAATCACTATGCATGCCAGACACTATTCAAGAATCACTATGCATGCCAGACACTATTCACGAATTACTATGCACGCCTGACACTATTCACGTGAATAGTAGCAGATTACCTTGTCTTTCCTTATTTGCCCTCATGCTTTCTTGCCTATTTAAGCTCTCTTCACTCTCAAAATAGTAAAGCCTCCACACAACAAAAAAAATCAGATCTGCTCTTCTTTGTTCATTCCCCTTCTCTTCCAGTGAGGAAACCTCAAGAACTCTGAAGAAGAAGTCCTCTTCAGTTCTGGAGAAGAAGACTGCCTTCTACTTAGAGTTTGCTGCATCCATGTCTTTAATTAATGCTTTTATGTTGATTAGATACATGTGTAGCTAATTTCTCATCTAGGGTTCTTGATGTAACCATGTAAACTCAGTCTATGTTGTGATTGAAGTATTCTGATTTCTACAAACTCTTCTTTGTTTCATTCATTTTAATTATTGATTCATATGTGATTCTAGTGCTTGATCACCATTAGGGTTCCATATGCCTAGTTAGATTTAGAGCACATGCCATGCCTAAGTTTAATTGATTTATGAATGAAAGAATAAGGTTAGTGAGTACATGCCATGCCACTGAATCTGTTTGGTCATATTTATTTCTTTTCTCATACTTAAAGGCTTTCTAGGAGTAATCTAAAGTACATGCCATACTTAGGTTGCAATTAGAAGGACTAGATAGTGTTCCACATGCCATGGCCTATCTTACTTAAGTGAAAACGATCCTTAGAGCAGGTTTGGAAGATCAGAGTACTTTAGTCACTGTATTCATAGAATCAAGGTTACATAGGTGAAGTCAAGACCCTAGTTTCCATCTCCATACTTTTCTCAAACTTTTCTAGCTATCTTCATTTACTTAAAGTTTTAATTTCAGTTTAACGTCCTTACATATCACAAATCAAAACCCAATTCTGTTTTATTTTTAGTTCTTTTAATTCCACTAGTTAATTGAGTCATTATAGGGTTATTTAGAGGTAATTGCGAAGCCTAATCAGTCTCTGTGGTTTGACACCCTTACTTGTGCATTACCATTACTACAATAGTAGTGTATAAGCTAGGATACATCAACAATTTTGGCACCGTTGCCGGGGACTGATTTTAAGTCCTTTGCAATTGGTTACCAACTTAGCCCTATAACCTGTTTTCTGTTTTAGTGTGTTTACAGCTTGAGTTATTTCATATCTTTGTGTGTCAGGTTTTGAATGTCCAGTACGCCTTTGCTAGACTCCGTTGCAGCAGCGATAAAGAAATCCAGGGAAACAAGAGGAAATCTTACTACAAAAATTGTAGCTAAAAGAGCATTTCAAGAAATCATCAAGGATAAGACTTCTGTCTCAATTCATTCAGGAGAGTCAGAAGAGTTTGAAGTAGAAATTGAAGAAAAGATGGCTGAGGCTGCAACCCATGCTTTGGAGTTCTATGCTCAACCAATAATCCCTGATTCGCCTTCATGCGTAGTACTGTCACAGGCAGCAAGGAACTATGAACTTAAATCTTCATATTTTTCTATGTTTCCTTCATTCTTTGGTTTGCCTAATGAGGATCCATTGGCTCATATTAAAGAGTTTTACATAGTTGTTAATTCATTGCCCTTGCAGGGGCTTTCGGAGAATGATTTGAGGTGTAGGATTTTTCCATACACATTGAAGGAACGGGCTAAGGCTTGGCTCATGACTCTGAAGCCTAAGTCCTTGGAGACATGGGATGAGGTTGTAAAGAAGTTTATGGACAAGTTCTTTTCCCCCCAAAAGACAGCAACCCTAAGAGCTCAAATTTTCAATTTCAGACAAGATGATACTGAAACATTTAGTGAATGCTGGGAAAGATTTCGAGGACTATTGATGCAGTGTCCACACCATGGGTTACCTCTTTACCTTCAAATGCAAATTTTCTTTGACGGATTAACCCCTACATGTCAATCAATGTGTGATAATGCAGCTGGTGGTGCTCTAAAGAAAAAGAGTCCAGAGGAGTCTCAAGAACTCTTTGAGATGCTGGGTTCTAATATGCACCAATCAAGAGGGAAGAGAAGTGGTGCATATGAAGTTCATTCAACTAATGACGTTTCTTTCAAGGTTGACAACTTGGAAAGGAAACTTGACGCTGTTCTTTCAAAGTTAGGATCATCTCATGCCTCTCAAAGTGCTACATATGCTGATTACGATCAAGAGCAAGCCAATATGATGAATTGCTATAATTCAAGGCAAAGGAATGATCCATACTCAAACACTTACAACCCCGGATGGAGGAACCACCCTAACTTTTCTTGGGGTGGAAATCAGAATCAAAGTCATGCTCAGCAGCAGCCTAACAACTACCAAGTTCTCCCAAGCAATCCTGTGGAGGAGACATTACAGAAATTCATGCAAACCACTTCCACTTTGTTCCAAAACCAAGCTGCCACCATTCAAAAGCTTGAGACCCAAGTTGGACAGCTTGCTACTGCTCTTAACCAGAGAGAACTTGGGAAACTTCCAAGTCAAACTCAGTTGCTTCAAAAGAATCAGGAGCAAGCAAAAGCCATAACAACACTTAGAAGTGGCAAGGTTATTGATAATGGTATTAACTACGATCTTCCTAATACTTCTGAAATTGTGAATGCAGGTGGGGAGGAAGGAGAGGCAGAACAAGCACCCAAGAAAGCTACTGATTTACCTCTTAGGACTAACAAAGATGAACCTGTTTTACACAAGGCTCCTGAACCCTACGTGCCACCAATTCCTTTTCCAAGAAGACTTGCTCAATGCAACAAGGATAAGGCCTTCAAAGAACTTTATGAAATTCTCAGTAAAGTTCATATTAATCTGCCTTTACTTGATTTAATTGATGATGTTCCAGCCTATGGCAAGTTCTTTAAAGAATTGAACAAGTACAAGAGGAAATATGAACCACATGAGAAGGTTTTAGTCTCCGAGAATGTCTCTGCCGTGCTTCAAAGAAAGCTCCCACCCAAACTTAAAGATCCTGGCAGCTTCTCCATTCCTATTACCATTGGGGACAAGAAGATTGAGAAGGGTATGCTAGACTTGGGTGCAAGTATCAATCTTATGCCATACACGGTTTACTTGCATCTAGGTTTGGGAGAGTTGAAACCGACCACAGTTTCTTTACAACTTGCTGATCGTTCAGTAAAGTATCCAAGAGGTATAGTTGAAGACATTCTAGTTCAAGTTGATAAATTGACCATACCGGCTGATTTTGTAGTGCTTGACATGGAAGAATCACCAATCAAAGATCGTGAGTTACCTATTCTTCTTGGGAGGCCATTCATGGCCACAGCAAGGACAATCATAAATGTGCATGATGGAGTGCTCACAATGACAGTTCTTGGAGAAACTGTCCAATTTAGAGTGTTTGAATCATTAACTCATCCGTATTCTTCTTTAGATTGTTTCTCTGTTGATATATTGGATTCTTTTGTGTTCACCAAATTTTCTCAAGGCCCCCCTAAAGACCCACTAGAGATTGTCTTGACCAATGTTCTGGATGACTTCGAAGATGAATGGGAGTTGGAAGAGGAAGTTTCTGCTTTGGAGGCTTTGAAGTCATATCCCAACACCTATTTAGTCCCCCTTGAGCCACTTGAGCCATCCACTGATCATCTCATACCCTCAATCATCAAACCACCAAAGCTTGAGCTCAAATTACTTCCCTCTCATCTTAAGTATATCTTTCTGGGTGACCAAAATTCGCTTCCAGTTATCATAGCCTCCGATCTGACCTCTTTGCAGGAAGAAAAGCTAGTAAGAGTTTTGAGAGAGTTCAAATCCACCATTGGATGGTCTATAGCAGATATCAAGGGAATCAGTCCCTCAATGTGCATGCATAGGATACTTTTGGAGGAGGATAGCCAACCCAGCTGTGAACCTCAACGAAGACTCAATCCCAACATGAAAGAAGTGGTTAGAGCTGAAGTACTTAAGCTACTTGACACTGGGATCATCTATCCTATTTCTGACAGCAAGTGGGTTAGTCCTACTCAAGTTGTACCAAAGAAGAGTGGCATGACTGTCGTAAAAAATGATCAGGATGAACTTGTCCCAATAAGATTCATGACTGGATGGAGAGTGTGCATTGATTACAGGAAGTTAAATGCTGTGACTAGAAAAGATCATTTTCCCCTTCCTTTTATTGATCAAATGCTTGAAAGATTAGCTGGTTACTCACACTACTGTTTTCTTGATGGTTATTCAGGTTATAACCAAATCCCAATTGCACCTGAGGACCAAGCGAAGACGACCTTTACCTGCCCATTTGGCACGTTTGCTTATCGGAGGATGCCGTTTGGTTTGTGTAACGCACCAGCTACATTCCAAAGATGCATGATGGCCATTTTCTCTGACATGGTTGAGAGGTTCATCGAGGTTTTTATGGATGATTTTCCTGTGTTTGGTTCCTCATTTGATATATGTCTTGATCATCTTGCATTAGTTCTAAAACGTTGCCAAGACACTAATCTGATTTTGAATTGGGAGAAATGCCATTTTATGGTTAAGAAGGGTATAGTGCTAGGTCATGTAATTTCAAGCAAGGGAATAGAGGTAGATAAATCAAAAATTGACTTGATCTCTAAACTACCTCCCCCAGCATCTGTTAAGGGAATTCAAAGCTTCCTAGGTCATGCAGGTTTTTATAGACGTTTTATTAAGGATTTTTCAAAAATAACTCGTCTGTTATGTAACTTGTTAGCTAAGGACACTTCTTTTGACTTTAATGACGAATGTTTGTAGGCCTTTGAAATGCTTAAGAAGAAACTAACTTCTGCTCTAATTATCATGGCTCCAGATTGGTCTTTACCCTTTGAATTGATGTGTGATGCATCTGATTTTGCTATTGGTGCAGTACTAGGCCAGAGAATTGGAAAACTCTCTCATGTTATTTATTATGCAAGCAGGACATTGAATGATGCTCAGCTAAACTATTCCACAACAGAAAAAGAGTTACTTGTTGTTGTCTTTGCTCTGGAGAAGTTCAGATCTTATCTTGTAGGATCAAAAGTCATTGTCTACTCAGACCATTCAGCTCTACGATACCTAATGACCAAAAAGGATGCCAAGCCAAGACTCATTAGATGGATCCTCTTATTACAAGAATTTGATTTGGAAATAAGAGACAAGAGCGGCAAAGAGAATGTAGTTGCTGACCACTTATCACGTTTGAAAAGTGAAGCAATTGACAGAAATGCACAGTTGCCCTTGAATGAATCATTCCCTGATGAACAACTTCTTGCCATCCAAGATGACGAACCATGGTATGCTGATTTTTTAAATTTTCTTGCTTGTGGTATTATTAGAGATGATCTAACCTTTCAGGAGAAGAAAAGGTTCTTGTCGCAAGTGAAGCACTACATGTGGGATGAGCCCTACCTTTTCAAATACGGACCTGATCAGATTATTAGAAGATGTGTTCCTGAGGTTGAGCAAGAAAGCATACTCAATTTCAGTCATGAGTTTGCATGTGGAGGTCATTTTAGTGCCAAGAAGACAGCAGCCAAGGTTCTTCAATCTGGTTTCTTTTGGCCTACTTTGTTCAAAGATGCTTTTAACTTTTGTGCTAAGTGTGATAGGTGCCAAAGAGTGGGCAACATCAGCAGCAGAAATCAGATGCCTTTCCATAACATTTTGGTTGTGGAGATCTTTGACGTTTGGGGCATCGATTTCATGGGACCATTCCCACCCTCTTTTGGCTACAATTACATCCTGGTGGCAGTAGACTACGTGTCTAAATGGGTGGAAGCAATTTCTTTAAAGACCAATGATCATAGAGTGGTGATTAACTTCCTCAAGGACATCATTTTTTCAAGGTTCAGAATGTCAAGAGCTATCATCAGTGATGGTGGAACTCACTTCTGCAACAAGCCATTTGAAGCCTTGATGAAGAAGTATGGAATCACACATAGAGTGAGCACACCATATCATCCCCAAACTTCTGGCCAAGTGGAGATAAGCAATAGGGAGATCAAGAATATTCTAATGAAGACTGTGAATTCGACAAGGAAAGACTGGTCCACAAAGTTACATGATGCACTTTGGGCCTATAGAACTGCTTATAAGACTCCTATTGGGATGGGCCCTTACAGAATTGTTTTTGGGAAAGCTTGCCATTTGCCAATGGAGTTGGAGCACCATGCTTTGTGGGCAATCAAGAAGCTTAACATGGACTTTACAAAAGCTGGAATGTCAAGAAAGCTGCAACTCAATGAGCTTGAGGAGCTAAGGAATGAGGCTTATGAAAGTGCAAAGATTTACAAAGAGAGGACCAAGCTTTACCATGATAAAGCTCTTACGAGAAAGGTATTCTTCCCTGATCAAAATGTTTTATTATATGACTCTCGTTTACGTCTCTTTCCAGGTAAACTTAAGTCTAGATGGGTTGGACCTTTCAAAGTGATCAAAGTGTATCCTCATGGAGCAGTTGAAATAAAGAATCTCAGCAATGGTAACAGTTTCAAAGTTAATGGCCACAGATTAAAGCCGTACTTGATGTCTGATATGGGTGTTCCCATTGCACATATGGTGGATACTCTTCCATTCCATTAAGCCCATTTGCAACCACGTCTTGCCTAGACGTTAAATACAGCGCTTGTTGGGAGGCAACCCAACCAGGTTCTATCTTTTATACCTTTGAACTTAGTTACTTGTTTTCTTTCTCTGCTTTCATACTCCCTTCGCATTGCATGCACTTTTTCTATTTTATACATTGAGGAGAATGTTTAGTTTAGGTTTGGGGGTAGGGAATTGCAAATTTTTGGGTGCTAAAGAGTCAGTCTGTTAGAGCATTGTTGAAACATTGTAATGGAATCTTTATGCAAACTAAGGCATACAATCGTCAGTTAGAAGGAATCCTTGATTAGTCTTCTGATTTGGTGTTCTTTCTGACCTCTTTTGCTCTTAGAATCATGGTGAATAAGGTACTTGATCAAACAAATGAAGAAGAATAGTGGAGACTACCTTGTGATGTGTTGAGCCTACTTGTTTTTTTGAGAGGGTTTAATTTGTGTCTGCTCCAATTCTTTCTTTCTAATTCACTCTAATCTGATCTCATTTTCATTTTTGGTTGATTACTAAGAATTTATCATAATTTCAGATATCACATGCCCTTCATTTGTGGAGTAGCCCTTTTGAAGTGATGCTAGGCTTTGTGTGCATAACCTTCTAAAAGCCTTCTCTAAACCCGACCTTTGTGTGCTCCATTAGCCATTTTGTAGCCAAACACATGTAGCCATTTCTTTCATAACCTACATCACTCCTTCCCTTTTGTATCTCACTTTGAGGTACCTAGCTTAATTGTGACCATACCCTATAGCTTGGAATCTGCCAAGGTTGTTGAAAGTGGAAATTCGATGCAAGGACAAGTATTGCCACTGTTAAATCAAAGGTTTATGGACAATCAAAAGTAGCTCAGGTCAAAAGAAGTTCAGATCAAAAGAAAAGAGAACTTAAATGAAGTAAAACTTCATTGAAAAAAAAAGATGAAAAAAAACAAATAAAAAAAATGCAAAAGAAAAAGTTCAAGTATGATCTGAGAAAAGTTCATTCCATTCAACTTAAAGTGAGCAGATGCTGGGAATAACATCAAGTTGTGCAAAGTAATTTTTCAATAGCCCTTGGTATGATTCTAAGTTACTTGCTATCCTATCCTTTTTTTTTCATTTTCCCCCCAACCAAGCCTCATTACAACCTATATAGATTAAGACCTATGTTGATCATTTGGGCAATGACATGAATGCTGGGAGGTATGTGCTCTATCTAATTCTTAGTTTTCGATACTCTCATGAGATCTATCCTGAAATTGTGCCTTTTTTTTCATATACTTCATATGTGAGAATACTTGCTTTCATATTACATAACTTCACTCACATATGTTTGCTGGAGAGATTAAACCTCGAGTGATTGAGTGAATCTGTGAGACTTAGAGTTGAGACGCATTCTATCTTCAGGTTTGAAAATGATACCTATGAAGCCTTGAAACTGAGAGTATAAGTGTTCACTTGCACACTAATTAGTTGCTGGCATGGTGAATTCAAGAAGGTGAAGGTATGACTAAAGTTTCATTGGTTCACCTTACTTTGTTTCCATAGTGTTTTAACCCTTGTTTTTTTCAATAGTCTTGATGGTGTTTGTGGGTGTCACATCTGTTAAACCCTCAGGAGACAAAACTCCTCCTACTAGGCACACCTAGGGGTTTAAATGGTTTATGATAGGAAGATCGAGTCATTAATTTAATTTCGCTTTTGTAATTTTTTTTGCTTGAGGACTAGCAAATGATAAGTTTGGGGGTCTTTGTTAGGTCATATTTTATGCATTTTTCCATGCATTATTATCTTTGATGTACTACTAATATCTTTCATAACATAGGAGAAAATGATAATTTTTGTGAGAGTTGTGCAGGATTGGACATTATATCGAATTAGAAAGATTTCGGTGTAAAACAGAGGAAATTCGGAGTTGAAAGAGCTTACTTATGGAGCAAGGAAAAATAATGTGGAAAACAAAAAGCTGACACTATTCAGGAATCAATATGCATGCCAGACACTATTCAGGAATCACTATGCATGCCAGACACTATTCACGAATTACTATGCACGCCTGACACTATTCACGTGAATAGTAGCAGATCACCTTGTCTTTCCTTATTTGCCCTCATGCTTTCTTGCCTATTTAAGCTCTCTTCACTCTCAAAATAGTAAAGCATCCACACAACAAAGAAATCAGATCTGCTCTTCTTTGTTCATTCCCCTTCTCTTCCAGTGAGGAAACCTCAAGAACTCTGAAGAAGAAGTCCTCTTCAGTTCTGGAGAAGAAGACTGCCTTCTACTTAGAGTTTGCTGCATCCATGTCTTTAATTAATGCTTTTATGTTGATTAGATACATGTGTAGCTAATTTCTCATCTAGGGTTCTTGATGTAACCATGTAAACTCAGTCTATGTTGTGATTGAAGTATTCTGATTTCTACAAACTCTTCTTTGTTTCATTCATTTTAATTATTGATTCATATGTGATTCTAGTGCTTGATCACCATTAGGGTTCCATATGCCTAGTTAGATTTAGAGCACATGCCATGCCTAAGTTTAATTGATTTATGAATGAAAGAATAAGGTTAGTGAGTACATGCCATGCCACTGAATCTGTTTGGTCATATTTATTTCTTTTCTCATACTTAAAGGCTTTCTAGGAGTAATCTAAAGTACATGCCATACTTAGGTTGCAATTAGAAGGACTAGATAGTGTTCCACATGCCATGGCCTATCTTACTTAAGTGAAAACGATCCTTAGAGCAGGTTTGGAAGATCAGAGTACTTTAGTCACTGTATTCATAGAATCAAGGTTACATAGGTGAAGTCAAGACCCTAGTTTCCATCTCCATACTTTTCTCAAACTTTTCTATCTATCTTCATTTACTTAAAGTTTTAATTTCAGTTTAACGTCCTTACATATCACAAATCAAAACCCAATTCTGTTTTATTTTCAATTCTTTTAATTCCACTAGTTAATTGAGTCATTATAGGGTTATTTAGAGGTAATTGCGAAGCCTAATCAGTCTCTGTGGTTCGACACCCTTACTTGTGCATTACCATTACTACAATAGTAGTGTATAAGCTAGGATACATCAACAGTTTCGTTTTAGGGCCAAGAAATACCGCTATAAATTGTACCAAGCCATGTATCCATAAACCGACCCCGTTTCTAGTAGAGAATTTATCAAAAATAGCTAAATTTGACATTCAAATTGATCAATGTCACTTTTTATAAAAACTTTCGAATAGCAAAAAAAACCTACTTGAATTTGAGTATTTTCATCCATACACAAGTTAGAAATATGGATTTTTTTTTTATGAACTGAATGTAATGTTTTGGACATGGGATACTTTTTTTTTTGTCATAGGTATTGTCATAATAAGTTTTTCCTTGCAAAAGTTTTAATAAGGTCTCATTGTATAAAACTTAAATAATTAGTTTATAAAAATTTACATTTTAATAATTAGGTGTGCAAATTAAAGATACATTTTCTATTTTAGTCCTAAGCTTTCAAATGTTTGGACTAGCTCCATTAGTTCATAAGCAAGTGGAGGAGGAGCCTGGACTGATGCTGAAATTGAACTACGATGATGTTTAGAATGCTAGGTCTGACAGAACCGCACTATTTTTGGAGGAAACACCGGGATCCAACATTGATACCTCAGTGCATTTCTCATCTCTCACTACTTCAAGAAATCTTAAATGTCGTTGAAAAGTTTTGGGGCTTTTTTTTGGTAGAAAAAGGAAAACAAGCAACAAAGCACAAACTACACAACAGCTCTCAGGGAGCTAATCCCTATCTGATCATTATCTAAAGCAACCAGCACCTCCACTGGAGGGTGCTAAAAAGAACGCATCCCAGGTTCGCCACCATGGCCCAACTTTGCCATACAGTTCGCAGCAGTATTACATACCCGATAAACATGTCGTATCACACATTGCCAACTCCACCTTAGCAGCTCTTTGCACCCCTTGTAAGAGCAAAGCCAAAGGATGGTGATCCCCTAGTGAGGATGAGAGTAGCAAAATGGAGATAGTTGAATCAAATTCAACTTCCCCATCCCTGACACCAAGACTCCAAGCCAACTCCAAACCATAATAAATCCCCTAGAGCTTAGCCGACACCACCTCACCCACACCAAGTTTAACTATGAAGCTAGAAGCCCACCGACCAGCATTATCTCGGATTAACTGTGAAGCCAGAAGCCCACCGACTAGCACTATCTCGGCTTTTTAATTAAGTTTATTAGGTTTTTTTTATTTTAAAGGTTACGTGGGTCTATTTAATTAGATTTTTTTTTTGGTTATATTTGAATGTTTTTATAAAAATTAGTATTTATGAATTTGAGGGTCAAATTTTGACTATGAATTGTCTTTGTAGTTTGACACCCAAAACGAAATTTGGTTCGACTTGGGTATTAAAAAAAAGGGACAATACTTGCATTCCACTTCAGTGGTACCTCCTTGCACCACCTTTTTCAATTTAACGAATTGTCTTTGTACATATATCATAATTGGAACCGTTTATTCTCTAAATCATTATGTCAAGATCATCTCCGTAAAAAATCAATAAGATTAGGGGTCGTTTAGTCATTTATATATACCAAATAAATAAATTGTTTTGCTAAGAATTAAGGCGATCATAGTGAGCCGTTCATTTAGTTGGTATATATGAATTACTAAACTGTTGTAAATGTATGAAAGTGTATGTCTATATCTATGTGAGGACGTTTCTATCCATGTATTGTAACCTAACTCTACTCCTATATAAAGAGGGTTTAATTGAATGAATGGGACAACCCTTTTGCGTTCACAACACGTTACCAGCACGAGCCCTGATCAACTGAGAAAATTGCTTCACCCAAATTCTCAGAAAATTTACCCCTTGACTAATTTTTGGGATCGTCGTCCATAATCTCTTTCTTGGAGATTGAGACCCACAAACTGTCAAGACCCGACCCTCCTCGATCAGGACCTGACTCATCTAGCACCATATTGTCCGCTTTGGGCCTCGCCCTCACGGTTTTGTTCTTGGGAGCTCACGTGCAACTTCCCAGTGGGTCACCCATCATGGGATTGCACCAGCCTCAACTCGCTTAACTTTGGAGTTCCCAAGGAATCCAAAGCCAGTGAGCTCCCAAAAATTCTAGTGCTAGATAGGTGTGTGCCTACACCTTTAAGGCACACTATGATCTTCTCCCAGACCATTCCCCTTCGCAGGAATGTGGGATCGTTCACCGTTCCCTCCAGGACACGGGTCTTACAATCCACCCCCCTTAGAGCCCAGCGTCCTCGCTAGCACACTTCCTGGTCGGGGTCTAGCTCTGATACCATTCTGGTTCAACCGGATATAAATCATAACCCAACCTATGCAAACCATACAATCAGTCTCTATTACGGGGTCAATATCGGGGAAAAATTTCTCTGTAAACCCCTGCCCCACGGACAGTCATACCCAAGCCCACTTGGGATACGGAGCCTAGCTCAACATCCGAGTCTACAATGGTATACTGGCTTAAATCACCACGCATATGCCATCAGGCCACTAGGCCAATCGGGAACTCATTCCCCTCATTAAGTCAATCACTCCATACCCTTTTTCCCAGGGTCACTACGTATAATGAATTGAACCTTTCCTTCTGTTGTGTTTGTCACCATAGGCTTCACTGATGCTACCTTCTGCCAGTAACTGGCACTCAATACAATCATTCATACTATATCGCAAATCATATCCATTCCTTAACCTCGACTCCACCCAACATCATACACCAAGTATGATCCTGCAGTTGGACCCCAATAATCCAAATGATCAAAAATCATGTACCACTCCAATCCTATGGAGTTCCGTCAATAGCAGGATTTCACCTATCCTTACGTTATCAAACATGCCAATTCTCAACCGGCTATCTTGTTAGCCTCCCCGCGAACGATACTTGACCCGACCATCCTAACCATCGCCTTATCACACATTAAGCCTTTTTGTTTATCAATCATTACCAATCTTGATGGTCGATACAATACTCGTACATTCCTTCCCAGAGGTATGACCTCTACTTACTAGACCCATGGATCACTATGGTCGATCCCAAATCATGCAAGGAAAGTAAAACTCTTGAGGGTTCAACTAGCATCAGCAATCCCAGCCCTATGCTACCGAAGCACACCTCACCAAATCCCAAATCTCATAGTGACATATCATTATGCACACAGAAAGGGTCACATCGAACATAAGTCACTGTTTCTCCACTTTGTAATTATTCTATTTCAGTTCTCATTTCCAATAATTCTGACCTCCTTTCGGTCAATCACCATAACTGGCAAAATATTGTAGAGAACCTCTCTACAATCATCTGCGGTATCCAACAAATCTCAAAACAACTCATAATCATCATTACAGTTCCGTTTCTCCTGGGATCCACACTAATCCCGACCATTATTAGTATATGTTCCACAAACCTACTTTGGTCGACCAGACCTAATACTTATGCAACAATATATCAATACATATGTTCAGTATATCACATGCCCATCCGTAGCTGTGGGCACACCAACATATCATTCATCATGTTATCATAACCAATCCAACTATGGCCAGAATACCTGATTCATTAATTCTTAAGGACAACTAGTTCACTTGTCCATCCAAATGGCATCGCTATCCACTTACCTTGGCCATATCGAATCCAATAGTCATCACACTGATGATAAACTTGAAACATTTTTGGCCCCTCTCACTAGGCCCCATAATCGTCAAACCTCTTCCTTTTTGGATCTGCCTATAATCGCCATGTAAGCTCGGACCACCATCCTCTTACCGCATAAGGAATACTGGGTTCCCCATGGAAACACTGAGCCGAATGAACCCATATCTACCAAGTCATGTACTTGCACCTTCAGTCCTTATGACTCCGTAGGTGCCACATACCAAGGTGTCTGAGAAACAACTTGCATACTCGACATGATCTCGATCATAAATTCAATCTCTCATCCTGGCAAAACCTCAAGAAATATATTGAAAAATCCGTACATCTTCAACCTTCATTGGGCATCTCATATACTAATCACATCTGCCATACATCTGACTAGTAAACTTTGATTACCTCTTACCAACAGTCCATCGAGTGTGAGGATCAAAATCATAATCACTGTCTCCTAAGTCACAATTTCTATGTACCACGGGTCTCCGCCCGAACCTTCAATCACTAAGTGAAATTGACACGACCCATCCAAATCCATAAGTCCAGTAGACAGGGTTAAACAATACCAATCCATAAATTCATAACCCATCAGTATCTGACCCTATCCCAATCCTTGGGCATCCCAGGTGCCAAACATTTCTCAATCACATGGGTCGGTCGTGTTAGAACCATAACTATATTTCAACCTTTATGGCTCATCCCGAGCCCTGATCCATTACCATGACTCATCTCGAGTCCAATCATGACTCTTCTTGAGTCCAATCTCATAACAATCATCCATGTCATCATTGGCATACCCGGTCACCGAGCAAATACCGCTGGTGAACCACATCTTATACGACCTATAAGGCCTAAGGGATATCCCATCACATTCTAGACTCGGAGACACATATTCCACTTAAGGAATCCACTAAGAATAATCTCATCCCAAGTCCAACCTACCCATTTGTGCTACCTTTCTAGCCTTCGGGCTCATTCATCCTTGGGACCCACACAAATCCGTGTTTAACAGTTGGTAGTTCACAGTTTACACTGATTAACATCTGACCCCCAAGCCAGGGTCAATCTCATTCCGAGAGCTATCACGAGGTCTCATATACCCTTGTATACCCGTCTCACTACCAAGTCGTGCATGAGGCTTACGTTTCGGAGGCATGATGTGGCAACAGAATTAGCAACCTAGTGCTCTGATACCAATTTTACAAGACCCGTCCCCGAAAGGCATAGATAACCGTACCTGGTCCTGCTTCCGTCTGACAAGTTAATTGAAGTTTCAAAATTACCCTAAGCACTTGCCAAACAAGGGATAACCGCACCTATGCCCACTCATGCTTCCACCTCTCGACCAGCCTCGATTGTCACGCCATGACCTGGAGGGTCAATAAAATAGAAAAGGTGTGAGTGGACAAAACAAACTTTTTGAAATACATTTATTAAAATACATTTTGTTGACGTGACATCTGACCAAGCAACAGGCTTGCCAAAATACTAGACTGGACTAAGGGACAAGCCCATCAGAAGACCTCAAAGATCACACAAGGCCTATGCCTCAAAGCCCATCACAATTATAACCTAACCCTAGACGACTCCTATAAATAGGGAGCCTCCTCCCTCATTCAAAAGGGACTCAACCTCTTCATCCTCTTTACAAACACTATTATCTCTCAAAGGCTCAGAGCCTTATACTTGTACAAAATATCATATTATTAATGAGAGGGAGGCAACACCGTGGACGTAGCCCGATTTGGGTGAACCACGTACTTTCTTGTGTCTTGGTGTGCGTGCGTGTCTTTACAGTCTCGTTGGTACAATTTTTGCATCAACACATTCTTACCCTCCAGTTTCACAAACATGCATGCATATCATAAACCATGAGTAAAATACATCCGGGCACAAATGTTTATAAATCACAAATCTCAATAAAACCATTGGACTCATTTCCATATCTAATCTCATTAGTCACATTATCCATGCTACACGTGCAAATCAAATATGCTCAAGGACCTCTCAAAATAAGAGCACATCGCTGTGAACACATCACTGGCCGACGTTCCAGATCGTCGTGAACACATCACTGATCAATCTCCACATAATGCCAGCACATCTGATCTGAGTCGAGCCTCCCTCGGCTGCACGACAACAGACCGTACTACGTGACCTTTCTGGGCGAACACATCTCATCCCGGAGCCGAGCGTTATCTCCAGGGTTCCTTCCGGGGAACATATTCCCAACCAGAAGCCCTAATATATCCGCAACTCATAACCACCATAAAAACCAGTGAAAAAAATTGCATTTAAAACCAAAACCATTATCAACATAGGGTCTCAGCCCAAAACATAGTTTCCTCAAAATCTGTAAAACCAGAGTCCTGATTAAGTTCATAAATCTGAAAACCATCAAGGTCATCATGTAATCACATGGAAATACCAATCCAATCAAAATCACATCTCCAATGGGTCTCAAGCACAAAATATCATTTTCACGCAAATTCGTGCAACTGTAACCTATGTTTCCATTTTCACATAAATCCATAAAATATATCCGAAAAACATTGCGTAAATCCATCAAATCAATCCCTGACTCATAATCTGAGTCAAAATACCAATCTCAAATCCCGGGCCTACGCCCAAAACCTCAGTTTCACAGTTTTCTCGAAAATTATGCCCAAAATCAATATAATATTCCAGAAATTCGATAAATCATCATATCGAAATATCAATCATGTCAAATCACATAATAAAGCATTTAAAATATATATGCATGCATTCTAGTTAGAAAACAAAGTTCACTCACACATCGTCCATATCACTCGATTTTCGAGCTGCACGCCTTTTATAACGACCCGTCCCTGATTTTAAGGATTAATTAAGACTAATTATGGATTAGTAAGGCTAATCGAGAATTAGCTGAGGGTTAACGGACGTTCAGGGTGAAATTATGATTTTGCCCCTGAACGAGGGCGAAAAGTTGACTTTTGACCCAGGAGGTCTGACTCACGAGGGCCAATGATCGTGACGTAAATCGGGATGTCACGAGTCCGTAGACAGGCGGCTCGTCGAAATCAGACGTTCGACAGAAAAAATACGGTTCACGAAAGTTTAAGGGAACTATTGCACAAATTACGAGACGAAGGCCATTTGGCATTAAGTGGGCCCAGATATTTAGCGGCAGGCCAAATGGATGAATGACACGTGTCATCCATCCATTGCCCACCCAAATTGATACATACATTCCCCCATTTCTTTGTTCGTCAAACCAAACCTTATCTCCCCCCAAAAAACCTTGAACCGAAAACCATTTTCCCTTCCCTTTTGATGGTTGTGTGAGGACAAACTGAGAGAGGGACTGAGGGGTGGTAGAAGGGCGGCCAGCCACCGTGGACGGCGCTGGAAAGCCCAGGAACCAGGTAAACCGATGATCCTTTAGTTTTTGAATTTTCAATTTCGATTTTGGGACGTTTTGGATGGTTTCTAATGTTAGGATGTTGTTAATGGGATTGGTACGAGTTTGGGGTGATCGAAAACGAAGGAGGAGGACCGTGGGAACGCCCTAGAAGGCGGTCGGGAAAGCGAGGCCGTGAGTTCAAATTCCACACAGGTATTTTCTTGATCGTTTTATGAGTTTTAAGCACATAGAAAGCTAGGTATTGATGAGACAAAGAGAATGGGATTGGATTGGAAGAAAACAGACTAAAATCGAGTGAGAAAACAGCCTGAACCGGTTGCGCAGAAATCCCAGTTTAGACTGGTCGCGAGGTTGAAGACGACTGCACAGTGCTCGGAGTGAGGCTCCCACGCGCAGCCCTTTTTTGCGGCGCGTGATGGCGCGTGGGGGAGATTCTGGGGAAGTGTTCAACATTCGAAGTCATCTATTCGTTGTAACGAACATTTTGGGGCTGATTTCGAGTCGATCAGACATCGTTTCGATATAGTTCGGGACGTCCGAAGGTTTTGGATCGACTTTAAAAAATATATTAAAATTCGAGAAAATTACGGGACTTTAATGCGGGGTTATTTAAGTAGTTAGTAACCCTCTATTACGATTTGGATAGGTTCGGGAGCCCCAGTGATGGTGATTGGACCAGGAAAAGCTTATGGCACGCGTATCGAGGCGCGGCTTTGGACGGTCTATGAGTGGACCTTGATTTCTAAATTGATGCATGCATACATGTTTTATATTGGTTTTAAATACATGAACTGAGATGCCTTGAGTGCATTTGTTTGTGATAGCTAGTATTTACGTATTTGCACGTATTTCGAGATTTCCAGTTTTATACGATGCTTATATGTGCTATGTTTTCTGTGAGGGTTTGGTGAATGGGTTTTGGATTGGAAAACATGAAATCAGGAATGAGACCCATTTGATTGGAAACCCTCGGACGTGGAGTCCTTTTGATTTCACGTGAAATCAGGCTGGAGGCCTATTTGAGTCATATGATCGGGCCGAGGGCCCTGTTGGTTTACGATTAGGGCTATCGGGCTTGAGGCCCCGTTGATTTATGGTATCGGGCTTGAAGCCCTGTTGGTTCTGATATCGGGCTTGAGGCCCAGGATTGTGAAATCGGGTTTGACTCCTAGTTATGGTTTATGAAATGGAAACTCGGGTTCAAGACCCAATTGAAATGTGAATTTCGGCTTGAGTCCCGGGGAGATTTGGATTTGAATTGGATTCGAGAAATCCTGTAACGCCCCGAAAAATCCAAAAATTGTAAAATATTAAAATAATGTGAAAATGACGTTTTTACCCTTGGAGGGACGTGGCTAAAAGTTGACTTTTGTTTGGAATACTTTTGCATATTTTTCGAGGACCATTGTGTAGGTCCAGAGACGTTGAATCCGTAGACAGATGGCACATCGAAAACGGAGTTCGGATGAAGAAGTTACGGGGTAGTGAAGTGTAAGGGTAAAATGGTAATTGTGCATAAAATGATTAACGGTGCAAATGCTGACTATTCAATTGATTTGCTGATTCAACACCCTTTACCCCAGCTGTGGACACCTGCCTATGTTCAGAAACCAATTAGTGGCACATGGATGCTTAGTTGTTTCTTAACCTAATTAAATATCATTAATCAAATAAATCCATTGCTTAGTACTGTACTCGACTAAGAACAAAACAGAGAACAAATACATCTTCCCTTCATCTTGATTGAATTTTAATCGAAACAAGGGCAATTGTGAGTGATCAATTAGAGTTAGTTAGTTAATTAGGAGAGAAAAATCGAAAGAGGAACAAAGAAAACCAGATAAACCCCTACTGGGAATACCCGAAATAACCATTGAAGGACACAATTTCGATTTTGAATTCTTGAACGATTTCGATCGAAATTGAGGTGATATTTCATCTCCTGGGAACTAGACGACTCGAACCCAATCAACTGGAACGAAAATTGGAGGTGAATTGGTGACGAACAGGCCCTGCGACGGTTTCGAAAATTTGAGCTTGAGTTCGATTACTTGGAGGTAATGATTCGTGAAATTGATTTCAATTTCGTACTTAGAATGGACCTAGGGTGCTTCTGGTATGATCAATTGAAGGAAACAGGTTGGTTTTGGGTAGAACCCGAATTAGAACCCGTCGGGTGTTCATCTTGAGTCGAGGAGTTTTAGGGTTTAATTGATTCAATTAAAGTGACAAAACTATAAGTTAGATTGAACTGATATTAATGCGTGAAAGAACGGACACAATTGAGCTTGAATTAAAGGAGATTGCACCGGGTCTGATCGCGGGTTGCAGACCCGTTTATCAGAGAAACGGGTGAGAGAGGAGCACTGTAGCAGTGCACTGTTCACGGCGCGTGGCTTTCACGCGCAGCCGCTTACGGCGGCGCGTGAGGGCGCGTGACCGGGAATTTGAAGGAGGGTTCAACACACTTTTTGATGCTCTCGATGATACGGACCTATTAGCATTGGTTTCGGGTTAATCGGATATGAACTGAGAGTAGTTTTGCGTACCCGAAGCGTATAGGTTACGTTTAAATAATATTATTTTATTCTGATGATTTGGGAATTCGTACATGGGATTGTGTAAGCCTCTAGTGATATTGTATTACTTGTTTAACAGGCCTGAATAGTCCCGGGACATTAGAAGGAAGCGAACAACTCGAAATAGAACAATCTGGACGGTGTGTGAGTGGACTTTTGTTTTCTACCCTAAATGCATGCATATATGTTTTAAATGCCTTATAATATGATTTGACGTGATTTGATATGATTGATGTTTCGATATGATGATTTCCGGATTTTGGGGATATTATATTATTTTATGTCTTGGGGCACGTTTTTCGAGAAAACTGTAAAAGTGATGTTCTGGGCAAAGGCCCGGGATTTGTAATGAGTTTTGACTCCGATTGAGTTAGGAAATGATTTGATGGTTTTATAGTGGTTTTGGCTATTTTATGGGAAAACGTGAAATGGGCAACTGAGGTTGCGATTGCACGGATTTGCGTGAACTTGATGTTTTGGGCTTGAGACCCAACTGGATAGTGCTTTTGACTCAAATTTGGAATCACGTGTGGATATAACGAAAGTGATGATTCTGATTTATATAGTACATTCTGGACACTGTTTTATGACAAATTTGTGGAACGTGCTTTATGCTTGTCGGAATGTTTTGCTTTGATTTGAGAAAAATGGTTTTCAACTTTAAAATGAGATTTCTGGATTTGGTGACTGTTCCACATATACCATCCTTTGTGATTTGATAGTCTCCTCCAGACGTCGTAGATCCTGGAGTAGTCACGATCCACTGCCTGGAGGTGAGTAGCTTCGAGGGGAGGCTCAGTCTCAGGAGTGTGAGATTATGATGATATCCTCCAGACGTCGTTGATCCTGGAGATGATATCACCCCAGACGTCGTGGATCCTGGGGAGGTACTCGGACGTGAGACACCCGAGTTGCACGCGTTGCATTGATATCGTGACAGGTTATTTGGATATGAGGATTGTTGGTATGATGAGGATGGATTGACCTTGATGCCTGATTTAATAAACATGCTTTTATTAGTCCACTATTCCTACTTGTTTTATATGACACTATGACTCATGTTTTTGTGATATGCATGCATGTTTGTGAAACTGGAGGGTAAGATCGTCTTTTACTAAATGTATTTCTAAAACTTTGTTTTGTCCACTCACACCTTTGATGTTTTATTTGCCCTCCAGGCCAGTGCACTGGTACTGAGGCTAATATCGAGGCAGAGGAATAAACAGACCATTGCGTACTCAGACACTTTGCAGCGTAGGATTTTGATCCCTACATGTAAATATTTCCTATGCTCTGTAAACCTGTTGACTAGGTCGACGGTCTCGAAATACTGAACTATCCCTTGTCTGACAATGTTATCGTTTGTATGTGTTATATGTATATATTTGAAACTACTTTTGGTACTTTCGAGTTATTGTCAGACGAGAGCAGGATCTGTCACGGTTATCGAGGGATAATCGGGATGGGTCTTGTCAAACTGGTATCAGAGCACTAGGTTGCGATCTGAGTCTTGCACATTGTGTTCAGGTCTGGTTAACTGATCTATTTTACGTACAGATACCTCAAGATGCCTCCACGACGCGAGCCTCGTGCACAGCCTGGCGAAGAGATGGAGGGTCCAGACGTCGAGAGAGCTCAACGTTTGGGGGCCACGAGTTTTACTGGTCAGACGAACCTAGATGAGGCTTATGAGTGGGTTACACAGTTGGAAAGGATTTTCGAGATCATGCGATGTCCACCAGGCGACATGGTTCCTTTAGCCACATTTATGCTGAGTAGTCAGGCGTACAGATGGTGGCGTGGCTTACAGTTGATAGGATTGGATGCCAGTACCCTGAGTTAGGAGTACTTCAGGCACCGTTTCTTAGATCAGTTCTATCCTTGTTCTTTCCGTAACTCTAAGGAAGTGGAGTTCCTCCAACTGAAACAAGAGATCTCTCTGTGGCTGATTATGAGCAAAAGTTTTTGAACCTAGCAAATTTTTCCCCTCTGTATGTGTCTAATGAGGAGGACAAGTGCAGGAGGTTTGAGCAAGGGTTACGAAATGAGATCTGTGGAGCCGTGACAGTGGGATCATATGCTTCTCTGAGGGAGTTGTCTGATGCAGCTGCCAGAGTTGAGGTGACTTTACCGGTGCGCCAGCAGTATTCAGGCTTCGGTCGGCACCGAGAGCGACAGTATCAAGGATCCCCGAGTCAACGATGGCCTAAGAGAGGTGGTTTGAGTTCTGGGTCTTTCAGTGGTACACGCCCGAATTATGGTAGTGGAGGTACACAGAGATTTGGTTATCGACCTCAGGCAATGTCTCAGTCTAGTGGAACATCTGTGGGGTCTACTAGACAGAGTGATAGACCTAGTCGGCCTGGTACAGTGACTTGTTTTTCCTGTGGAGAGCCCGGACACATTGCTAGGAACTACCTATACCGATCAGGTGGTAGTGGCACAGGTCGAGGAACACCATAGCAGAGTCAGAATACAGCCTCGACTTCCGATACGACTGGGGGAAGAGGAGCTTGCCGAGGACGTGGTAACTCACGAGGACGTGGTCCGACTTCGGGACCACAGGCTCGAGTATTTGCTGTTACTCAACAGGAGGCTCGAGCGACCCCAGGAGTGGTGACAGGTATGCTTCCTATTTTTGGTCATCATGCACGTACCTTAATAGATCCGAGAGCTACCCATTCTTTTGTATCCCGAGAGTATGCCTTGTTAGCAGACAGAGAGATTTTCGCGATCGGGTGTGATATGGGAGTCGGTACGCCGAATGGTGATCTGTATGTGGTCACTCAGGTGATACGAGATTATCCTGTGTTGATAGGGGGTGTGACCCTAGTGTCTGACCTCATATTGTTAGATTTGTATGATTTTGATGTTATCCTTCGAATGGATTGGCTGACAACCCATCATGCCCCTATCGAATGTTTCGATAAGAGGGTGATACTCCGGAGTCCAGGATTACCGGAGGTGATATTCCAGGGAGATCGGTGAATGTTACCCGCCAAAGTTATATCAGCCCATACGGCAGAGAAATTGCTGCGGAGAGGTTTCCAGGGTTATCTAGCACATGTGATTGATGTACGAGATACCCCAGTGAGGATCGAGGACATCCCTATCGTATGTGAGTTCCCAGATGTGTTTCCTGAGGACTTACCAGGAGTGCCACCGCATAGGGAGATGGAATTCACCATTGATTTGATTCCTGGTACACGACCTATTTCCTTGCCTCCTTATCGCATGGCACCAGCTGAATTAAGGGAATTGGAGGTACAATTACAGGATCTAGTCGATATGGGATTCATTTGACCGAGTGTGTCACCATAGGGAGCCCCCGTACTGTTTGTGAAAAAGAAAGAAGGCAGTTTGAGAATGTGTATGGACTACAGGCAACTAAACAAGATGACGATCAAGAATAAGTATCCTTTGCCTCGAATTGATGATTTGTTTGATCAATTAAGGGGAGCTACATATTTTTCGAAGATTGATCTTCGTTCTGGTTACCATCAACTGAGGATTCGAGAAGAGGATATTCCGAAAACAGCCTTCCGGACTCGGTATGGTCATTATGAGTTTCTCGTAATGCCCTTTGGGTTAACCAATGCCCCCGGCAGCATTTATGGACTTGATGAACCGAGTGTTCCGGAATTACCTTGATCAGTTTTTCATTGTGTTTATCGACGATATTTTGGTGTATTCAAGAAATGCGAAGGCGCACGAGAAGCACCTGAGACTTGTGCTTGGCACGCTGAGGGAGAATCAACTTTTTGCCAAACTGAGTAAATGCCAATTTTGGCTGACTAGTGTGGGATTTCTGGGACATGTGATTTATGCGGAAGGAATTTGTGTTGATCCCCAGAAAATTGAAGCAGTGGCAAATTGGAAACAGCCAACGACAGTGACTGAAGTGAGGAGCTTTTTGGGGTTGGCCGGTTATTACAGACGTTTCGTAGAAGGATTTTCTACGATTGCTACCCCAATGACTCGCTTGACAAGGAAGGGAGTTCAGTTCATTTGGGACGAGACTTGTGAGCGAATTTTTCAGGAATTAAAGACAAGATTGACATCCGCTCCTGTATTGACCCTTCCAGATGATAGTGGAGAACTTGAAGTATATACTGATGCATCTTTGCACGGCTTGGGGTGTGTGTTGATGCAGCATGGGAAAGTGATTGCTTATGCCTCTCGGCAGTTAAAACCGCATGAGCACAACTATCCCACCCA
Source organism: Prinsepia uniflora (assembly GCA_032719365.1). Taxonomy (NCBI): domain Eukaryota; kingdom Viridiplantae; phylum Streptophyta; class Magnoliopsida; order Rosales; family Rosaceae; genus Prinsepia; species Prinsepia uniflora. Next base: position 28,451,904 of record CM064873.1, read on the forward strand.
TGATTTGGAACTGGCCACAGTAGTACATGCGCTCAAGATCTGGAGGCATTATCTCTACGGTGAGACCTGCCGACTATTTACGGACCATAAAAGTTTAAAATACTTTTTCACCCATAAGGAGCTAAATGTGAGGCAGAGAAGATGGTTGGAATTACTTAAGGACTATGATTGCACGATTGAATACCATCCCGGAAAAGCAAACGTAGTGGCTGATGCATTGAGTCGGAAATCAACACATTCAGTAGCCCATCTTCGGATGATACATTTGCCTCTATTGGTTGAACTGCATAAGACTGGTATTGTGTTGGGACTTGATAGTCAAGATGGTTTGGTAGCGAGTTTCCAGGTGCGACCAATCCTGATTGATCAGATTATTGATGCTCAATATCAAGACGCGACCTTATGTATCCTTCGAATTGAAGTAGAAGCAGGAGAACAGCAGAATTATGCAGTGGATGAGAACGGAGCCTTAACAACGGAAGGGAGATTATGCGTACCTACAGATGAAGCCTTGAAAAAGGAGATTCTGGCTGAAGCTTATAGTTCTGTGTACGCTATGCATCCAGGAGGAACAAAAATGTACCTTACGCTCCGAGCACATTACTGGTGGCCTGGCATGAAACGAGAAATTGCTGAGTATGTGAGTAAATGTTTGATATGTCAACAGGTAAAGGCTGAGAGACAGAGACCTTACGGAACACTGCAACCACTTCCTATCCCAGAGTGGAAATGGGATCATATAACCATGGATTTTGTGTTTAAACATCCGAGGACGCCCAGAAGCCACGATGGAGTTTGGGTAATTGTAGACAGACTTACCAAGTCAGCACATTTCTTACCTGTGAAGGAAGACTTTCAGATGACCTAGTATGCTAACTTGTTCATTAATGAGATCATTCGGTTACATGGCACACCTGCCTCCATTGTCTCAGATCGAGATCCGCGATTTACATCCAGATTCTGGCAAAGTTTACAAGAAGCTTTTGGAACGAGATTGAATTTTAGTACAGCGTTCCACCCTCAGACAGACGGACAGTCGGAACGGACCATCCAGACCTTGGAAGATATGATGAGAGCATGTGTTTTGCAATTCCAAGGTACTTGGGAGGCACATTTGCCATTAATGGAATTCGCCTACAATAACAGTTACCAAGCAAGTATTGGAATGGCACCTTATAAGGCCCTATATGGACGTCAGTGCAGAACCCCTTTGTGTTGGATAGAGGTAGGCGAAAGAAGATTGTCTAAGTCCGAATTGATTGATTTGACAACGGAGAAAGTGAAGCTCATTCGGGATAGACTCAAGGCAGCCCAGGACAGGCAAAAGAGCTATGTGGATCGACGAATCAGGGATCTTGAATTTGCAGTGGGAGATTGGGTTTTCCTGAAGTTATCCCCTTGGAAAGGCATAGTACGATTTGGCAGGCGCGGAAAATTAAGCCCCGTTTCATTGGACCTTATGAGATTATCGAGCGGATTGGTCGAGTTGCTTACCGATTAGCATTACCATCGAAGCTTTCCAGAGTTCATAATGTCTTCCATGTGTCAATGCTGCGGAAATATGTGTATGACGAGTCCCATGTATTAGAAGAGCAACCAATTGAGCTCAGGGAATACCTAAGCTTTGAGGAACAACCTGTGCGGATCTTGGATCGAAAGGATAAAGTACTCCGCCGAAAGACAATTCCTCTAGTGAAAGTGCTTTGGAGAAATCAGAATGTAGAAGAAGCTACTTGGGAACCCGAAGCTCAGATGCGAGAGCAGTATCCGTACTTGTTTCCGTGAAATTTCGGGGACGAAATTTCCTAAGGGGGGAAGGTTGTAACGCCCCGAAAAATCCAAAAATTGTAAAATATTAAAATAATGTGAACAATGACGTTTTTACCCCTAGAGGGACGTGGCTAAAAGTTGACTTTTGTTTGGATTACTTTTTGCACATTTTTCGAGGACCGTTGTGTAGGTCCCGAGACGCTGAATTCGTAGACAGATGGCACATCGAAAACGGAGTTCGGATGAAGAAGTTACGGGGTAGTGAAGTGTAAGGGTAAAATGGTAATTGTGCATAAAATGATTAACGGTGCAAATGCTGACTATTCAATTGATTTGCTGATTCAACACCCTTTACCCCAGCTGTGGACACCTGCCTATGTTCAGAAACCAATTAGTGGCACATGGATGCTTAGTTGTTTCTTAACCTAATTAAATATCATTAATCAAATAAATCCATTGCTTAGTACTGTACTCGACTAAGAACAAAACAGAGAACAAATACATCTTCCCTTCATCTTGATTGAATTTTAATCGAAACAAGGGCAATTGTGAGTGATCAATTAGAGTTAGTTAGTTAATTAGGAGAGAAAAATCGAAAGAGGAACAAAGAAAACCAGATAAACCCCTACTGGGAATACCCGAAATAACCATTGAAGGACACAATTTCGATTTTGAATTCTTGAACGATTTCGATCGAAATTGAGGTGATATTTCATCTCCTGGGAACTAGACGACTCGAACCCAATCAACTGGAACGAAAATTGGAGGTGAATTGGTGACGAACAGGCCCTGCGACGGTTTCAAAAATTTGAGCTTGAGTTCGATTACTTGGAGGTAATGATTCATGAAATTGATTTCAATTTCGTACTTAGAAGGACCTAGGGTGCTTCTGGTATGATCAATTGAAGGAAACATGTTGGTTTTGGGTAGAACCCGAATTAGAACCCGTCGGGTGTTCATCTTGAGTCGAGGAGTTTTAGAGTTTAATTGATTCAATTGAAGTGACAAAATTATAAGTTAGATTGAACTGATATTAATGAGTGAAATAATGGACACAATTGAGCTTGAATTGAAGGAGATTGCACCGGGTCTGATCGCGGGGTTGCAGACCCGTTTATCAGAGAAACGGGGTGAGAGAGGAGCATTGTAGCAGTGCACTGTTCACGGCGCGTGGCTTTCACGCGCAGCCGCTTACGGCGGCGCGTGAGGGGCGCGTGACCGGGAATTTGAAGGAGGGTTCAACACACTTTTTGATGCTCTCAATGATACGGACCTATTAGCGTTGGTTTCGGGTCAATCGGATATGAACTGAGAGTAGTTTTGCGTACCCGAAGCGTATAGGTTACGTTTAAATAATATTATTTTATTCCGATGATTTGGGAATTCGTACATGGGATTGTGTAAGCCTCTAGTGATATTGTATTACTTGTTTAACAGGCCGGAATAGTCCCGGGACATTAGAAGGAAGCGAACAACTCGAAATAGAACAATCTGGACGGTGTGTGAGTGGACTTTTGTTTTCTACCCTGAATGCATGCATATATGTTTTAAATGCCTTATAATATGATTTGACGTGATTTGATATGATTGATGTTTCGATATGATGATTTCCGGATTTTGGGGATATTATATTATTTTATATGTCTTGGGGTACGTTTTTCGAGAAAACTGTAAAAGTGATGTTATGGGCAAAGGCCCGGGATTTGTAATGAGTTTTGACTCCGATTGAGTTAGGAAATGATTTGATGGTTTTATAGTGGTTTTGGCTATTTTATGGAAAAACGTGAAATGGGCAACTGAGGTTGCGATTGCACGGATTTGCGTGAACTTGATGTTTTGGGCTTGAGACCCAACTGGATAGTGCTTTTGACTCAAATTTGGAATCACGTGTGGATATGACGAAAGTGATGATTCTGATTTATATAGTACATTCTGGACACTGTTTTATGACAAATTTGTGGAACGTGCTTTATGCTTGTCGGAATGTTTTGCTTTGATTTGAGAAAAATGGTTTTCAACTTTAAAATGAGATTTCTGGATTTGGTGACTATTCCACATATACCATCCTTTGTGATTTGAAAGTCGCCTCCAGACGTCGTAGATCCTGGAGTAGTCACGATCCACTGCCTGGAGATGAGTAGCTCCGAGGGGAGGCTCAGTCTCAGGAGTGTGAGATTATGATGATATCCTCCAGACGTCGTTGATCCTGAAGATGATATCACCCCAGACGTCGTGGATCCTAGGGAGATACTCGGACGTGAGACACCCGAGTTGCACGCGTTGCATTGATATCGGGACAGGTTATTTGGATATGAGGATTGTTGGTATGATGAGGATGGATTGACCTTGATGCCTGATTTAATAAACATGCTTTTATTAGTCCACTATTCCTACTTGTTTTATATGACACTATGACTCATGTTTTTGTGATATGCATGCATGTTTGTGAAACTGGAGGGTAAGATCGTCTTTTACTAAATGTATTTCTAAAACTTTGTTTTGTCCACTCACACCTTTGATGTTTTATTTGCCCTCCAGGCCAGTGCACAGGTACTGAGGCTAATATCGAGGCAGAGGATTAAACAGACCGTTGCGTACTCAGACACTTTGCAGCGTAGGATTTTGATCCCTACATGTAAATATTTCCTATGCTCTGTAAACCTGTTGACTAGGTCGACGGTCTCGAAATACTGAACTATCCCTTGTCTGACAATGTTATCGTTTGTATGTGTTATATGTATATATTTGAAACTACTTTTGGTACTTTCGAGTTATTGTCATACGGGAGCAGGATCTGTCACGGTTATCGAGGGATAATCGGGATGGGTCTTGTCAAATCTTATTGAGAAGAATCGGGTATGAGAACCAGTTGACTTGTTGAGATGAATCGGGTATAAGACCCAGTTGAAAAATGTTTTGAGAAAGAAAGTATTTGATATGTATATACCCTCCTATGTGATTAGTCGCATCCAGACGTTGTAGATCCTGGAGTGTCACGATCCACTGCCTTGGATGAGTGACTCCAAGAGGGAGCACATGCACAGGAGTGTGAGATATGTTATAGTCATGGACTGCATCCGGGGGCAGTCCTCCAGACGTCGTAGATACTGGATTTTGGACAAATCCTCCCAAACGTCGTAGATCTCGGGAGAGGACTCGGAGATGAGACCCGAGTAGTATACATACTTAGATATATCGTGAAGGGGTGTAGATTGGGCATATGAGATGCCGAGGATGGGTTATATATATATATATATGTATGTATGAGGTTTTACCGAGATTGAGTGGGGGGATTTGGGACGGGTCCTGTCACTGAGACCCCGTGTTTTATGATTTCAGAAATGAGTTTTGGACTGAGTTCCCATGTGACTAGTTTTGGGCTGAGACCCACTTGATTTGAATTGGGCAGAGTCCCTATGGTATACGGTTTTGGGCTAAGGCCCTAATGGTTTTGTGAAACTTTTGATAAATGGTTTTTGAATGCATGCATGCTTTTTAATGAAGGGTATAAATGTCTTCTGTATGAAATGTGTTTTATTTACATTATTGATTTTCGTCCACTCATAACTTTTACTATTTTTAATGCCCTTCAGGTTGATAGCGGATGCGGGTTATAGTAGAGACCGAGACATTACACTTCTCCTCCTACGATCCTGGCGTACTCTGAAAGCCCTAGTGAGGGCTAGAGTCGGAAATTTCCCTGGTCTGACACGCGGTGTCAGACAGGATCAGGCACGTCCCACGTTAATCCCGGGGGATTCGGGATGGGTCCTAACACCTTTCCATATTTTCCGAAACTTTCCAGGAATCCCAAGTCCTGTCCAAAATCATCTTTAAGGGTCACTAGTGACTCAATTAAGATCATATTAACTTCCCATAATTTTCTCAGGAATTAAATACGAATTTAAAACAAAACATAACACTTTGGACCCTCGAAACTATATCGAAACGGTGTCCGATCGACTCGAAACCAACGTCAAAATGTTCTTTACATTAAAATGAGCAAGTTTCATGTTGAACTCACCTCGAGATTTGGTCTCACGCGCCCCCATGTGCCGCCATGAGTGGCTGCGCGTGAAGCCCACGCGCCCATGAACAGTGTCATCGTCCTAGCCCATTTCCTGCAATTCGGACTCTGCAACCCACAAGACAACCCGATTCAATCTCTGTTAATTTCAACTCGAGTTCCTCAATTGATCCATCTAATAGCATCGAAATCACCTTAATTATGGGTATGTAATGTCAATTTCAATCCTAATTACTTCAAACAAATTCAACTTAATTCAAACTTTCGAAGGATGTTCATCATCCAAGTTCATCAAATATTCATCGATTCATTCAATTAATTAGTTAGGGAGCATCGCAGACTCATGTTACAGATGATTTTGAAATCAATTTCGAGATCCTTTACCTCTAATTACATGAACTCAACCTCGAATTTTCAAGGGGTTGAGGACTTCCGTTCACGACCAAGCCACCATCAATTTCCTTTGTTCTTGATTGGGATCGACTCGCCTTGAGCTCCAGAAGCTTAATCCAAGGTCAATTGTGAGCTTTAATCCCAAATTCAAGTTTGATCAAATCGAATGTATAAGTTTCGAGTTTGGGTTTTCTTTCACGATTTCATCTCCCTTCTTCCTCGTTTAATTCTCTGTTCTCTGTCTCTCAATTCCATTTAGTTTCTCACATTCTCAGCATAAGGGTTCACTTGTCATCTGAGATCACTTCCCCTCTGTTTTTCTCTCCATTCTTTGTTTTTCTCGATTTCTTTAATTCACATACACACATAGGTCGCATACACACACACACACACACACAGACACATCAATGACACTAATCACATCTGAAAAAGGGACAGATGTCACGCACAAACCCATGTGAATCACTCATTTGGTTGACTCAGCAACATCCTGTCCCAAATTACATTTTTTCCCTTCCTTGCATAATTATCAAAATGCCCTTCATGTATCTAGATCCATAACTTTGCCATCCAAACTCCGATTGACGCATGCTGCCTGTCTACGGACTCGTGACGTCCCGAACTACGTCACAGTCATTGGTCAATGTCCGTTTGACAACCCGAGTCAAAAGTCAACTTTTGACCCTTATAACCAGGGGCAAAATCGTTATTTCCTTCCAATTTTCCAAAATTTCATTTTTCTAATTTACGGGTCGTCACAGCTATTGCTACATCGGAGATGGTGCTGCTGTTGCTAATGACGTCATTTGAGTTGTTGGGTTTGAATTCCATGGAAAACTAAAACAGAGCAGGTTTCTCTAGTCGTTAAAATGAGTTGATTTGTTTAATGGGTTTGACGGGTGGATGGCGTTGCTTAAATACTTAAGCTTTGGACGTGAAAGTTGGAGACGTTGGATTTGAATTTTGTAGTCAAATGAGAGAGATTATCATCAACATCAGCATCATCTATGAACATGGGTTACATGGCTGACGCCGATTGAAAACAAAACCCCAATTACGCAAAAGAGGCCGTTCACAAATTTTAAAACTTTTCTTCTTTGTAGGTTCGAAAATTATGATCAACACAAGTATCAAGTAAAAACAATTGCAGAAAATAGAGGGGTAAAATTTAGTGGGATTTTCTGCTCTTGCATGACATTTTGGGTTTATGAATATGTCATTGATGGCTTCATTCAGAGGCTTGGAGGAGTCTCTGACTTATCTGAATGCATAAGATATTAAGCTTAATGTCAATAGGTTTAAACCCACCTTGTTAAAAGCCCTCCAACTTTTCATTTGGAATTGAGAGAGAGAGAGAGAGAGAGAGAGAGATGAGATTGTCGTGGAGGAAGGAATTGAGTGTGAAGAGCGTCGTGGAAGAGCAGTGGAGATGGAGGAAGAAAATGAAATGGTAGGTCTTCAGCAATAAAGGGGGAGAGAATGAAGAAGAAAGAGTTTTAAAAGAAAATATAATAAAATGAACAAAATGTCCTATTTGCCCTTACTATTTTTTTCCTATTACTGCCACGTCATCAAAATTAACGACATTAATAACTTTGATTGGTGGATGGTGCAACGGACTTGACTATGTACCTGTTCCTGCAGCACACTGAGGAAAATTTCCGTTCCTAATGCATTTTGAGATTTCGTGGCGTGTTCCTGGTGCACAGTGTAATAAGCCTATTTATCCAAAGTAACAAGGTTAAATTTGACAATGTCATCATATCATTAAGTGGGACAGAAATGGGGTACAGGGAAATGGGACATGGGATCTGATCTCGATCCTATCTTCTCCATCTCTTTGGGGAGTGGATCGGCTGTCCCATTTTAGTGTCACATTTCATATTTCACTACAGTAAAAATTTTAAAAAATAAATAAATATTAAAAAAAATAGTAATGGGACATGGAATGGAACACTAAAATTAGGGGTGATAATGAGCCGTGTCGTGTTGGGTTCGTGTTGTGTCATGAATTCTGTTTTACCCATTTATGCCCAACTTGAACCCGACCTATTTAATAATAGTGTCAAGAATGTCCAACCCGAACTCGACCTGTTAATGACCCGCGTAACCCGTGTAACCCATTTAATAAACAAGTGTACTTAAAACCCAATTAACCTATGACCCGTTTAACCTATTTAAATTATAAAATTTAATAGGTATTTAGGTAGGTAAATTGGTAGATATATGGGTTAATAATGACACGTTTATTAAATTGGTCAATATATAAGTCAATATACAAGTTAACGTGTTAACCTGAAATCTACCTATTTATTAAATGAGTTAACAGGTCATTATACGGGTTAACAGGTTGACTTGAAACTCATCCGTTTCATAACGAATTGACCCGAAAATAATCCAAAATTTTAATCGTACAGATTAATCCAGATAAATTTCATGTAGATTTCGAATGATGTCAAAAATTACCACCTTATCTAAAATGGGACCATAGATCCTCTCACATCCCTTTCATTTTATTGCAGAGTGGCCGCGTTAACTCTTTTTCGTCCAGTAGTCTAACTCCTCGGAAATCGTCGGTGGTTGAATTCCGAAGAAAACATTTCATTTTTGCAATTGCCTATATAAATTCACAATCGGAAGAGAATTATTATATTCCCAAATTTCGGTATCGAGGTTCAATTACCAAGATTTTCTGAAGGGAAGATAGAAGAGGTAGTTGCAGTGAATATCAATCGATATTCAAAAATGTCGTGGTCGAGGGTTTGTAAAAGAGCCCTTCCTCTCTCGTTGCCATACTCGAAGAACTCACAGCTTCAATATTTCTCTCGTGAATCCATGTATGCTATTTTACTTCCCTTCTTACAAGATACTACCTTTACCATACAAGTTGAATGTTTACTTGTTGTTGATGAATGATGATTCCAGATTCATACCCAATTATAATTTCATTGGCGGCGCCAGTAATTGTATTGCATATGAGAGGCATTTTCGTAGTACTAGAAATTGGCGGTTGAAGCTAGGAGGCTCATTTGACAAGTGCGCTCAGCTTTCACCATTTGCTTCTCAACAATCTCTGTTGAAAATGCACCGACTTTATTCTTCTCAGGCTACAATAACACAACAGAAATCGCGCAAGATGCTGTTCTACCTTACGAGCTTGGTTTTTGCAATGGTGGCAAGCAGTTATGCAGCTGTTCCTCTCTACCGAAGATTCTGCCAAGCTACTGGCTATGGAGGCACTGTCCAACGCCGAGAGGTCTCATTTTTTTACTTCTTTATAATAATTAATATCTTTATTTTCTGTTTTCTTTCCGAATTTGATTGATTACAGCAAGCCCTTCGGGTATTTCTTTGTGTAGAGTGTTGAGCAGAAGATTGCTCGGCATGCTAAGGATGGTACAGTCACTTCAAGGTCTGCTTTCTGCTTCTAAAGTAATGGAGCTTGTCCTCTTATATTATCACAGTTAATAAATCATTCTTTTTTTCTTCTGTTGTTTATTGCTCTCCAGTAATTGTTAGGAATTCATAAATGTATGTTTTCTAGTTTACCCTGTCTTGATTATACTCTAGTTCCGCTCGAGTTCTGCAAAATTTATTTAGACCTTTCTTTGTCTTTATCTTATGAAAACTTATTATTCTTATAGATTAAACAAAGTTCCTAACATGTATTTTCTCATATGGATATCCTTCTGCAGGGAGGTTGTCGTGCAGTTCAATGCTGACGTGGCCGATGGAATGCAGTGGAAGTTCATTCCTACACAACGAGAGGTTTGTCCTATACAACACATTTATATATTTGTGATATGCATTGTTATCTTATGCAGATTTTTCAAAGCCAAGGATCTCTGTACAATTGATTCTGTAATTGACACTATTGCTGTGTTTCTGAAGGTCAGAGTCAAACCTGGAGAAAGTGCACTTGCTTTTTATACCGCTGAAAATCGAAGTTCAGCTCCAATAGTTGGTGTCTCTACATATAATGTTACCCCTATGAAGGTACTTGTCAATATTCTCTCTCTTTTTGTTTCCATGTGTTGTTTTTGGATTTCTTGGCTTTTTCAGTCGCCAAGAAATCCAATTGGCTTGAATTTCAGCGAGAGATGTTTCAATGGTTCTCTCTTAGTGTCCATATGGGTTCTAATTACAGTTCTTGACTCTAATAACATTCTGTCAATGTGTTGTTTTGTTGATTACATAAGTTTTGGTTATCTAGCTCTCATGTAAATGAGTTGTTGATTTATTTTAACATATAATGTTGATTTTTTTTTGGAGGTTTAATACTCTAAAATCTATACGGGCGTTTGGAATTCAAAATGCACCTTTTTTGTTGGATAAATTTGTAAAACCTTTGAGCGAAACGCATGCAGACTGAAATATTTTCCTCTTTAGTTATCTGTTCTATTTTCTTTTTGTGATTTTGTTTTTGCTACTTAAGATATGATTTTACTCTTGAAGAAAAACAAAATATGAGAAATGGTGTTTTGATCTGTCTATTGTTGTTTGTAGGAGAGAGATGATAGTTGTTACATGAGTATTAGTTGGGTTCTAAGTAGTGCTTTAGTTTCACAAGTTCTCTCTCCCTCTAGCATCAGTATTGATACTTGAATTATGATTTACGTATAATTTACTCACTGCGATTTGACCTTCACCACAAGTAACCCTAGTATATTATCACCATTTTTCTCAAGACATTACATAGTATATTCTTCCTACAAGGTCATTTAGTTTCACATTCGCGCAGATTCTTTCTCTTCCATCAATCCATATTTAGATAGTGTTTATTTGGAAGATACACCTTCCTAAATATAATATTTTAGATTCGCCAATCATTCTCTCATTCGGGAGTAGTTGTAAGCTTGTAAAACTGGCTGTTTGAGGGCATTGCAAGGTTTCTTCCTCCCATTTTAGGATTTCCTGAAAAACTACAACGCTAATAAGCTTGTAACCAGTGACAGGTGGTAACACCTAAGGGACTGTTGGGTGAAGAAAATATGATCTGAAATGTGCTTGAGAGTTCTCCTATTTAAGCAATGTTAATTGAGATAAACTCCAAATAATGTCATGAACATGTCGGTTTCTCTTGCCTTTTGAAATTTAGTTGGTTTCTTGAGATATAGAGTGTTTAAGGACAATTGAAGGTACAGAGTAGAAACACTGCATATGAAATAATGTGACAAATTGATGGTGCTTCAGGCTGCAGTTTACTTCAATAAAATACAGTGCTTTTGCTTTGAGGAGCAGCGACTTCTTCCTGGGGAGCAGATTGACATGCCTGTAAGTAGTACTCTCTAAAATCATTAGAGTAATTGTTTTAGGAGAAAAAATTATTCCACTAAACAAACGACATGTTACTTTTGCAGGTGTTCTTTTATATCGACCCTGAGTTTGAAACAGATCCGAGAATGGATGGTATCAATAACATAATTTTGTCCTATACATTTTTCAAAGTTTCGGAGGAATAAGGATGATCTGAGATTTCAATGATTGTGGAGATGGTTGAGATTCAGGTGCACATTAAATTATTTAAGCAGCCAAACTCAAAGAGTCGAGGAAAAAGACAAGACAAGATCATTATTTAGTGCTTTTATTGTACTGTGAAATTCATATTCATTCCAGTCTTCCAGATGACGTTCTGAGGACAAACCCCGTTGGGGTCTTTTATTCGGATGGACAGATTTGAAGGAAGAGATCTAGATTTTGACAATAAAACTACATTGATTGGTAGAATGCAATATTGGACAATTTTTAGGTACAAATTACAAGAATTAATTTCATGTATAATTAATTTGATGAAAGATTATACCAGTGTTATATATTATTGGCACGACTGAATGAGTAAAATAGTGTATTTTTATTAAAAATATAATTTTATTAATAATGATTAAAGTATTTTCAATTAATATTTGACCATAGTTTATTTTGATGCAATCATATGAGTGGAGGGGTTATATTATATACAATACTTATCACGTTGTTCATTATTTATAAGAGTTAATTTAAATATACTTGACCATGGTCCTTGAACACACCACACAATGTCAGAATTAATAATTAACACATACAAAAAAATAAAGGGAATAATCATTAACAGTCAACACATACAAAGTGTATTTTGGCTCTGTTACATAATATAATTCCGGGGAAAATTGTTGTTTACGTTCCTATGTGACATAATTTTGACTATTGTTCTTGAAATTTATTAGCAATAGACTTCTTTAAATTGTGTTTAAAAGTACAAGACAAGTTCTTCCATTATATTTCTTGATAATTTTTATTAAGAATAAAGATAAAGTTATTTTATTATGTGTAATTTTTTAATAAAAATCATTGATAATTTTTTTATTAAGAATAAAGATAAAGTTATTTTATTATGTGTATTTTTTTAATAAAAATCATTGATAAATTTAATAAAAAGACTATCTTTTATATGTTTAAACATAATTCATTCAAAGACAATCGTTAACAAATCATTTTTCCTATAAACAAATGAAACACACCAATGTCAATTTATTCTACCTAAAGTTTGTGCTTTCTAATTGACTGAGGAATAGAAACAAAAACACCAAAACAACTTGCTTCACACATGTTCACCACCCAAAGCGATTTTTTAGGTTTGACCACAAGAATGGACATATGTGTACGATAATAAACACAACATTATTTATAGTCCGTTTTCTCGCCAAATTTGAAAGCTCCAACCTCTCTCTAAATTATTTTTGCACATCTGGGGTGGAGTTTCTCCAATCTTCACCTCTTAGTGGCAGTTGTAGAGCAAACTTCCGCCCCTTCTCCTCTCCCGCCCTTTTTTCCTTCCTCATCTCTTCCCTTCCTCCTTCTCTTGTAACTCGTTTCTCCCCTTCCCTCTAGGTTGCTAATTCTAGCCCCTTCCTTCTCTTCTAACGACCTTGGTGTTGGAGCGTGGTGTTGGTGGTGAGGTCTAATCTAATGCTCGAGGTGTAATTTTGAAGACCGGAAATTTTCAATCTCGGCGTTCTTCGCTTGTCGTTCGGTCTCCTTTGCCGCTTATTGTAGTTTTAATTTTGGCTCCTTTATTTTCAGTCTTTCCCCTTACTCACAAGACCACCCCTTCATCCCCTTCCATCTTCCACCCACCATATTCACTGCTATTTCTCACATACAACCCATCCTCAAATTTCAAGTTTGAGCATTTGGATTGTGGAATTTTTCGATCAATCTTGACCTTGCGCACCTGAGTATAAAGATTTTTGGTGACTCCATGTCTCCAAATACGGCTCTACTGATCAATCTCTTTGGTTCCAGACTGGAATGTTCTCTGCAACAGTGGCGGGTTGCTCGGACGTGGCGGCTAGTTGAAGATCGTTTAGTTTCTAGGGTTTCCTTGGATCTACTCATGTTATGGGTTTTAATTAATTTGGGCTACTTAATTTTGGGCTTTTTGTTTCTTCTTTGGGCTTGTTTGATGTTAAATTGGTCTTTTAGTGCTGCTTGTATTATTTGACTTATTTTGAATGTATATTATCCCTTGTCCAAAAATACATGGATATATCTAAAGATTGAAATATCGGTATCGAAAGATATATCAATAGTTAAATTTACGCATATATCGATAGTTAAATTTACAGATATTTCGCCCCAAATATCGATATCGTTTATGGCCAATAAAAATGACGAAAATTTGATCTAAAAGTTGGAAATTTGGAATAAATTTTTGGAAAAAATTTAAGTATCCAATGATGGTTATATAGGACTAATAAAAACTATAAAATGACTTTGATATAATAAATATATGGTGAATAATATGATACAATAAGGTTCTGCCGATGACTAGTAATATAAAATATAAATATATATATAAACATAAATTGAAGTGAATTATTATAATTGAATGTTAATATAATTAAAAACATAAAAATAAGCATAAAAAAATTTAAATGGAAGAAAAATTATAAAATGAATATAGATAATTTTCAAAAATTACTCCCAATAAATAAAAAAAATGAGCAGAGTATAGAGGCCAAAACGCACGGGCAATGAACAGACTAATTTCATGAGGGAAAAACTACACCAACTATTCCAAGTTACAGAAAACATGAGATAAATGGTGAGAGCAAAGGATGCTTCTGGAGACTACTGCAATCCTAAGCTTCAAAAGATGCAGCAACAAGATGAAAACGTCTCTAAATCCGTTTATATTCATCCCGCGGATATCTAATATCTACAAATACACCTCCGAAAACACGGACCAGACTGACCAAAGGTGATTTAGCATGTAACATCCAGCATACAAGTCTTCTTGTATTCTTAAGAATTATATACCATAAGGGACCCAAAATGGGGCTTCACAGTTTCTTCCACCACCAGAACTGCCGAAATAAGTATATTTTTCGCATTCGGGCATTGTATGTCATGAAGGCGCGAGCTTTGACAGGGTCAGCATTCAAATACTCGAATGCGTACATCTGTTTACCCTCTTCCAAACCATCAATCTCCATCACAGCCTGTAGTAGTTCAGAGGCATCAATGGAGTATTTGCTTTGCCCCATTGCATCAGCCAAGCGACGAATGCTTGATGCCACAGCCATTATTGCATCGTGAAGGGCTTCTGAGCCACGAGGACGTTTTGGAAGTTGTCGAAGGGGCTGGATCAGAGGGGGGTCTTGACTACCATCTGGCATCTTTGAATACTCTTCTGCTCCACTATACGATTCTGTTCCATCTGTCTCACTTAGCTCATCTGAGCTTGGTGAAAGAAACGAGGCAGAATCAGCCTCACAATTCTTCATCTCACTCAGATGGTTTCCATCCTTCATCTTTGTCCAGCGACTAGGGGCTTGATAATTTCCACATACAATTCTTAGTTCATCATACATCTCTATCTGCTTCCCTCGAATCCCTCTTGCTCCTGGGTGTGCCTATTAATGAATTGACTTCACATCAATATGCATGTTATGAATAAAAGCGAGAAAAATGAAAGAAGAAACAGACTTACCACAATGTATCTCTTCCAAAGTTCCTCATTGTCACATTCGATCATCTTTGTATTTGGATTCCACCTGAACCCATCTTGACTCAGCATATCCTTCATTGTCTTATACCTCTTCTTTATGGTCTTCAGACGATTAATGCACTTTTGATTGTTTAAATTTAAGTTAAAACGAGAGTTCACAGCAACACAAGCAGCAGTGTAGGCATGTTCATTAAACGACTTGTCAATTTTGTTTCCATTCCTAGCTTGAACAGCAAGGGCATCAATTAAACACTTATCCATTGCAAGGGACCATACAACGTTCCTTCCTTTGTTCTTCAGATCCCTCTGTCTATGCAGGTCATAATGGTCCATTTCTATCTCCTAAAAAAATTAATAGAAAATAAACAAACTGATAATTAGTTTGTTACCATATGAAAGTATCATGAACCTAAAATTGAAGGTGGGAAGTAATTATAATGCAATCCAGAGTGACTCCAAGGCCACATTTGGTGCCTAGGATCATAAGACTCAAGGCATCTGGAAGTAAAAAAAAATTAAAACCCACTTCATAATTTGTTCAAGTTGAAAGTATTTGATGGATTAGTCATGTAGGAAACTTATTCCTTCCCATCCCCAAAAACACACTTTCATGACTACTACATCTTCTAATTCAACTAAGAAAAAATTTGAATATTTTTTACTTCAACATGCCTTGAATCTAATGAGTTATACAATCCATCCAATCCAGTCCAGTCTTACAAACAAAATGTGGCCTAAGAGTATCAACATGCACAGATAGGAAATGAAATCAAAATATATACATAACGTTTTTCAGGATCAACTACTACTAGCAGTTTTCACTAACAATAATCTCATGAATAGGTCATCATGATGCCAATTTCTGCTCTGTGTGCATGTAAATCAAAACATAGAATACCATCCCCTACTGCATTTTATTAGTATAAGTTATAACTACTAATATATATTTGACACAAGAAAAGATTAAAGAGTAAAGATAGTCAAGCACACGTCTGCCAGAGGTCATGATGGTCATTCAACAGAAAAACACTCATAAGAATAATGGTTATATGTACAGAAAATCAACTCGAGTCATGTAAACACTGAACTTTATATGAATAATTAATTCCCTGTACATTCTACAATATACTGAATAATTAAATATACTGATCTATGTTCGAAATCCATTGTCTAGGGAAATAATCGCCCAAATAGATTCTTCCCTCCTGCATCAACTGTTAAATCTCCATCATGCACCCATATGCACAGTTGTTAAGCACATCATCTACTTATACGACTAATAATGGTATTACAGTCAGCTTATAATCATGGTAACACCACTACTTAGCTCTCCTAACCATACTCATATAGATGAATCCCAAAGGTAATGATACATTAAATCGACATCATAGAAAAAGAAAAGAATAGGACCTACTGGGTGCATCACATGGTTCAACCATTTGAGCACTACCAAACAGACATGTTCAGTCAATAATTCAATCAATAAATGTTAAAAGTGCCACGACCAGTCATACACCGGTTGACTTCATCTAGCATCTTAAAAAAAACCATCCAAGTAAATACACCCATAGGAAAAATAAAAGAGAACTATCTACAGAAAACGAAGAATATAAATAAGAGATAAAACAACCGTCAAAGAGTTTACTGTTTTGTTTTTTCTTTTCTGTGGGTAAAAAAAATAAAAAAATATCCCGTATGTGTTATGTTTCTGGTGACGGAAGAGAAAATGGAGGTCATGGGGCAAATGAACTGTGAATGCAAACATTTTTCTAGTCTCTCACAACATAAACAACCTGCTCAACTCAAAGGAAAAAAGGGAAGGGAGGACCTTAACAGTCAACCAGAACTTACCAAGTTTAGAGTCTGTCGTCTCTTGTTAATTAACAATTGTTTAAACTACACAGACTAAATTTCAAATAGCAAATATGAGTAAAATTCCATCACAGGCTTTCAAAACAGTGAGGTAGTCAACCACCCAGATTTCAGGTTGGTATTTAATAAAAATAAATTGCATATTACATCGCAGGCGACTCTAATATCTTCATAAGCATAAGTCATTCCATGTTTCTTTAGCATGGAGTTCTTGCACCGAAGTCTACTACTGATATGAATTTATGAAAGATCATGCAACAGCAGGTAAAAAAATTGCATAGTGGGACAAACAGAACGAAAAAAAAAACCACTTAATTAAAGCAATTAGAATAATTATTATAACAAGAACCCAACGATCACTCACTCAGAGTGATGGACTAAGCACACACAAAAATTTATAACATTAAACATATATATATATATATATATACTAATATATCCTATATCTGGATAGATAGATAGAAACATAGATAAATAGAGAAAAGTACGCGAGATACCTACGTCAATGGAGATAGGAAGTGGCGATCTTAAAGTGTGGAGTTCTCTCGCCGGTCAGATTGCCGATTCTAACTGAATCTGATCGCCGAGAGATTCAGAAACGGCGTTAAGACGAGGAATGAGAAGCAGAACTATCACACTTCATTTCATCAGGGAGGCTAGGGTTTTTTCATTTTCGTTTTTGTTTTTTTCCCGAGAAAAAGTCGGAAAAATTTTCCCCAGCAACACTTTCTCGAAAACCAAACGCATACATGAGAAAAGCTCCTCGTCCGCTCCCGTACGCAAGTGTGTATCAAATTTGCAACAAAGTCGTATGGTAAATCGCCACGTATACATATTTTTTTTTTCTCGCTAAAATTTTGTCTTTTTATTGTGAAGTGGTTAAACCGTTAAGGCGTTGGGTCTTGGATGCGTGTAAAAACTCCGCGCATGTGTGAGGCTTTTCAGCGCGTTTCATGCACTATTTTTTGTTATCCAAAATTACGTTATTTTCTATTTATAATTCTAGAATATAAAAATGACTAAATTATATAATAAAATTGAATAATGTACGAATTAAATTTCACATAAAAAATACGTCTAGCTATCGAGATTTTGAATTTGCATTTCTAATGTAGGAATTTTTTTATGCAAAGGAAAATTCAAAATCTCCTTAGCGAGACATATTTTTTTATGTTAAATTTAATTTGTACATAATTCAATTTTATTATATGATTGTCATTTTTATACTTAAGAATTATAAATAGAAAATAATATAATCTCAGATAACGGAAGATGTCGCGCGGAGCGAGATGAAAAGTCTCATGCTGGCGCAAAGGCACCTGCTCTGAGGCTAGTATACTCATGATTGCTTATATTTGATATAACTAAATAATGTGTGAAAATATTGTACTATTGAATGCTATAATTATGACACATCTAACCATTTGATTAGAAAGTAGTCACTTGAGTGTCTCTTGGAAGAAACCTGTTTCTCTATTTATTTCATCATAGTATTTCACCTTTCATGTAATGATTTAAGTTTCTCAACAACCAATGGTATAAAAAAAAAAATCAAATTACAAAAATTTAAAGTTGCATATCTTAACTTTAAAAAATATTCTCATAAACCATTATGGAAAAGAAAAAAAAATTATTCTTCAGCAAACACATATAGAGTACCCGAAGAAAGTTAAAACGTATACACAAAGTTTAGACCTATTACAGCAAGATATAAGAATGACTGAGACATTATTCTGTGTGCTCTTTGGCAAGACCAAGGTGTACTTAAGGGATCAGCAACACATATTTGACAGCGCAATACCTCATGAATGACACCGCAATAAGCACGGCAAGAACCTCCTCTTGTTTGGCCAAGCCAAGATATATCAGAGTGAAGGGATCTATCTAGATACTCTTCAGCTTCAAGAGATTCAGATGATGAACATTTTTCCACAAATTGAACCACCAACGAAGCACCCAAAAACAATAGGTGAAAAATACATCATCCATAAAGCCAACAAACATAAATTGGACCAACAGAAAAGATGACCGTTTCAGTTGAATTTGAAGTTTTGAAATCCATAATGATCGCCATAAACTTCAAAAGTTCAAAGTATAGGCAAATTCAAGCAGTACACTAAATTGAAAGATTAATAAAGCTTGGGTTTAAAATGAGAGCTTCTAATCTAAATATGATCCATCAGGAATCCCAAACCTCCAATTCCTAATAACAAATATTGACTACTCTCTTACTTAATATCACTTCATATTAAATTTGTATCGAAGCCTTCTGAAATATAATGTATATCGTCTCAACTCTAAATGCAACTCTGGTAAAAACACAATGTTGAACAAACAGAAATCACAGGATTTACCAAAATAATAGAATCTCACACTGAACACTACACTAAATTGCATAATGGCATATCCTAAAAGCAAATGATGGATATAATATCCATGACAAATTTAGAGCATACCATGCACCTGAAATACTGAGGAGGCTCACGGTTCCTTCTCTTCTCCCGAGATCACACCCTCACAACGTGGGAGTGGATAGCGCAGGAAACTCAGTATTGCATCTTTGCATGGAGCTTAGGAAGAGGCTTCAAACAAATTCCCTAAAAAAAAATATCAGAATCTCATAAGCAAAAATTACGCCACAATAAAAAAAAAAAACAAGCAGAAGAAAAAGAAAACGAGACAGTGAAACTCCAGAAGCAATTCATGAATTTGCTGTAAAAATGTTGATTCAAATACAGAAACCATGAGCTGTGTGATTCAAATATGTTGTGACAATTACAATACCTATATGGGTGCAACTTAAAATGGCTTATTAGATTCCAAATGCAAGAAGAAGAATGAAAATGATGAACGAAACCAATTAAACACAATACAAAGTCCCTTTATTGATAGCACCAACACGACTAGCATGCAGCACCTGGACAATAGCAGCAGCATAAGGTACAAAACTCATATGAAGTATGTTTCTGAAGCCTTACCAACACATAACTAAGCCAGCCTCAAACTTAACTCAGCAACTAAATTTCAGAAACCTCTCGCACAATTACTTTATTAAGCATGATTTTCTGCGACGAGATTGAATGTAAAATAAAATGAAAATTATAGGAAAGAATTTAAAATTGTGTTACCTTATCAAGGATTGACACTAAGCATAGTGTTGGCTACACTCTGAAATTACATCACTGAATAGGTCAGTCTACAACATAAAAGTTACATAAATCAAATTACAGGGAAAACAAATACATATCTTGGGAAAGAGCGGTTTGTTCGTAGAAGGAGCGGTTCGGTTTGCTCTTTGCTATTCCATGTTTGCAGTCCCCCTTTTCATATTAAGTAAAATTTTAAACTATTACCACTTTACTCTCCATTATTAAATCATCTCTTCTTTAAAAAATTATGGAAGGAAGGATTTGTCGGTATTATAAAAATTTAATCATTAGGCTAGTATCATCCTACCCTCAGTTATTAAAACTCTCCTTTCAAAAATTAATTAGATAAGGACATTTTAGTAATTATTGAAAATTTAACCAAATTTGACTTCAGATTATATATATATTATAAAAATTTAACCATTAAACTATTACCATCCTACTCTCAATTATTAAAACTCTCCTTTAAAAAAATTAATTAAATAAGGATATTTTAGTAATTATTGAAAATTTAGCCACTTCTGCTTTATATATATAGATGCCATTTGGAAAAATATATAAATTAAATAAAAACTTCTTCTTTCATCTTCTATCTAGAACCCGACCCACCACCATTTGCTACTCCTCTCTATTTTTTCAACCATCACTACCACCATTATATCCAGAAGATATTGAACAAAAACTTGCTTCCCGTAAAAACCAAAAAAGATAGATAACAACATATTAACCTTCAGCAATTACGCACGTAATCTCGACAAGTCATATGCTATTGAATAGTCCATCTACCCAAAAATACAAAAATAAGGCAAAATTTATAAATTTCCTTCAACATTAAGTAGAATCTCAAAGATCCCATGATTACGATTTTGACGGAGGATGGCCGCCACTTAACACAATTTTCGCCCCGAAGTGCTCATAATTGTCTATTTTTATAACCCTCAGCTAAATTGAAAGGGAAAACTCGTCTTTCTCTTCTTCCTTTTTTCTTTCCCTCGATAAAGACCAAAGTAGAGCCAAGCTCCACCGTGATGGTCTACCTAGGATTTCGAACAAACACTGCATCATAGAAATGGATTGGGGCAAGTGATGGCGAAGGATCTGGTCGACGCCGAAGTGGAATGATCGTCTCCCCCACGCCTCTTCTCTGAATTCTTCTCAAACTTCACAGTCCCCAAATCCTTTGCCAAATGGAATAGCGGCCTCAAATGCAATCTCTACGAGCACAATCTCTTTTCTCCTTTGTAACTTACCTTTTGTTTATTGTTTCAATTCGAGTCTATGCGATTATTGAGCTCAAATTTATGTTTAAACTCTAATTTGTCATTTGAATCCCATCGAAGCTATTGGTTGTACTAAATTCAGTTGAACAACAACTATCGGATATGAATTTTGATGTATCCAAATTTGGATGATAAATTAGTGCATTATTTTTATCTCATTCTCAAATTTTGTAGCTACCAGACCAACTACTTCCTTTTGTTCATTTTCATTCTTAGTGAGTGAACGTGAAACTTAATTTCCTCCTTTTTTTTCTTTTTCTTTTTATCCCAAAGTTGCTTTTGTACGTATGCAAAAGATGTTTTGAATCTCCGCTATCAACTGCAGGCGTGACTTTTGTACTTGTAACCAAGGATAAAAATATCGATATCGACGGATATATCGGTCGGCGAATTTACGGATATCTCGCCCCAAATATCGATAGCGATATCGATATCGTTTACGATCAACAAAAATGACGGAAATTCGGTCTAAAAATTGGAAATTTGGAATGAAACTTAAGTACCCAATGATAGTTATATAGGACTAATACAAACTATAAAATGACTTTGATATAATAATTATATGATTAATTATATGATACAATAAGGTTCTGAGTGGGTTGAACCCAGGACCTCACCTCTTGAGGGAAAAACCCACACCAACTCAGCTGACCAAATTTAATTGAAATCATAGTCACCGTATAATATATAAAGGATAACAACGCAACTCTTAACAGTCATCCCCTTCCTCCCGCGGGTCTGCGATTCGGGTCTTTGCAACCCGGCGGCATGACCCGACTGGAAATAACTTGTTTTACGTCCGATTTTCATGAACTTTGGTTCTATTTCGTTCGTTTTAATCAAATAATGAGATCTATGGGCTTAGAACGAAACAAAGTATCGAAATTTCGCTCAATTTCTTCCCCCCCCCCCCTTCTTATGTGCCGCTGGCCGGAAATCGCGATATATCGGTCGATATATCGACGATTCCGGCGATATTTACTTCCATGCTTGTAACTCCTATTCTCACGGCCCTCAGCTTGGCTCTACTTTGGGCTTCTGTCGATAGAAAGAACAAGAGAAGAGAGAGATGAGTTTTCCCATTCAACTTAAGGAAATATTATGAAAATAGACAGTTAGGAGGCATCTTGAGATGAAAATTAGGTGTGTTAATCGGTTTTTTTACCGAAACCAAAACCGGTTGGGGAATCGGTTCGGTTTTTCCTCCAATGCGGTTCGGTTCAGTTTTTCCTCCTATTCGGTTCAGTTTCGATTAAAATCGGTGTTTTTTTTTTTCAAATTATGGTGAATCGATTCGGTTGAACCGGTTCAATTTTCTCTAAAACCCGATTTTTTTTGTACTT
This sequence comes from Prinsepia uniflora, assembly GCA_032719365.1. Classification (NCBI taxonomy): domain Eukaryota; kingdom Viridiplantae; phylum Streptophyta; class Magnoliopsida; order Rosales; family Rosaceae; genus Prinsepia; species Prinsepia uniflora. Next base: position 28,474,727 of record CM064873.1, read on the forward strand.
TTATACAATAATCAATATTTATTATCTAATTAATGTCCATTACAACCTAATTAATATTTATTACAACTAATCAATATCCATTACAACTAATCAATGTCTATTACAAAGTAACCTAAAGCATTTCGGTTCGGGTCACTTCGGTTCGGTTTGGTTCGTTGTTCTTATACCGAAAATCGAAATCAAACCGGTTCGGTTCGATTTTCTCTAAACGGTCTCGGTTTTCCTTTGGTTCGGTATTTTTCGATTCGGTTCCGATTCGGTTAGGTTTTTCGGTCGGTTTTTTCGAACCAATTAACAGGGCTAATGAAAATAGTGTTCAGGAGGCATTTTGGTTAAAATCATGTTCGGAGTGCATTTTGAAAGTCTAAACTTAATATTTAAGGAGCATCTTGAATAAAAAAACTGAAGTTATAAGATTTGGCTTACCTTCCGAAGAGCTGTTTCCCAATGTCCATCATTCTACCACAGATTTCTCACCACTTTAAACAAACTCTAAAATCTACCAACCAAAACACATTAGCCCAAAATCTTTCCTTTGGCATTAGCAACCTATGATGAAATTTTGAAAACTTGACGCAAAGATCAAGTTTGGGAGCCAAGTGTAATAAATATAATGTAAGAGGCAGACACACATGTGTGGTTGTAACGACTCAAAAAATCGGAAAATGTAATTTAGGAATATTTTAACTGTAAATTTACTACTTTATCTTTGTAGGTCAAAAGTTGACTTTTGATAGGAGAAATTTTCAAACGTTTCAAAAAGTAAAGGTACCATGTTCTTCCTAAAGTCTTTTCTGATCTAATACAAGCCAAAAGAGGACAAAAACACAAGAATAATCCAGTTCCAAGCTCGAATGTGACGAGCTTTTGATCCATTGCACGTTAAATCAAAGGGAGGGTTTCATGTTTTGAGGCCATAGAACTATTCCTGGGTATGATTAGATACATTATGATGCTTGAAATTCAAAAAACGGACGTGAAATGGTGGTTTTTAAACTAGGTCAAGTCGCTCGAGTCGATACCTGATTGTAGGTCGCGAGTCAACTCGGATAGAGGAAGAAGGCAACTGGCCTTGCGATTGCGATTGCAGGCACATGAGGCCTAGTCGTGGGGAGCTTAAGCGGTGCATGGGGTGCGTGCCACATTGCCTCAGTTTCTAATCAACAGGTGTTTTGATGTTTTCGATGCTATGAATATTTTGGCACAAGTTTCGAGTCGATCAGATATAGTTTCAGGGTAATTTTGCGTGTCCGAAGTGTTTATGCTTAAGTTTTAAATATGTATGTCATCATGAGAATTAGAGAACTTTAATATGAGATTACTTTAGACATTAGTGATCCTCAATTATGATTTTTAACAAGTTAAAAACCTCTCGGGACTTGCGAGGAGCGTACAGCTCTGAATTGAGCTGCTTTGGCCGACTGTAAATGCACATTTGTTTTATAAACTGTGATGCATGCATAGTTAAATGTTTTAAATGTTTTACTACATGAGTTTGATTACACTAGGTTGATTAAATGATTCTAAATATGTTTTAATGATTTCTTTTTGGATTTAGAATATTCAATCAGGATTTGATTGGTTTTTGGACAAGAGTTTTACGATTGTTTGGTAGAAATAATGTTTTGGGCTTAAGCCCGATTTAGAAATGTATCGATTTGGATGAGTCAAGGATTTATGTAAAAGAAATTTTTCTTGGTTTTACTACTGCTTTCCACGATTAACCATCCCCGTCTGACATAGTTCTCTCTGGATGTCAGTTTAGAAACTCGTTCCTATAGAGGTCACAATATAACACTACTTGGATGTCAGTTTGGAGACTCGTTCCCAAGGATGTCATGGTTTAGTATCGCTCGGACATCAAAAGTGACAGAAAATACCACCTAGAGGTTGTTTGTTCCTGGGGTTGCTAGCACACTCCATATGTGAGCACGTTCTTAGGTTCCGCCTAGATGTTGACTCTATTCTCGAAGATGACTCGAATGATGCTAGAGTATAGTTCTCGAGTTTTTCTACCCGTAACACTAATTGATCATTGTGACTGATACTTGAGTATTTGAGAATTGGTTGTGTTTTATTAATGATATGGTGTTTGTGTCCAGATGATTTTCACATGATTTGATAAATAGGAATTTCAGGGAAATGTGGACCAAGATCTTTTGATAAAGTTTATGATATATGGGTCCCACAACTTATGATTTGATTTCAATTGAAATCCAATTGTTTATGATTTTATTTATGAATTTTATTTGGAATCCAGTTGTTTAAATTTTACTATATGCATACACATTTTTACAATTGGAAAGGAAAGGTTTATTTTCTCGAAAATATACTTTCAAATGGTTTTTTTTTGTTCACTCACACTTTTAATGGTTTTGTTAACCCTACAAGACGTTGCAGAGAGATCAAGGTTGATCTAGAGATAGAGGCATAAGCGGAACATTAGTACCATTATCCCTAGTCTAACAGGTGTTAAGGGTAATTTCAAAATTTCAGTTTATTTGTTATACGAGAGCAGTACCTAGCACGATTATCAAAGAATTTTTTATGAGGGTCCTGATAATATGGTATCAGAGCATTGTGGTACTAATCTGTGTTTCTTTTAGTCAACATCATGTGTCCAAGACGTAAGCCGCACACATGACCTGGTGACGAGATAGATACTACGAGAGGTACAGAGGAGTCAGATATTGAGAGTGCCCAGTAGTTAGGAGCCACCGTGTTTACATGTGCTTGCTCCTGTCTGACACCGCGTGTCAGACTAGGGATAAACTCGTCACATGCTCGGGGTCCATCAGAGTACACCAGGATCGGTGGTGGCATGTGATGTCTCGATCTTTGCTACAGCCCGCATCCACTACCAACCTGAAGGATATTTAAAACCATAAAAGCTATGAGTGGACAAAACAACAGTTTTCTTAGGAAAACATTTCAATAAAAGAACATTTATACCCTTCACGTAAAAGCATGCATGCATCATAAAACCAGTTATCAAACCATTTACTTTAATTAAATCATTACTCGATAAAACGGTTTGACAGCCAAAACCAGTTCCTTACTCAAATCATCATTAGGGCCTTAGCCCAAACTGTAAAATCAATCGCATGGGAACTAAGCCAAAACTAATCTCTGAAATCATAAAACACGGGGTCTCAGCCCCACACCCACCTCGGTGAAACATCATATACATATATATATAACCCATCATCGACATCTCATATGCCCAATAAAGAACCCGTCACGATATATTCTACAGTATGCATACTACTCGGGTCTCATCACCGAGACTACCCCCAGGATCTACGACGTCTGGAAGGACCTGTCTCCGAACCCTATTCGAGATTGTATCATATCTCTCACTCATCCCAGGCAATGGATCGTGACACTCCAAGATCATCAACGTCTGGAGGAGACTATTTATAAGGGAGGGTATATACATATTCACATACTTTCTTTCAAATCATAGTTCAACTGGGTCTCACACCCGAACATCTCAACATGATTTCTCGAAACCGATTCAAATCCAAATCTCACAGGGGCTCAGTCCAAATTCACATCTCAATAAGGTCTTAAACCCGAATTCTCATTACATAAACCACAATTGGGACTCAAGCCCAATATCACAAATCACTGGGCCTCCAGCCCGATATCACAATCAACTGGGACTCAAGCCTGATATCACAATCAACTGGGCTTCAAACCCGATATCATAAATCAACTGGGACTCAAGCCCGATATCATAACTCAATTGGGCCTCAAGACCAATCATATAAGCCAAATGGGCCTGCAGCCCGATATCTCATGAAATCAAATGGACTCCAAGACTGATAGTTTTCAAATCCAAATGGGTCTCATGCCCGGTTCCACATTTCCAAATCCAAAACCATTCCATCAAACCATCATAGAAATACTAGCACGTATAAGCACAGTCTAAAACCATAAATCTCGAAATACATGCAAATACGTAAATCATAAATACCACAATCATATGCACTCAAGGCATCTCAAATCATCGATATAAAACATATAAAACTGTTATGAATGCATCAAAATTTAGAAAGCAAGGTCCACTCACAAACCATCCTTGTTGCGCCTCGATACGCGCGTCATAAGTTTCTCCGGGTCAATCACCATCTCCGGGGTTCCCGAACCTGTCCAAATCATACTAGAGGGTTACTAACCACTTCAATAACCTCTCATTAAAGCCCCCTAATTTTTTGGGGTTTTTAAATATTTTTTAAATAGACTTTACACCTTTGGACACCCAAAACTACTCCAAAATGGTGTCCAATCGACTCGAAATTTGTCCTAAAATGTTCATTACATCAAAAGGATGATTTCATGTGTTGACCTCATCCCCAAATAGTGCCCCACGCGCTGGCCAAAGGCATTGCGCGTGGAGCTCACGGGCCCAGCACAGGTCATCTTCAATGTCGGGTGAACCCGGTCCAGACCGGTTCACCTGGTTTTCGGTCTAACTCAACCGGCGTGACCGGTTTTCCTTATTTCGACCACCATTCAATCCCATTTTTCTTCCTAAAGCCTCGTCTCAATCCCAGGACTCGATTTATGTGATCAAAACAATGAAAATGACGGTGTACATACCTGTTCGAATCGATGAACGGTCCAGCCACCATCCACCGCCCTTCCTGGGTCGTTTCGCCGTCGAAGTCCCCTCATTTTTTATCCTCCTCGACTCGTAGGGACCCCATGAACATCCTCCAATCATCAGAAACCACCAAAAACTGATATACTAAGCTGATATCTATCGACTTTTCAGCCTACCACTCTGACACGTTCCAACTTATAACCATCAGGCTGAAATACGTACTCACACTAAGGGCTATCACATCCGATATGACATCCTGCTCAGTGTCCGATTAGGCAAACATCCTTTAGATCCTGCCGTCACCATGGCACGGATCACAATCGCACATGCCATACTCCAATCTATGGCATTTATCGGTCTCAATACTCATATCAGGAAACACTCTCGTTTTCTTGTACTCATACTGACTTTCCTTAGAGTCCCATCACTACACACCAATCCAAAACGGTTAGATACCTATCCATTCCATTACCACAGAATGCCAGATTGGCTTCGTAGTAAGCCAATCCCATCTATAACTATCGTGACCAGCCGGCAACTCCCAGCTCCATTGCACTTTGGTTGCGCTACTCTGATCTCGGCATGCTCTCGAGTCCCCACATCGTAGCTCGTGTCACTCTGTGACCTATGCTGACATCTTGACTCATCTCGAGTCCCAAACTGTCACATCACGTACTCTGTCGAAACACATTCGACATCTCACCCATCCTGGGTGTATCTGAACCCCATCGAATACTTGTCTCAGCAGGGATTGTTATCACAAATATAAAATCACTAGGGTTCCTCTGGCCCACATGGCCCTGAGCTCTCGGCTCAAATAATTACTGAACCCTCTCAACTACTCTGCTCGAGCACACAGTATTCGATGTCCAGTCAACATCTCATCATGTCAGAACACATCTGATCATAATCCCCGTCAAACTGTCACTATCGGATCTAATTTGATCGCCATCACATGTCCATCTAGGACTTTATCCATTCGACAAAACACTCATACTCTCGGGGAACTCTCAACCCAACATATTGACCAACTGTAATCAATTTCATCGTCCAACGTGCACTACTCACAAGTGCACCCCTATTATATGAATCATCAAGGCACTACTCGACCTGCTCAAGGACTGCACTCTCGCGACGTCCATCTATATACTAATGTTCACGTTCCAAACATGGCTCAGACTTTAACCATCTGTCGCCAGGCAAACATTAATCCGTCACAATCTCTACTCTCATATCCAAGACAGGTCATACACTCCCATATCCAACTTCTGTCTTGTCTTCTCACTAACTCTGCCAAGAGATTCTTCAACTATCTTACAAGATGATTCTCCTCTATTCCTAGCTTAGCTTAATCAGCAAGGCCATTCACCCAGATAACGACCAGACTTCAGTTTACTCGACCCACGGTCATCACAATCATCTCGATCATCGACTAGATCATCACCACACTACTTGATCCAAACTCGCCTCAATCCACTTGATCCTAGGAAGATCCATACTAGCTCTCGTAGCCAATGTAACATGACCCATGACACCAACATAGGTTCACTACCTCAGATACTCACTCGTCACATCCGGTGACACTAAATACCATATGCTCTTCAAGTCATTCCAATTTGACTCACAGTCTAGGTGTTCATCTCTTACACCTTCTTTGAACCCCTTGATTCTCATATCACTCATCATTGACCCACATAAGGAAAGTCTAAGATGATGACATCAAAATTCATCCGATGTCATCCTGCGGCACCAAGCACCATCTGCAAAAGCACGCACTCTTCTCCTCGTCTCAATCAAAACTTTTCTTGATTCCGAAGTTCCAACCAACCAAAAGGAAAAAATGGAAGTTACCTCTTCTGACTCAGAGTATTCTCTGATAATTACTGTAATGCTTAATCCTTTTCTCCAACTAAATACTTCCATTGATTCTCTTCGGCTTATTCCATCACCATCTCCGTCAGCATACTAGTTTGCACGTCCCAACCCTTATTGGGTCAATTTCCAGCATCGAACACTTGTGTCATCCGTCCAAAACAGTCAGGACCCGACCCTCCTCGATCAGGACCCGACTCATCTAGCACCATATTGTCCGCTTTAGGCATCGCCCTCACAGTTTTGTTTTCGGGAGCTCATGGTGTAACTTCCCAGAGGGTCACCCATCATGGAATTGTACAAGCCTCAACTCACTTAACTTTGGGGTTCCAATCCCCCCCAAAGACACTTGAGCTCCAAAAAGGCCTAGTGCTAGATAGGTGTTTGCCTACACCTTTAAGGTACACCACCATCCTCTCCCAGACCATTCCCCCTCGCAGGAATGTGGGATTGTTCACCGTTCCCTCCAGGACACGGGTCTTACAATCCACCCCCCTTAGGGCCCAGCGTCCTCGTTGGCATACTTCCCGGTCGGGGTCTGGCTCTGATAGAAAATTGTCAGGACCCGACCCTCCTTGGTCAGGACCCGACTCATTTAGCACCATATTGTCCACTTTGGGCCTCGCCCTCACGGTTTTGTTTTCGGGAGCTCATGGTGCAACTTCCCAGAGGGTTACCTATCATGGAATTGCACCAACCTCAACTAGCTTAACTTTGGGGTTGCAATCCCCCCCAAAGCCACTTGAGCTCCCAAAAGGCCTAGTGCTAGATAGGTGTGTGCCTACACCTTTAAGGCACACCATCATCCTCTCCCAGACCATTCCCCCTCGCAGGAATGTGGGATTGTTCACCGTTCCCTCCAGGACACGGGTCTTACAAAAACGAACTAGGGTACCTGTCACCAATCTAGGTATACCCCATACCTCGCACTGAGACACTCGGGATTCTCTCTATCCCGCTCAATGCCCACCGAACTCACCTATTTTGTTAGGGCCCACCCCTAATCCCCCAGGATTAGGGACTAAACCCTGCTCCCGTCTGACTTACGCATGACACGAATGCCAGACTGACGTCTAATGTAACGACCCGTCCCGAATTCCGGGATTAGATTAGTGACTAATTCTGATTAGTGTGGTTGATCGGTGGTTAGTAGGGCGGAATCGGACAAAATGTGCAAAATGACCGTTTTGATCGGATGGTCAAATGGACTTTGACCGATAACCGTGACATAGTTCGGGACTTCACGAGTTCATAGACAGGTGGCACGTTCGATTCCGACATCCGAGGAAAAAGTTATGACGATCGGAAGTTTAGGGATATTTTGGTAATTTCGAGTAATAGGGGTCAAATGTTGACTTTTTGACCGGGAGGTCCGATGGACGAGGACCAAGGACCGTTACGTAGGTCTCGTCGATACGAATCCAATGACAGGCGGCATGCCGAAATCGGAGATTCGACGACGAAGTTATGGTCAAGGGAACGAATTAACGAACCGAGGCTTCGATTAAAATAATAATAAAATAATGAATAGTACCCGATGAGTGAACACATCAGGATGAGTGACAAGTGTCACCCATCCCTTGTTTTAGGGCCTAAAACCAGCTCCATGATTCCCTCCAAACATCATCATTCCTACACCATCATTCCTTCTTCATCATTTCCTCCATCTTTCTTTTATTTTTCTTTGTTTCCTTTGAGCCGTGGACCTTCGAAAAAAAAAGTGGGAGAACTGGGAGAATTGGCTCCCTTCCTTTGCCGTTCTTGAGAGAAAAATGAGAGTTCAAGGGACTGTGATATCAGGGGAAACACGAGGGATTGAGAGTGTGCTGGAATTTGGGTTTCGGATTTTAGAATTTTTGGGGGGAAAATTCAATTACTGAAAGATAGGCGTTGAGGGTCAAAATGGAGCTCACATTCAGCTTCCTGAGATCACTACGATCAAACTCGTCGAAAGAACGAAAGAAATCGATGGCTTTTGGGCTCTGAACAGGCTTGGTGACAGAGGAAGAAATTCGAGATTGTGTCGTGATCATTGAGTGATCAAACGACGAAATTGATGAGGGGAAACTGTTTCTCATGGTCCAGTGATGCTTCTGGATGCATCAATTGGAGGAAATCAGTGGCCATTGTGGAAATTCGAAGAATGAACAGTGACGGTTGTTCTTCGTGGATCATCGTCGAATCGTGGAATTGTAGGTAAGGTTTTGTGTAATCAACGATACAGAACTCTAATTGGACTTAAGTGGAAGATAATTGAATGATCAATTGATGTAATTAAGGCTGAATTGATAGGATTGGAACCGGGTCGTCTCGCGGGCAAAATGACCCGTTTATCAGACAAACGGGCGAAGAAGACTACTGTGCAGGTTACTGTAGCAGGCGCGTGGGTTTCACGCGCAGCCACTCACGGCGGCGCGTGACGGCGCGTGGGCACGAATCTCGAGGTGAGGTCAACATTACTTCAGTCCTATTTAATGTAACGAACATTTTGGGATTGGTTTCGTGTCGATCGGACACCGTCTCGATATTGTTCGGGACGTCCGAAGGTTTTAAATCAAGTTTAAAAATAGTTAAAAATTCGGAAAAATTACGGGACTTTGATAGGATGTTAATGAAGAGGTTAGTTACCCTCTAATGTGATTTGGACAGGATTGGGAGTCCCGGTGATAGTGGTGTGGCCCGGGAGGGCCGATGGTACGCGTATCGAGGCGTACCGTTAAACGGTCTGTGAGTGGACTTTGGTTTTATAAATCCTATGCATGCTTAAATGTGTTATATGTTTTATATACGTGATTTCTATGATGGTGATTGTGAATATTGATTTCGGGTATGTTGCACGTATTTCGAGGTGTTTTCCGTATTTCAGGTATATCGAGGTTAACAGTTTTATTGTGATTTTACGTGCTTGTGGCTTAATGGCTTAATAAATAATGTGATAAAAAGGGTTTTGGAATTGGAAAGATGAACTCGGGCTTGAGGCCCAATTATTTTGGAAACCTCGGACTTGGAGTCCATTTGTGTTAATGAAATCGGGCTGGGGGCCTAGTTGCTTGGTGAAATCGGGCCAGGGGCCCAGTTGTTTATGAAAACGGGCTAAGACCCATTTGAGTGATATTATCGGGCCAGGGGCCCAGTTGATTTACGAATTCGGGCCGTGGACCCAGTGATTTATAAAATCGGGTCGTGGGCCCAATGGTTTACAAAATCAGGCATGAGGCCCAATTGGGTTATAAATGTGATGTCGGGTCTGGGACCCTATGTTTAATAAATGTGATTTCGGGTCAGGGACCCTAAATGGAATTGTGATGTTTTGTGGCGATTTCGGGCAGGGCCCATTGTAATGTTGGGAAATGATTTAATAAAACTGTTTTCCATATACCATCTGGATACGAGGATATATGATGGTCTCCTCCAGATGTCCGGGACACTGGGGAAGTCACGGTGCATTGCCTGTGAGGGGTCATTGTACGGAGTTACCGGACCGTATAGTGACTCAGGAGCAGGATTACTATGATTGATGTCTGAGACGTCAGACATCTGTGATGTCAAAGATATGGACCCGGAGAGACCCCGAGCAGCACGCGTCGCTTATTATACCGTGAGATATGACGTCAGGGACGTCAAGCGTCTGGGACGCTAAGAATCATGGATGCTGGTGATGGTAATGGTAAATATGGATGAATGAATCTATGAAATGGCTTTTCGGTTGGATTTGTGTTATGTGGTAAAAATGGATTATTGGTTAGGATATGGTATTTCGGGTCGGGGACCCTAAATGGTTTTGGATTTATGGACTTATGTTTATGGCTTTGGGCGGTGGCCCACATGGTTTTAATATGTCTGGTAGTGGTATTCCACAGTTTTGGGCTGAGTTCCCACACTTGGTTTTAAGTTAACGGTTTTGGGCTAAGGCCCTAATGGCTTGGTTAAACAAACGTTTTGGTTACTGGTTTTCGTGGCATGCATACGTTTTTATTGGAGGGCATAAATGTCTTATAATTGTGTTTAATGTACTTAAAGGTTTTCGTCCACTCACAGCTTTTGGTTTTTAATGCCCTTCAGGTTGATCACGGATGTGACTGCAGCAGAGACTGGGACATTGCACGCCTCCTCCATCGATCCTTGCGCACTCTGGATGCCCCGTTTGGGCAGTTACTTTTGGTTATCCCTTGTCTGACACCCCTTGTTGGACGGGAGCAGGGCACATTCCACGGTAATCCCGGGGGAATTGGGATGGGTCCTCGAATCCAGCCATTCGAAAAGGTAACCGGACTTCCCAGAGTGTACCGAACTACTGTGGATCGCAGGTGTGATGTCTCCTTCTCTCTCGACCAACAGCCCACACCGCAACAACCTGGAGGGTATCAAAAACACGAAAAGACTGTGAGTGGACAAAAATAAAGAATAAATTTAAAAAAAGTTCAATAAAACAATTACAGTTATACCCTCCATTTCAAAAACCAATGCATGCATATCAAGTCATGTTATAAAACCATGTAAGAAAACCAAGTAGTTTCTTTTTTCCAATTTCCCGGGCCTCAGCCCAACACCATCGAAAAACCTTATTTGAAAACCATCATTATCAAATCTCAGTGAAATCCAAAACAAATTTGAAGCCATATTCCCATCCATCGAACCTGCTGGATCTATCCGAGTCTTTAAACTCCCGAGTCTTTAAACCCAATCCAGGCCTCAATATAATCCGAGTCTTTAAACTCCCGAGTCTTTAAACTCAACAGGCCTACGGGAAAAAATATAATATCCGAGTCTTTAAACTCTCGAGTCTTTAAACTCAATCCAGGCCCATCCCCCGTCAATCATAATCCGGGTCTTTAAACCCAATAACCAGATCCAGCAAATCCAATCCAAAACCGTTTGAAAACCATTTTCCATTTCCGAATCCGAATCCGCAATCTCATCAGGATCCCAAATCCAAACCCAGAACTCGTATCCATGATCCTTTCTAGATCCGAGTAAACAACCATCATTCAATAAGCTGGCATCCGGAATAACCATTCCGAACCCAAACCCGGAATCCACTTTCAAGTCCCAAATCGAATCCCGAAATCACGTTTCTCAAAACCACTTTTCTGAACTGGGCTTCAAGCCTGAAGTCATTTTCCAAAATCTCTTTACTTTTATTGAAATCAAAACGTATTTCAAATCCCGATATCAAAGCATTGAAACCAGGTTCAAATCACAATATCCATCAGAATCTCGTAAAACGTGAAATTCCTTAATTTCCTCGAAAAACGTGCAAAATCGTAAAGCATCAAAATCGTAAATCACATCATAGAATTCAGTATAGAAAACATATAAAAACATATATGCATGCATCAAGAGTTAAAAAGCAAAGTCCAATCACAGAACATTCTGACGTCGCCTCGATACGCGCACACTTACTGTAACGACCCGTCCCGAATTCCTAGATTAGATTAGTGACTAATCACGATTAGTGAGGCTAATCCGTGATTAGTAGGGCGAAATCGGACGAACGATGCAAAATGACCGTTTTGCCCCTTGGCGTGGGCAAAACGTTGACTTTTCGTTCGGGCGGTTAAATGGACTTTGACCGATGACCGTGACGTAGTTCGTGACGTCACAAGTTCATAGACAGGTGGCACATTCAATTCCAACGTTCGTGGAAGATGTTATGACGTTCGGAAGTTTAGGGGCATTTTGGTAATTTTGGTTAAAAGGGCCAAATAGTTGACTTTTTGACCCAGAGGTTCGATGGCCGAGGGCCGAGGACCGTTACGTAGATCGGGACGATACGAATCCATAGGAAGGCGGCATGCTGAAATCGGACTTCGAACGGGGAAGTTATAGGTCATGGAAGTTCGATTTCACTATACACGTACTTCGAGGCGATGATGAGGTGGCCTTTTCTGATTGGGCCAGATATTTTGAGTGGGTCCCATGGATGAGTGACAAGTTTCACTCATCCTATTAGTCAATACCCCTAATTTGTGGATCTACTAAATTAAATAATATTATATTTATTATTTTATAATTAATCTCTTCTAACAATCAATCCTAGCCTTCCACTTCACTTAATCTCTCAAATCCTCACCACTCATCTAATCATCTAGTCCTCACTCCTCTCACCAGATCAACATCATCATCTTCATTTCTTTGCATTTTCTCACAAACCCGAAACCCCCTCCCTTATGCACCATTTCTTCATTTTCTTCAAACACACACCCCACATCTTACCACCATGACCCTAGGAGCTGAACATAACCATGAGGCAATGAGAGGAAGGACTGTAAGACTGAGGATGGCGGAGGACGCGGCGGTTCACGACGGGAGGAGGACGATCGTGAGGTAAGAAAATATTCAAAAAATTCAAATTCGGTTTTGTTGATTTTTATTCGATTCTAAGGATTGGGTAAGGTTTCTGGGGACTCTAGGGTTGTTTTAGGATTGGTTTCGAGGCCTAGAACGACCGGGAACAACCGTGGACGGCGAAGGAAAATACCTCCGCCATGGCCGGATTGAATGGGCACGATTTTGGTGTTTTTCCTTCGGTTTTTAATGTCTAAATGATAGGAAATAGGATTAGGATGATATTAGGATTAAAATGGGATGAAATGGACCTAAAATCGGTCCAAAAACCGGAGAAAACCGAGGTTGAAGACGAATGAACAGTGTCGTGAACAATGTCGTGAACAGTAAGCTGGAGGTTGAAGACGATGGACAGTGTTTTTGACCTTCTAGGGGTGTGTGGGCCATAATTTGGGAAAGTCTTCAACATACGAAATCTTCTATTCGATGGACGAACATTTTGGGACTGGTTTCGTGTCGATCGGACACCGTCTCGATAGGTTTCGGGGCATCAGAAGGTTTAGGTTTGGTTTTAAAAATAGTTAAAAGTTCGGGAAAATTACGGGGCTTTAATGGGAGATTAATTAAGTAGTTAGTAACCTTCTATTAAAATTTGGACAGGTTTGGGAGTCCCGGTGATAGCGATTGGCTCGGGAGAGCCTATGGCACGCAAATCAAGGCAGCAGCTCGGACGGTCTGTGAGTGGACCTTGTTTTCTAAATTGGTGCATGCATAAATGTTTATTATATGTTTTAAATACTTGTTTGTGATGCCATGAGTGCATTTGGATGTGTGGTTACGTATAGGCACGTATTTCGAGGTTTCGGCCCTATAAGGTGTCTATATGGGTCTGTATTTCTTTATTGGTCCAAAAAAAAATATTTTGGATTTCTAAAAGGATAAACTCGGGTATGAGACCCATTTGGTTTTGTCTCGGGCATATGACTCAGATATCGGGCATGGTGCCCAGCTGATGTCCTATGTTCGGGCACGAGACCCAGTTATTTTACGGTTTATGATTTCGGGTCAGGGACCCTAGATGGATTTTCAACTTCATGACGGTTTACGGGAACCAACATGAACTCTGGAAAGGTCATTGTGGTTCATGACGGTTTATGGGAACCGGCATGAACCTTTGTCAGGTCATTCTGGTTCATGACTATTTATGGGAACCGGCATGAACCCTAGTTAATGGATGTTATGGATCATGATGGTTCAAGGGAACCGGGCATGAATGTTTATGTTATGTATATATATGTATTCATATACCTTCCTTTACTTCCATTATCTCCTCCGGGGAGGGTCGTTGACCTGGGTGGACCCCGGAGTAGTCACGGAGCACCGACTGAGTGGAGTCACCCCCCAGTTGGGTTCCTTACTCTCAGGAAGGCTATGATTACTATTACCTCGCGTAGGGTCAGTGGTCTGTGGACATTGATCTTGACTTTGAGAAGACTCGGATTGAGACCTGGGTAGCACGCGCGTAGCTTTGGAAACCGTGACAGGATTAGTTGTGTGAATTATATGTGTATGTGATATAAATATGATATGTGATATGTGGATACAAGATTTGAGCAGGGGCTCGTGTACTTGGTTTCTTATTATTTTCTTATGATTTGGGCTGAGTCCCTTATGGATTTCGGCAGTAACCCGTATGGTCGTTTTCATTATGATCCTTTCAATCTTAGTTTTGGGCTTAGTTCCCACATATGGGTTTTTTCGGATAAATGGTTTTCGAATGCATGCATGTTTTTTAGTGAATGGTACAAATGTCTTCTTATGGAAACGTTTTTATAAAGTCTTGTTTTGTCCACTCACAACTTTTAATGTTTTGACTGCCCTTCAGGTTGACATCAGATATGGACTGTAGCAGAGACCGAGATATCACATACCTCCTCCGGATCCTGGCGTACTCTGATAGCCCGAGAGGGCAAAGGTCAGAAATATCCCTTGTCTGACACTTCGTGTCAGACTGGAGCAGGGTCATCCCGCACTAATCCCGGGGGGATTGGGATGAGTCATGTCAACGTGGTATCAGAGCATAGGATTGCTTATCAGAGCGGGGTTGTCTCTATTCGAGCAACCGTGGAGCTCTTGGAATGCACGCTAGTCGAGGATGTGATATCTCAAGGGGCTACAGTTCGTGGTCAACCTGATAGTGGGGTGCCGATGTGATAGTTAGTAGGATGGAATGGTGATATGTCTTGGTTAGGCACTTGATGTCGGGGTTGCCATAATTCTGTCGGGGTTGACAGTGTGGGACCCTATGGAAGGATGAACGTATTAGTACGTTAGATTCGATCGTGTGACGGTTAGTTGGGATCGTCTTTCACGATGTCGTAGGATCGGTTCCGATGACTGGTGGGATGTTGTGACCATCCGATGATCGGATATTGTTGAGTTAAATGGATTTACTGCAGTTGATAGTTAGCATTCGAATTTGAGGAATCCTAGTGGAACTTACGGTAGGATTGGATTGACGTCTTTTCGATGTAGAGACCGCGGAGTCGGTTAGATCGTGGATTTTACTGCTTTTCGCAGTTGGGTTCAGAGTGACCCTAGGTGTGATTGTGCAACCCTACCTTGGGTGTATGGTTCAAAAATGTAGTTGACGAGTGGTTTAACTTGAACGACTATTCGAATTTGGATTCGGTAGTCGGTCTAGTCATGTCAGCTTGTGTTGGGACTGCACTTCGCAGTCGGGGTTGTACTTATCGGTTAGACCTAGTTAGTTGTCGTGCTACTTAGTTGTGGTTTGGTGCAACTAAGGTCATGGATGACCTGGTAGACGACATTGGTTGAGTCGAGTTACGACTGGTGAGAGTTTGGTTGGACAAGTTATCAGGGTTGGTACTTGTCGATGGAATCCCTGAGTGGGATACGGAGTAGTTTGTACGATCGATTGATTTCGTTGGATGCGAATCTCGATTGTAATGCCTGGTAGTTAGGTCTGCACGAGGTTGTGGCAGACGCTACTATCGATGGACGTAGTCGAGTCTTATCAGGTCGGGTAGGCTCAGGTTGCCGTGACGATTGTGACGATGGGATTGTCAGTCGTGACGATGATACGGGGTGCGTGAGTAATGCATATGTATGAGTAGTGATTCTGGATTCGACTCGGTTACGGCTTAGTACGATCGCAGAATGAGATGGGGACGTTCAGGGGACGTTTCCTTTTCTCGTATGAGATGTCAGGGTGACTGTACCCAGAGTTGTTGGGTACGAAGGAGGCAGAGTTTCTCCTTTTCGAGCAGAGGTACGGGGCGTCGCTCGGTATGAGCGAAGATCTAGGGTTTCCTGATTCGCACACTTGGTGCTGGTGCCGGTGATTGTGATGACGGTGAGTCAAGAGTCGGGATATGACTCCGTCGAGATGACCATATGTTCGGTATCTGTGGTTCGGGAGTGGATCACGGATAGTAATGGTCTGGATTGGATCTAGTAGTAGTTGAGACTCGAGGTACGAGATGCGAGTGTTGGAGGCCGTTTAGGCACATCCATAAATAGTATACAAGGTTTAACCTTGAGTCGCGTGAATTCCACTCGGAATGAGTGTATATACATAAACGGTGCAAACCGATAAGCGAGATGGTGTACCAAGTTTTCTTGGTTATGGACACGTGGTTGATGTCCTAGTGTGTTGGTTCCGACGTAGTTGGAATTTTGGAATCGTGAAAAGTTGTAATTGAGGTGACACGTAGAATGCGGGTTTTCCGCATTGGCAATGGAGATTTCGAAGTCATTAGGGTGACTTCTCAGGTTCTACCATGGTAGATGACGGTAGATGACGTTAGATGATGGTTGTTGTCACCAGTACGCTCATCGTGTATTGGTCGGTGGACCCGTGATTTGTCTTGGGTCATCAGGTGGATTGTTAGCTGAGTGAGCTTATGTGGATCCCAATGGGGATCGGGATTGTGATGTTGTGGACCTTGGACATTGTGACGATTCTCGATCGTGAGGTTCATGGTCGGTTGACGTAGTGTTGGATCTGGATCGTGATCTTGATGGTCCAGATAGGTGGAGAGTTTATCACTCTTACTTGGTTGTTTGAGTTGAGGATGTTGGGGTTGAACTTCTTTTCGAAGTGAATCCCGTATGGTATATTACTCAGGTGAGTAGTTTTCCGACGTGGTCGGATATGGTCAGCCTTAGAGATGTGTTGATATTGTGATTGGCTTCCTTATGAAGTCAATCGATGGTAATGTGGTAATCGGTTGAGCAAGTAACCGATAGGTTCGATTTTGATGCATCTCGGTAGACGTGAACGAGATTTCGAGTTTCGGAATCAGATTTCTGGATGACGATTCAGGATTTGATTTTGGAACTTAAAAGAGGATTTCTGGATTTGGGTTTTGGAATCGGATTCTGGGTGACGATTCAGGATTTGATTCTAGAGCTTGACTGTGGATTTTCTTTTTATGGATTTGGGTTCGGAATGGTTATTCCAAATGCTAGCTACGGAATAATAATTTCGGATTCGAATTTGGACATGATTATGGATATGATTTCTGGGTTTGGATTCGGGATTTCTTACGAAATTGCGGATTCGGATTCGGATTTGGAAATGGATAATGGGTTGGAGTTTCGATTTGTCTACTGCTGGATTAGACAAGTGAACTCCATAATTGAAACGTGATTGGCTACGACCTAGACGGTTGTAGGCTAATTGATGGGTAAATGTACCTTGTACGTAGTTCGAGGTACGGTACTGGGCATACTTGTGGTGCCTGGTGACGGTATATAGGTTATACCAGTGGTACGTTGGTGAGCGTATTGGTAGTGGGCTTAGTTCCAATACCATTGGATTAGTTGAGATCGTGGACTGGGCATTGGATACTGTGCATTGGGTCATAGTAGTTCTGATTGGTCCAGTTACACGCGGGTCGAGTGTTTTGTTGGTATACGTATACTCAGGTTGAGTGAGTTGGTGGTTGGTGTAACCACAGGTAAGTATAGTGTTAGTTTTCGACTGACGACTGTCAAGTGGTGACAGTTTGTCGTAGGTGTCAACGTGAATCAGTTAGTGAGGTCTGATGACTCCCAGTGGGAGGACGTCAGGATAGATTAGTGATTGAGAAGGGAACCGTCGAGTTGTTTATGTCAACGAAATGGTAAATTTGACAAGTAGTGTCAATTCGGAGCGTACGATTACCGTCATTCGACGTGGTCGAGTGTAGTCGATACGACGAGAGCGTTAGTGGCACGTCTGGCTGCAGACGAGTAAGTATTGTTCTGGTTAGTGGGTGTACTAGCGTACACGTGTTGCGAGGTAGATCGAATTATTTCCACGAGGTGGATGTGGAATCAGGATAGTTGGAGTTTCGAGAGCGAAACTAAATTAAGGAGGGAAGAACGGCTAGAATTAGGTCGGTTGGAATTTCGAGGACGAAATTAATTAAGGAGGAAAGGTTGTAACGACCCGTCCCGAATTCCTAGATTAGATTAGTGACTAATCACGATTAGTGAGGCTAATCTATGATTAGTAGGGCGGAATCGGACGAACGATGCAAAATGACCGTTTTGCCCCTTAGCGTGGGCAAAACGTTGACTTTTTGTTCGGGCGGTCAAATGGACTTTGACCGATGACCGTGACGAAGTTCGTGACATCACGAGTTCATAGACAGGTGGCACGTTCAATTCCAACGTTCGTGGAAGAAATTATGACGTTCGAAAGTTTATGGGCATTTTGGAAATTTTGGTTAAAAGGGCCAAATAGTTGACTTTTTGACCCAGAGGTCCGATGGCTGAGGGCCGAGGACCGTTACGTAGATCGGGACGATACGAATCCATAGGCAGGCAGCATGCTGAAATCGGACTTCGAACGGGGAAGTTATAGGTCACGGAAGTTCGATTTCACTATGCATGTACTTCGAGGCAATGATGAAGTGGCCTTTTCTGATTGGGCCAGATATTTTGAGTGGGTCCCATGGATGAGTGACAAGTGTCACTCATCCTATTATTCAATACCCCTAATTTGTGGATCTACTAAATTAAATAATATTATATTTATTATTTTATAATTAATCTCTTCTAACAATCAATCCTAGCCTTTCACTTCACTTAATCTCTCAAATCCTCACCACTCATCTAATCATCTAGTCCTCACTCCTCTCACGAGATCAACATCATCATCTTCATTTCTTTGCATTTTCTCACAAACCCAAAACCTCCTCCCTTATGCACCATTTCTTCATTTTCTTCAAACACACACCCCACATCTTACCACCATGACCCTAGGAGCTGAACATGACCATGAGGGAATGAGAGGAAGGACTGTGAGACTGAGGACGGCGGAGGACGCGGCGGTTCACGACGGGAGGAGGACGATCGTGAGATAAGAAAATATTCAAAAAATTCAAATTCGGTTTTGTTGATTTTTATTCGATTCTAAGGATTTGGTAAGGTTTTTGGGGACTCTAGGGTTCTTTTAGGATTGGTTTCGAGGCCTAGAACGACCAGAACAACCTTGGACGGCGGAGGAAAATACCTCCGCCATGGCCGGATTGAATGGGCACGGTTTTGGTGTTTTTCCTTCGGTTTTTAATGTCTAAATGGTAGGAAATAGGATTAGGATGATATTAGGATTAAAATGGGATGAAATGGACCTAAAATCGGTCCGAAAACCGGAGAAAACCGAGGTTGAAGACGAATGAACAGTGTCGTGAACAATGTCGTGAACAGTAAGCTGGAGGTTGAAAACGATGGACAGTATTTTCGACCTTCTAGGGGCGCGTGAGGGCGCGTGGACCATAATTTGGGAGAGTCTTCAACATACAAAATCTTCTATTCGATATAACGAACATTTTGGGACTGGTTTCGTGTCGATCGGACACCGTCTCGATATGTTTCGGGGCATCAGAAGGTTTAGGTTTGGTTTTAAAAATAGTTAAAAGTTCGGGAAAATTACGGGGCTTTAATGGGAGGTTAATTAAGTAGTTAGTAACCTTCTATTAAAATTTGGACAGGTTTGGGAGTCCCGGTGATAGCGATTGGCTCGGGAGAGCCTATGTCACGCAAATCAAGGCGGCAGCTCGGACGGTCTGTGAGTGGACCTTGTTTTCTAAATTGGTGCATGCATAAATGTTTATTATATATTTTAAATACTTGTTTGTGATTCCATGAGTGAATTTGGATGTGTGGTTACGTATAGGCACGTATTTCGAGGTTTCGGCCCTATACGGTGTCTATACGGGTCTGTATTTCTTTATTGGTCTAAATGTAAATGTTTTGGATACTAAAAGGATAAACTCGGGTATGAGACCCATTTGGTTTTGTCTCGGGCATATGACTCAGATATCGGGCATGGTGCCCAGCTGATGTCCTATGTTCGGGTACGAGACCCAGTTATTTTACGGTTTATGATTTCGGGTAAGGGACCCTAGATGGATTTTCAAGTTCATGACGGTTTACGGGAACCAGCATGAACTCTTGAAAGGTCATTGTGGTTCATGACGGTTTATGGGAACTGGCATGAACCTTTGTTAGGTCATTCTAGTTCATGACGGTTTATGGGAACCAACATGAACCCTGGTTAATGGATGTTATGGATCATGACGGTTCAAGGGAACCGGGCATGAATATTTATGTTATGTATATATATGTATTCATATACCTTCCTTTACTTCTATTATCTCCTCCGGGGAGGGTCGTTGGCCTGGGTGGACCCCGGAGTAGTCACGGAGCACCGACTGAGTGGAGTCACCCCCCAGTTGGGTTCCTTACTCTTAGGAAGGCTATGATTACTATTACCTCGGGTAGGGTCAGTGGTCTGCGGACATTGATCTTGACTTTGAGAAGACTCGGATTGAGACCTGGGTAGCACGCGCGTAGCTTTGGAAACCATGACAGGATTGGTTGTGTGAATTATATGTGTATGTGATATAAATATGATATGTGATATGTGGATACAAGATTTGAGCAGGGGCTCGTGTACTTGGTTTCTTATTGGTTTCTTATGATTTGGGCTGAGTCCCTTATGGATTTGGGCAGTGACCCGTATGGTCGTTTTCATTATGGTCCTTTCAATCTTGGTTTTGGGCTTAGTTCCCACATATGGGTTTTTTCGGATAAATGGTTTTCGAATGCATGCATGCTTTTTAGTGAATGGTACAAATGTCTTCTTATGGAAATGTTTTTATAAAGTCTTGTTTTGTCCACTCACAACTTTTAATGTTTTGACTGCCCTTCAGGTTGACATCAGATATGAACTGTAGCAGAGACCGAGATATCACATACCTCCTCCGAATCTTGGCATACTCTGATAGCCTGAGAGGGCAAAGGTCGGAAATATCCCTTGTTTGACACTTCGTGTCAGACGGGAGCAGGGTCATCCAGCACTAATCCCGGGGGGATTGGGATCACTTACGCCGTTCCTGGCCATTCTGCTATCCTCGGCTTTCCTGAACTTGTCCAAATCCCATAACGAGGTCACTAACTACTTCACAAAGGTCATACTAAAGCCCCATAATTTTTCCGTAGTTTTAACTGAGGCCCAAAACCTTCGGACCTCCTGAAACATATCGAGACGATGTCCGATCATCTCGAGACTAGTGTCAAAATGTTCGTTACATTAATTACTTTAAAAGTCATGTTGGAAGATTTTTCAAACTACCCCTCACGCGCCCTCATGTGCGTCTAGAAGGTTCTGCGCGTGAAACCCACGCGCGTGAACAGTGTCACCATCAACCTTGCTTCGACCCGGTTCAGACCAGCTACTGTAACTCGATCGGCGTGGCCGGTTTCCGTCCAATTCCAACCCATTTTTTATCCTAACTAGTCCATTAGTTTCGTTCCATCATCCTTAACTTATTCTCAACAACAATACAAGAAGTTTCAGGCCAGAGATTACCTCCCAAAACGTAGGAGAAACCGCCCCCTATTCGCCGTCCAGTTGCTGGAATTCTGACCACCTCCTTCATTGGTTTCGATCTCAATCCATTCCTAGAACCTCCAGAAACAAAATCCAAGTACTCAAATTGTCAATCGAGCACTAAAACCATAGTTACCATTTTTAACTCTCACTCCTTACCTTATCGCCTTTGCAGCCCCCGTCCACGGTGAGCCGTCGTTACAGGCCTAAACGACTCCTAGGCAGCTCAGAAACAACATTCAATACTCAATTTGGCTCAAACACTCTTCAATTCGATTTCCAAGTTTCAAACTCAACAGGGGACTCACGGGTTCATCCCTGTGTTCGACCACCACCGTGCACGACGGTGCTTGGTGGCAGCACCGCCAAACTCCTCCCCTGCTTCTCTCTCTTTTTCGTTCACAAAGCAAAATAGATGAAGATCGAAGGAAAGCAATGGGGGACTTCTTCTCTATTTTCCTCTGTTCTGTACAGCCACAACACACCCGTGCACAAATTAAAACCAGTCGAGACTTCTACACCCATCCAGTCTCAGCCAGGTGTCCAAAACCTGGGGACACACCATTCTAAGCAAGCCAAGTGTCCCACTTCCATTGGGCACAGATCCCAAGGCAGAAAATGTCCAGAATGCCCCTTGCTGCCCAAATTATCGTTTTGCCCCTTATACGTTTAGACCCATAACTAAACGATCCGAAGTCCGATGATGACGTGCCGCCTGTCATTGTACTCAGGTCGTCGAGACCTATCTAATGGTGCTCGAGTTGCGTGAAAACTAATGGTCAAACAAAAAGTCAACAAATTCCCCTCTTTTAACTAAATTACGAAAGTACCCTCAACCTTCCGAACATCACAACTTCCTCCTCGGATGTCGGAATCGGGTGTGCCACCTGCCTACGGACTCGTGACGTCCCGAACTACGTCACGGTCATCGGTCAATGCCCAATTGACCGCCCGAACTAAAAATCAACTTTTTGCCCAATCTAGGGGCAAAATCGTCATTCTACGCCCAAAGTCCAACAGTAACCAACTAACCACCGATTAGTCTCACTAAACCGTTACTAATCACTTCCTTAATCCTGACTTCCGAGACGGGTCGTTACATATTTGCCTATCTAGGGCACGTCAATCATACTAGTCGCAATATAAGCCCCCACTAGCATCACATCACTTAGACACACTAAGTATCATTATGAACCATCCAATGTAACGCCCAGAACTTTTATAAACAATATTGTAATATGAAATGACCATTTTGCCCTTAAGGGGGAAAAAATTTGACTTTTGACTCGGGGAATATTTTGGACTTGGAATCGGAACCGTGACCGTGATGTAGATCGAGACGTCACGAGTCCATAGACAGGCGGCACGCCGAAATCAAACTTCGTACGGGAAAGTTATGGTCTCGGAAGTGAAAAACGGCTATTTTGCGCCTCGAAA
Source organism: Prinsepia uniflora (assembly GCA_032719365.1). Taxonomy (NCBI): domain Eukaryota; kingdom Viridiplantae; phylum Streptophyta; class Magnoliopsida; order Rosales; family Rosaceae; genus Prinsepia; species Prinsepia uniflora. The sequence continues at coordinate 28,497,844 of CM064873.1, forward strand.
ACCGTGTTAATTAATTAATATCTGGAGTAGTTGGAAAGTAGTTAAGGGATACTTGGTTGAGTGACAAGTGTCACTCATCCGTTAGCTAGGGTTCAGTTTAGGGTTCATTAATTGGTCCATATATATTCTAAGTCTCTCCTCTCTCCTCACCCTATTCGTCTGTTTCAATTTCATTTCAAACACAAACAGTTCCTCCCCCACCCGTGTTAACTGAACTAACCCCCCCTGCCATAACCGAGAACCACCGAAACCCCGACCACCAGACTACGCCGACCACCGTGACTGGCTGAGAGGAACGAACTGAGGGACTGACCAGGAAAGGAAGGCGACGACTCTGAGAGGCTGAGCTGCGACGGAGCTACGACGGAGGGTAAGTTTCTGGAAAACCTGAAACCGTACCTTTGAACCCAGAAATGGAGCTTATGTTTTCCACGTCCGTTTAATGTTTCTTTTGCTCCTAACGGCTTCTAGGGACTAAGACGAGCTTATAGGATTTGGTTTCGAGGCCAGCTGTGACTGGAGCCGCGAGATAACGACGACAGAAAATGGACTTACTGTTCATCGAGGTAAACCTTCAGATCTAGCCGTGTTTGATGTTTTTGATTAGCTAGAACCGTAGAGGAGAGTCAGACGAGCAATTAGAGATAAACTAGGACTAAAATGGTTGAGAAATTAACGAATGGTGGCCGGGTCAAGTCGCGGGTCTGAAAGACCCGGTTGCAGACATTTGGGTCGACTCGTCGCGAGGTAGAGGATGATGACTTCAGTCTGTCAGAGTACGTGGCCCAATCAACATTAGACACGTGTCACATGTTAGTGCACAGTCAACACTGACATGTCAATGACGTGGCCCAATCAGGGGCTATCACGTGTCACTGACATGTCAGTGACGTGGCCTAGTACAGTACTGACACATGGCACTGACAGAGCCGTGACATGGACCAATCCCGTGTTGACACGTGGCACATGTCAGAGTCTGACATGTCAGACTTGACAGTTGTCAGATTACGTCAGCAATGATGTCATGATGACGTCATCGATTACTATTCCAGCGTTGACCGGCGCGTGGGGGCGCGTGTGAACATTATTTTCAGTGGGACCACCAACATTCTTTAGGTTTCGATGATCTAGATCCAATGGCGGTGGTTTCGGGTTGATCGGAGATCGTTATGTTGGTCAAAATAGGGTTTATTACCTCGGGAAGCGCGTTCGGGCGGCTTTCCCGGGCCGATTTCAATCTAGGGTTTCATGGTTGAATATTAGGGACTTGTAGTGACCTTTACGTGTACTTTGGACATAATAGGAATCGTATAATAGTACCAAGACAGGGTTATACGTTCGGATTTGCAGAAGGATTGTACTGTGAGTGGGCCTTTGATTTCATTAAACCCTTGCATGCATAACCATTTTCACTTCTATATATATGTGTGTGTGATTCAAGCAAAAGTATCTGATTATCTTGAGTTATGACTATGGCACGATTTACGATGTTTGGGCATGAGACCCGTCTGGTTAATTTAAGCATTGTTTTGAATTATATATATGTATGAGGATATCGATGACTATCTTTAGTACTGCACTGTATAGATCTACCCGTGTGATACCATCTCCTCCGGATGTGGGTACCCCGGAGTGGTCACGGCGCAATGCCTGCGAGGGGTCATCCTACGGAGGGACCGGACCGTAGGGTGACTCAGGAGCAGGATTGCTATTATTGGACGTCTGGGATGCCATACCCGGACTGGGTTCGGGGTTTGGACTCGGGATTGAGACCCCGGGTGGCACACGTAGCCTTGGGACTGTGACCTTATTAGACGTATGGGACGTCGGACATCTGGATGTCAGGGTTGGGATGTATAGTGCAGTGACTGAGGTTATGATTATGTTTATATTATGTTGCTTATGCTTATTTGATATGATATTACGGTTTTGATACTAATGCATGTATGTTTGGAAAACGGAGGTGTAAAACTATATGTTTTCTAATTGATGAACTATTATAAACTTTGAGTTTCAGCCCACGCACCCTTATTATTTTATTGACCCCTCCAGGCCGTTCTACTGAGGCAGAAGAGTATCTCGAGGCAGAGGCATAGGTTTACGTTGCGCACCTGAACCCCACTGCTGGGTAGGTTAGCACGTAGAGTATTTTAGAGTCGTGCTCAATAACCTGTATTTGGAAACTATCCCTTGTCTGACACTATTTGTATTCAGATGTTATGTATGACTTAAATTTGGATATTTATACTTTTGAGTTTATTTAAGGGTAATTTTGGTTTTTGTGAGGTCGAGTGTCAGACGGGAGCAGAGCACGTCCCCGAGTGGTCCCAGAGGGATCGGGGTGGGGCCTGTCATCCAATCACTATTGGATTCTCTTCAACACCTCTCTAGTATCTCACATTCATCTCAGTCACCTCCACTGAGGTAGTGCAGCACAGTTACCAACACCCAAAACCCAACATCTCATTCTGTGATCGCACTCAGTCGTAACCGAGTCGAATCCAAAAATCTATGCTCGTACTGTGCGTCACTCACGCACCTATGCATCATCGTCACGACTGGCGAATCTCCATCGTCTCAGTTATCACGGTAACTTGAGCTTATCCAACACGATAAAATTCATCCACGTATATCGATAGTAACGTCTGCCACAACTGCGTGCAGACCGATCCCAGAAACATTCCGCTATCGAGACTCCATATCTATGCGGTCAACTCACCGCCGACACCAACCGCTCAACACGTAGTATCCACCCATCGATCTACCTCAGGATCCCAAATCTCATCTCATAATGGTACTCATGAATCGGATCCCATCATTTTACTTAGGGTCAGACCAATCAATCTCAAACAAGGGTTATCACAAACCCGGCTACTCACTACAACACGTCTATCTTGAACGATCCATCGCGCTCGACTCCGAAGAGTCGCCATACTCCGATACTGGTGTCCTACTGACCAGTAACCACACTCTGAGGACCTTGTCCTCTCGTAACTCCACGACCTCTAGCCTCTAGGCCCACAAGAAACTGGCCCTCCTCGGTGTCTACCACCGCTCAACCACAACATGTCATACCATACACATCCCTACTGTGGTAATCCCTGTTAGTCGACATCCCTCCGGGATTCAACACACTGAAACGTGACGTCTTATGCCTAATAGGATCAAACGTTCCTATTCCCAATAGTCATAACTCGGGTCATCGTGCACCTGACTGCTCGTAGCAGCATAATCTCTGATCCTTGCAATTTGTCGTGGACGACCCTGACATCCAACCTCCACTGATACCACTTTGGCACAATCCATAACAGCCATGACCGCTCAACGGTCCCGAATTTCAGGTTGTCATACTGTGTCTACTGGTCCACTAGATCTTATCCACTAGTAACACTACGGCTCTAAGCTGTTGGATCCCCATGCACATCGATCTTACTCGAGATCATATCTCACTAACACACGGCATCCTGTGCGAATCAAACCCTAAAATATTGAACCTCGTGCTAACACAACCTAACTAGTTCGATTCCACTGAATCCTTGTACTCTTACCCTAACTATCAGGTTGATGACGAGCTGTTACCACTGCAGAGACACCACATCTAGCACATGCGCGTGACTCTGAGAGCAACACATGCTTTGATACCAATTTGACAGGATCCGTCCCAATCTCTTTGGATTATCGTGGGACGTGACTGCTCCCGTCTGACACCGCGTGTCAGACCAGGGATAAACTCGTCACCCGTTCGGGGTCTATCAGAGTACACTAGGATCGGTGGTGGCATGTGATGTCTCAATCTCTGCTACAACTCGCATCCACTACCAACCTAAAGGGTATTTAAAACCATAAAATCTGTGAGTGGACAAAACAATAGTTTTCTTAGGAAAACAATCAGTAAAAGAACATTTATACCCTTCACGTAAAAGCATGCATGCATCATAAAACCAATTATCAAACTATTTACTTTAATTAAATCATTACTCGATAAAACGGTTTGACAACCAAAACCAGTTCCTTCCTCAACTCATCATTAAGGACTTAGCCCAAACTGTAAAATAAATCGCATGGGAACTCAGCCCAAAACTAATCTCCGAAGTCATAAAACACGGGGTCTCAACCCCACACCCACCTCGGTGAAACATCATATACATATATATATATAACCCATCCTCGACATCTTATATGCACAATCAAGAACCCGTCACGATGTATTCAACAGTATGCATACTACTCAGGTCTCATCTTCGAGTCTACCCCTAGGATCTACGACGTCTGGGAGGACCTGTCTCCGAACCCTGTCCGAGACTATATCATATCCCTCACTCCTGACATGTGCTCCCCTTCGGAGTCACTCATCCCAGGCAGTGGATCGTGACACTCCAAAATCAAAGACATCTGGAGGAGACTATTTATAAGGAGGGTATATACATATTCACATACTTTCTTTCAAATCATAGTTCAACTTGGTCTCATACTCGAACATCTCAACAGTATTCCTCGAATCCGATTCAAATCCAAATCTCACAGGGACTCAGCCCAAATTCATATCTCAATAAGGTCTTAAACCCGAATTCTCATTTTATAAACCAAAATTCGGACTCAAGCCCAATATCACAAATCATTGGGCCTCCAGCCCGATATCACAATCAACTGGGACTCAAGCCCGATATCACAATCAACTGGGCTTCAAACCCGATATCATAAATCAACTGGGACTCAAGCCCGATATCGAAACTCAATTGGGCCTCAAGACCGATCATATAAGCCAAATGGGCCTCCAGCCCGATATCTCATGAAATCAAGTGGAATCCAAGTCTAATAGTTTCCAAATCCAAATGGGTCTCATGCCCGGTTCCACATTTCCAAATCCAAAACCATTCCATCAAACCATCATAGAAATACCAGCACGTATAAGTATAGTCTAAAATCATAAATCTCGAAATACATGCAAATATGTAAATCATAAATACCACAATCATATGCACTCAAGGCATCTCAAATCATTGATATAAAACATATACAATAGTTATGAATGCATCAAAATTTAGAAAGTAAGGTCCACTCACAGACCGTCCTTATTGCGCCTCGATACGAGCGTCATAAGCCTATCCGGGCCAATCACCATCTCTGGGGTTCTCGGACCTGTCCAAATCATACTAGAGGGTTACTAACCACTTCAATAACCTCTCATTAAAGCCCCCTAATTTTCCAAAGTTTTTAAACGTATTTTAAATAGACTTTACACCTTCATACACCCAAAACTACCCCGAAACGGTGTCCGATCGACTCGAAACTTGCCTTAAAATGTTCGTTACATCGAAAGGATGATTTCACGTGTTGACCTCATCCCCAAATAGTGCCTCATCCACCCCCACGCGTCACCCAAAGGCTCTATGCGTGGAGCTCACGCGCCCAACACAGGTCATCTTCAACCTCGGGTGAACCCAATCCATACCGGTTCACTTGGTTTTCAGTCTGACCAAACTGGCGTGACCGGTTTTTCTTATTCGAGCCACCATTCAATCCCGTTTTTCTTCCTAAATCCTCATCTCAATCCCAGGATTCGATTTATGTGATCAAAATAATGAAAAGAACGGCATACATACCTGTTCGAATCGATGAACAATCCAGCCACCATCCACCCCCTCCTGGGTCGTTACACTGTCGAAGCCCCCTCATTTTTTATCCTCCTCAACTCGTAGGGACCCCATGAACATCATCCAATCATCAGAAACCACCCAAAATGTACGAAACTCAAAATCCAATTTTTGAATCAAAACGGGTTCTTGGGTTTACCTGGGTTCTGGGTTTCCTCTGCCGTCCACGGCGGTTCTACCACCCACACCGACATCGTCATAGCCTCCCTCTCACTCACAGTCATTCAGTCCTCATAGTAGGGGGTGAGATAGGGTGGTGTTGTGGGTTTCGGGTTGGCTTGATCAAATGAAACGGATGAAAGGGAAACAGATGCATGTATATGTGTAATGGGAGCAATGGATGGGTGACACTTGTCACTCATCCATTGGGCATTTCCCAAAATATTTGGGCCCACTTAATGACAAATGGCACTCATCTCGTAAAACGTGCAATAGTGCCTCGAACCTTCCGTGACCCGTAACTTTCCCGTCGAACATCCGATTTCGACATGCCGCTTGTCTACGGACTCGTATCGACCCGATCTCGTAACAGTCCTTGGCCCTCAAGCATCGGACCTCCCGGTCAAAAGTCAACTTTTTGCCCTTATTCAGGGATAAAATTGTAATTTTGCCCTGAACGTCTGATAATCCTCAATTAATCTCCGATTAGCCTTGCTAATACGTAATTAACCCTTAATTAATCCCAAAACTTTGGGACGGGTCATTATAATCTAGACATTGGGATTAATCTAAACGGGTGCAACACATATCTTCTTCACAATCTTCCTCAACCATGGATGAAGCGGCAGTCAAACATCGTGAAACAACAGCTTTGGATAAAATAACACCATATCGACTGGCACATTGCTTGAAACCTTGCCTTCCTTTGGTAGGCGCATTATCATCGAGCTGGAAATGCCATACTCTGCTTGGAGTTTCTTCAATCAAGTCATGGTCTCCCGGTTTACCTACTCGTCAATCATAAACTCAGCTTTAACGAGTGGCATAACTTTTGGTACTCAGCCTTCACTGGACAAACCAATGGCAGGAATCCTCATATCACCCTTTTGGTGGCCATGGGATAGCTTAAGTTCTTTCATTGAGACAACCCCATCTTCCAACATCAGCTCAGCATCTATTCTCAGATTGCGATCAGCAGACTGATTAGTGACCTCAATTTCTGGCACTAACTCTTCTTTATGGATAGTCCTCTCGACCATCTTCATATTTTTCCTAGTCTAATCCCCACTACCTCACTTGAACTTGACTCATCCTCAACTACTGACCAAGAGGGACTGAAGATAACAAGGCTCTCAAATGAGTCCGCCTCTTCAACCTTTGAGTTGCAACTTTTTCCCTCGACCAAGCCACTAGACTCGGACATCTACATGGAGAAGAAGAAAAAACAAAACTAAGAAATCAAACCTACAACCCAGAATATCTAAATGCACTCATCCACTAAGTTCATGCCCAGATCTTCATTTTTCTAAACTTCAATTGAAAAATCATAACAAAAACAAGCCACTTTATGTTTTTTCATAATCGATAACCATGTTAGAAATCGTACCACCGTGAAGACTGCCCTAAAATCATTGTCGGAAATCACCTTCCAAATGAGTAGCACTTCGTGAAAAAATTGCAAAGAAAAAGTGAAAAATCCAAGGCATGTCCCATAATTTATAGTAGACATTATAGACGTCGAAACATCTCTCAGCACACATCCCTTGCGGCTAACATGTGTCCCGTATACAGAAAGCCACGATACAGCTAAACAGATCGACTCCCTCATAGACTGACACATGCCCAATGTTTCGAGAGCCACGATATACTAGCTCCTTCACAGACTGAAAAGTGTCTTGTATGTAGAGCACCACGACACAACCAAGAAGATCGATTCACTCTAGGCCGACCACTCTCTATACAAACCAAAAAGGGTACTACAGAACAACCAAGGAAAACAAACCAAGTGGCTTGCTACATAGATCGCTCTCTTCATGTTTCAAAAATTAAGTACCATGCCACATCTGCTGCATAGACTAACACAACTACAAATTATTCACCATTTTGCCTACAAGTAACACTGACCACTATCAAAACCAATAACAGAAACAACACATTGTAAGCCAAGAGAATCACAAGCCAGTCGGCAGTCAGCCCATATCGGGAGCACCGACCACTAAGGACAATTGTACAACAAACATATGAATTGCTTGGTGACATCTCTCGACCAAACGGACTTGGGGGACTATAGATATACCTCCTACCGGGTCTAGAGAAAAGAAAATTCCCCAACTGAGAAATTCCACCTCAATCAAGAATTTTGGGGACTTATATTAACACCATATTAGACCGGACGCACTAGGCCATATGCCTAAAACCCAAGTATCAAAGAAGAGCTAAAGGCCCAGAAAGACCAAACTATTGGAAAGGCAACTTGGGAAAAGCCCACACAACATAAAAAACCCTAACAATGGGTCAAACATGAGATGACACGTGGACACATTCTCACCATTGATCTACAAGTGATGTGCCAGCACCAAAATAGAAGTGCATTAATCCCACATCAAAATATTCATCAAGTCCACCTCAACTATCCATACAAAAATGGTGCACATTTTCCACTAAGATAACTAATATTCACTATTTAGTATTACTCGATCAAAATTACCACTTACTATTACTTCTTTTAAACAAACTTACTGACTTTACTATCGAAAAATCTTAGACCGGCACCACACTGGTGCTTATCCCTAAAGGACGAACCATTAATCTTCCTAGTCAATAGGTTCTAAGAATGATACGTGACATTTGACGATTGAACAAGACGTAATCCTAAGACGGAACATTTTGTTTTTTAGCAATAGCAATTACCAAACAAGTTAGGCTTTCAAATTAAGGAGTCGCTTAGGATTTTTAATTTAAAATCCAAAATAGACAATTAGCTATTAGGAGTCAAAATTAGGGTAGTAGCCGTAAAAAGACAAACTTATGATGGAGACACCTCAAATAGTAGTGGCGTCATCAGAGATGGTACTTTTAGTGATACATCGAAGTGCAAATAGGTCTTGTTTAGGGCCATGATTTTTTTTTTATCCAAGGAAAATTTTCATTAATCCAAGATAAAAAGTTTACAACTCTAATTGGGAGCCTATTTACAAATAAGCATAAGTAGAATAGTGCTTATTCAAATAAAAGCCTAATTAAAACAATAACTTGCCAAAACAACAAAAATCCAAATAAATAAAACCCTAGCAACAACATTAACCCTAATGCAGTAGCAGCAGTCGTCGTCGCCATTGATCGTCCACCACTGCTTCCACTGCCACCATGAGGAGACTAGAAAAAATAAAAAATAAAAAAAAGGAGCCACGAAGGGGAATCTTTAGAGGATGGTGTTGGGGGGAAAATCCACTAATAGTTTGCATACTCAAACAATCCAAAGAGTCATTAAATACCTTAAAGTAAACCAAACCAAAAACGAAATAGTGTTGTAGATGAGGAGACTACAACTGGGAAGAAGGTTATTCCTAGGACTTCAAATTTTTGGGTGAGAAGAAGCACATGGTACAAGTATATTTGAAGACAAGGAGAAGTGAGAAGAAAGTGTGAGATGACTGAGATATGGGAAGATGAGGTGAAGATCTGGGCCAAAAATTGAAACATAAGGGAAAATAGGGCATACCCGAGAAGCCGAAGAACCACACAAAAGGTGGTGGTGAAGCCACACCATAGGTGGAGGAGGAGCAACTCTGAAGGGTAGCAAGAAACCCCACAATTTGTGTGATGGACAAAGAGAGAAACTAGAAAGAAAAAAAAATAGATGTATAGAAGTCATCATAGATCATGGAGCAGTAGCCAAAGTGTAACAACCCGTACCTACGGGAAGGGTAAAAATGTAATTTTTGTGAAGATTTGTAAAAAGGACGATTTTGCCCTTGTGAATGGTAAACGAAAAGTTGACTTTTTGTAATATTGATTGGATGAGTGTTAGCCCTTGACCGTGACGTAGGTTAGGACGTCACGAGTCCGTAGACAGGCGGCAGGTTCGATTCGGACAATCGGAGGAGAAGTTATGATGTACGGAAGGTTGGGGGCGTTACCGTAAATGTTGACTTTTTGGAGGATGTGTGATTTTCACGTAGACCGAGGACCGTTGGATAGGCCTCGACGTCCTGAGTTCAACGACAGGCGGCACGCTGTCATCGGACGTCGGACGGAAAAGATACGGGTCTGGAAAGTCTGAGGGCAAAATGGTAATTTTGTGCAGGAGGGGCATTTTGGTCATTTTCCCTCAGCCCAATCAGATAAGGGCAAGTGGCAGATATTTTTGGGATGGCCAATAGCTGAGGGACACGTGGGGGACCCTAGATGGTTCTAGGAGAAACTTAAGTGTGCACGGCCACACTTGGTCATTTTTGAACCGTGCACAAATTCGAAGGAAGCAGAAAAACAGAGAGAGGATTGGGTGAGGCGGTGATCGATTTGGATGCCAGGGAGAGTGAGGAGTGACTGGTGAGAGTGACAGAGAGACGTGGGTGAGGTGCTGATCGTGTTTTGGGACTGGAATCGTGCACGGCGGCACGGTGGTGGTGCGGCGAACATTTGAGGAAAACAGAGGAGACCGTGGACGGTGGAGGCTGTTGTGCCGTGTGGTGAGGCAAACCAAGGCGGTAGGAGACTCAGGAGGTTGAGGGGAGTCCCACGAGCACCGTGGTGGGTGACGGTTCTCACGGCGGCGCCGGAATCGAAAGGTAAGTTCTTTTGCCCTGTTTTTCGTGGATTTTTATTTGAAGAATCGTGGACCTAGAGCTAGAATCGACAGGTTTGGTGAGTGAAGGGAGGTTTAGGAAGGTCTTAGGCGTCGTTTGTGGTGGTTGCCGTGACGGGAGGTTCACGGTGGGTGGTGGTTCGACGGCGGGTCCTCTGTACCCTGTTTTAGCCGTGAGTTTCAAACTTGAAGTCGTGGACTTCGGGGATGAATCGACGGATTCTGTGAGTTGGGTAGGACTAAGTAGGGTCCTAGGATGGTGCTGGTATCCCCACCGTGAAGGGGGAAGCAGTGGACGGCCGGGAAGGAAAACAGAGCTCACGGGCAAGGTTTTTCGAGGTTGAAGACGAAGGGTTTTAGGCCGTGATTTCTGGATTTTAGGACTGGGTTTGGTTGTAGGGGACTGGACGAAGCTAAAGGTATTGAATTGGAGAAGAATGGTGGAGGAACGGCGGAGAACCGGTCACGCCGGTTCAACTGTGTTGAACCGGGTGACTCGAGGTTGAAGATGGACTGTAGCAGGCGCGTGAGGCCCACGCGCAGCCACTTTGGGCGGCGCGTGGGGGCGCGTGGGGAGGAATCCGGTTAAGCGTCCAACATGAGTTTAGCCCTAAATGTCCTAAGGAATCCAATGGTATAGTTTTCGGGTTAATCGGACGGTGTTACGGAATGGTTTGGGAATCCGTGCGGTTTAGGGATTCGGATTAAAATATTATTAAATTCCCGAAAAATTGGGGAAAATAGGGAAGGTATCCTTGATGTTATTGTGACCCTATTTGGTATCTATTGACAGGACGGGAGACACCAGAGACGGTTGAGGAGCGCACGGAGCGCGAGTGATGTGTTGTAAACTGTGAGTGGACTTTTTCTTACTTCCGAGCATGCCTAACTGTTTTTATTAATATTTTATGCTTTTAGATGTGTTTATATGTGATTGAGATGTTTGCACGTTTTTCGGGACGTTTTCGGGCGTTTGCGCGTTTTTCGAGAAAAGCTGATTTTCCGATTTTAAAGCTATGTTTGGAGATTTTAATCTATAAGTGTTTCAGAAGATGATAAATGGATTGTGAAACATAAATTGTGATTTAACGTGAGTTTTGGGTATAAAAGTAGATCACCGGATTTGGGTTCGGAATGTCGGTTCTGGACGCCGAAAGGGCTTCGAACCGGGGATTTCGAATTCGGATTTGGCGATGGATTTTGAATTGGTTTTACACTGGATATGGATTGGATTTGCTGGATCTGGATATGGGTTTAAAGACCCGGATTGATATTGATGGGGGACGGGCCCGGATTGAGTTTAAAGACTCGGGAGTTTAAAGACTCGGATATTATGATATTACCCCCATAGGCCTATTGAGTTTAAAGACTCGGGAGTTTAAAGACTCGGATTGATATGTGAGGCCTGGTTGAGTTTAAAGACTCGGATAGGTCCAGCAGGTTTGATCGGGTTATACTCTGTTTCTTATGATGTTTTATAGTGTATCTGTTTCTTATGGTATTTATAGTGTTTCTGTTTCTTATGATGTTTTTCATATTATGGTTTTTCTAATACTTCATTGGCATGCCTGGTTTTAAACCGGAGGGAACAAATGATTTTAATTCCTTACGTTGATTTGCTGGTAAACGGTTTTAAAACTTTCATTCTTTTTGGTCCACTCACACCTTTTGTTTTTAATTTTCCCTCCAGGTCGTGGTGATAGCGCCGGGGTGAACGTTGAGGCAGATATCGAGGCATAGGGCTTCCGACGTTCTTCCGTTGCGGACTTAGACTTGTAGGACTTTTGGTACCCATTTTGTAGAACTATGCTCTGACTTACTGTTGTATATATATTTACTCCTTCGTCTGATGGTTATGCTTATAGTTGTATTAAGTTTATTTTTGGCATTGTAAGTGTGATTGTCAGACGGGAGCAGGGTTCATCCCGAGTATCGAGGTGATATTTGGGACGGGTCCTGACAATTGGTATCAGAGCATAGGTTGTGTCAATTTGTGTTGGGTCTAGGTTGTTATACTAACTCTATGCCTCTTTCAGCGTACGATTGATCATGCCTTCGAGACGTGAACCCCCTCCACGACCTGAAGATGAAGCGGCGAGAGGGACTGAGAGCGCTTCGATCGAGAGAGCCCAGAGGCTTGGGGCTACTACGTTCAGCGGTGGGGCTGATCCCGAGGAAGCTCACCGATGGATCACCCGACTAGAACGTATTTTTGGGGTGATGCACTGTCCTCCCGAGGATCGGGTATTGTTAGCCACTTTTCTGTTGGATGGAGCTGCCTACGAGTGGTGGTATACGCTGGAACTGTCCGGCTGGGATGCACATACCGTGACCTGGGAGACCTTCCGGGAGCGGTTTCTAGATCAGTACTATCCCCGTTCTTTCAGGGATGCGAAGGAAGCGGAATTCCTTCACTTGAAGCAAGGAAACTTGACAGTTGCTGAGTATGAGCAGAGGTTCCAGATGCTATCTCGTTTTGCTCCGGCATTTGTGGCGACTGAGGCGGAGAAGTGCCGCCGGTTTGAGTTGGGTCTCCGGGGAGAGATCAGGGCCATAGTGACAGCCGGCTCTTTTGCTACATTCCGAGAGTTGTCTGATGCTGCTGTCAGGGTGGAGGCCAGTTTACCTGCTCGACCACAGTATTCGGGCAGTGTTCGACGCCGGGAGCAGTCATTCCCTGGAGCATCGAGTCAGAGGCCCCCGAAACGGGGTAATTTTGGTGGATCACTATCGGCTGGTGGAGCCCGGTATGGCAGACCAGGCAGTTTTCAGGGCTCAGGATTTCGAGGAGCTAGGTCACAGCCGACTCCTCAGGCGAGTGCGACTTCAGTGGCTTCTACAGGGAGGCATACCGGTGGACCCGGTAGGGACACTTGCTTCTATTGTGGAGAGCGAGGACATTTCCGTCGGGAGTGCCCATTGTTAGCTACGGAGGGTGGAGCAGGCAGAGGTGCAGCAGAACCCGGGCGGAGTACTGCATCAGTATCAGGGGCGGCAGGCCCTAGGGGTGGCGGTGGTGCCACGAGCAGTTCCAGAGGGCGCGGTAAGTCATCGGGGCCACAGGCGCGAGTTTTTGCGATGACTCAGCAGGAGGCTAGGTCAGCACCGGGAGTGGTGACAGGTACACTCACCATACTTGGTCACACTGTTTTTGCTTTGATAGATCCCGGGGCTACCCATTCATTTATAGCTCGGAGTTGTAGTCTGGTTAAGGAGAGGGAGGTGTCTACTTTGGATTGTGCGTTAGGAGTGAGTACACCTACTGGGGAGGTGTTGGTAGTGACTCAGGTTTTGAGAGAGTGTCCGGTGATGGTAGGCCAGGTGGAGTTACTGGCAGATTTGTTACTCTTGGATTTACGGGACTTTGATGTGATCTTGGGTATGGACTGGTTGACGAGACATCATGCTTCTATCGAATGTTTCGATAGGAGAGTGACTTTTCGGAGTCCCGGATTATCAGAGACTACATTTCAGGGGGATCAGCGTGCACTTCCTACGGGAGTTATTTCGGCACTCGAGGCTAGTAAACTGTTACGGAAGGGGTGTCAGGGTTACTTAGCTCATGTGGTGGATACGCGTGCTACGCCAGAGAGGGCGGAGGATATACCAGTGGTACGGGAGTTTCCCGATGTTTTTCCCGAGGAGTTGCCAGGACTACCCCCACACTGAGATCTTGAGTTTACGATTGAGCTTCTACCAGGTACACAGCCTATTTCTCAGACTCCTTACCGTATGGCACCTGCCGAATTGAGGGAACTTAAGGCCCAGTTGCAAGAGTTGGTCGATATAGGATTCATTCGACCGAGTATGTCACCTTGGGGAGCACCTGTTTTGTTTGTCAAGAAAAAGGATGGAGGATTGAGATTGTGTGTGGATTACAGGCAACTCAATAAGGTAACTATTCGGAATAAGTACCCCCTACCCCGGATTGATGATTTGTTTGACCAGCTCAAGGGAGCACAGTATTTCTCGAAGATTGATCTTCGCTCCGGCTATCACCAGTTAAGGGTTAAAGAGGAGGATATACCGAAGACAGCTTTCCGGACCAGGTACGGTCACTATGAGTTTGTGGTGATGCCTTTTGGTTTGACTAATGCCCCAGCAGCTTTTATGGACCTTATGAACCGAGTGTTCCGGCCCTACTTGGATCGTTTTGTGATTGTTTTCATTGATGATATTTTGGTGTATTCGAAGAGTGCGAAGGCGCATGAGAAACATCTGAGGATCGTGCTTAAAACGTTGAGGGAGCATCAGTTGTATGCGAAGCTCAGTAAGTGTCAGTTCTGGTTGACCAGTGTTGGATTTCTTGGCCATGTGATTTCGGCCGAGGGTATTCGTGTGGATCCTCAGAAAGTTGAGGCGGTAGCCAATTGGGAACAGCCTAAGACGGTGACGGAAATTCGGAGTTTTCTGGGTTTGGCAGGGTATTACCGGCGTTTTATTGAGGGCTTTTCTATTCTTGCAGCACCGTTGACGAGGTTGACACGGAAGGGAGTTCGGTTTGAGTGGGATGAGAACTGTGAACAGAGTTTCCAGGAGCTTAAAAGGCGGTTAACATCTGCTCCTGTGTTAGCCCTTCCAGATGATAGTGGGGAGTTCGAGGTGTACAGTGACGCTTCTTTACAAGGTTTGGGATGTGTCTTGATGCAGCACGGGAAAGTGATTGCTTATGCTTCCCGGCAATTGAAACCCCATGAGGTGAACTACCCTACACATGACTTGGAACTGGCTGCGGTGGTTCATGCATTGAAGATTTGGCGACATTACTTGTACGGTGAGAAGTGCAGGATCTTTACGGACCACAAGAGTTTGAAGTATTTGTTCACCCAAAAGGAATTGAACCTCAGACAGCGCCGTTGGTTGGAGTTACTTAAGGACTACGACTGTACTATTGAGTATCATCCAGGGAAGGCTAATGTGGTAGCCGATGCTTTGAGCAGAAAGTCAGCTGGTTCTTTGTCGCATCTGAGGACAGTACGGTTACCTTTGCTGGTTGAGCTCCGTAAGTTGGGAGTAGAGTTGACTGTGGATGATCAGGGAGCACTCCTAGCGAGTTTCCATATGCGACCCGTTTTGATTGATCAGGTGATTGATGCTCAGTTTGAGGACCCTATTCTGGGCATCATTCGGATTGAGGTCGAGGCTGGAGAACGACAGGATTTTGAGATCCGTGAGGATGGAGCCTTGGTTAAGAATGGACGGTTGTGTGTACCTGAGGATGAAGTCTTGAAGAAGGTGATATTGGATGAGGCTCACTGTTCAGCTTATGCGATGCATCCTGGTGGGACCAAGATGTATCGTACACTTCGAGAGCATTACTGGTGGTCAGGGATGAAACGTGAAATTGCAGAGTATGTCAGTAGATGCTTGATTTGTCAACAGGTAAAAGCCGAGCGGCAGAGACCTTATGGAGCAATGCAACCTTTGCCGATTCCCGAGTGGAAATGGGATCACCTGACTATGGATTTTGTGTTCAAGCTTCCGAGAACACCGAAGGGACACGATGGTGTGTGGGTTGTTGTGGATCGACTTACGAAGTCTGCTCATTTCTTGCCAGTACGGGAGAACTTCAGGCTGGAACAGTTTGCACAGTTGTTTATTAATGAGATTATTCGATTACATGGGACTCCGGAGTCAATAGTATCTGATAGAGATCCGAGATTCACTTCTCGTTTTTGGCAGAGCTTACAGGAAGCTTTTGGGACTAAATTACACTTCAGTACTGCTTTTCATCCTCAGACTGATGGGCAGTCTGAGCGGACTATTCAGATTCTCGAGGATATGATGCGAGCTTGTGTGCTTCAGTTTCAGGGTACTTGGGAATCACATCTGCCTTTGATGGAGTTCGCTTACAATAATAGTTTTCAGGAGAGCATTGGGATGGCTCCTTACGAGGCTTTGTATGGACGGCAGTGTCGAACTCCATTGTGTTGGACTGAGGTTGGTGAGAGGAGGTTGACTACTTCTGAGCTGGTGGAGCTTACTCAGGAAAAAGTGGCGTTGATCAGGGACCGATTGAAGGCAGCGCAGGACCGCCAAAAGAGCTACGCTGACCGTAGGATCAGGGATTTGGAGTTTGCTGTTGGAGACTGGGTTTTCCTGAAGCTATCTCCTTGGAAAGGAATTGTACGATTTGGCAGACGAGGGAAGTTGAGTCCTCATTACATTGGACCGTATGAGATCTTGGAGCGGATTGGTCCTGTAGCTTATCGGTTGGCCTTACCAGCAGATTTGGAAAAGGTACACAATGTCTTTCATGTTTCTATGCTTCGGAAATATATTCGAGATGATTCGCATGTTTTGGAAGCACAACCAGTGGAACTGAGGGAAGACTTGAGTTTTGAAGAGCAACCTGTTGCGATCTTGGATCGGAAGGATAAAGTGTTGCGAAGGAAGACGGTTCCCTTAGTGAAGGTATTGTGGCGAAATCATCAGGTCGAAGAAGCTACTTGGGAACCCGAGGCCTTGATGCGAGAACAGTACCCTTATTTATTTCACTGAATTTCGGGGACGAAATTCTTTTTAGGGGGGTAGATTGTAACAACCCGTACCTACGGGAAGGGTAAAAATGTAATTTTTGTGAAGTTTTGTAAAAAGGACGATTTTGCCCTTGTGAATGGTAAACGAAAAGTTGACTTTTTGTAATATTGATTGGATGAGTGTTAGCCTTTGACCGTGACGTAGGTTAGGACGTCACGAGTCCGTAGACAGGCGGCAGGTTCGATTCGGACAATCGGAGAAGAAGTTATGATGTACGGAAGGTTGGGGGCGTTACCGTAAATGTTGACTTTTTGGAGGATGTGTGATTTTCACGTAGACCGAGGACCGTTGGATAGGTCTCGACGTCCTGAGTTCAACGACAGGCGGCACGCTGTCATCGGACGTCGGACGGAAAAGATACGGGTCTGGAAAGTCTGAGGGCAAAATGGTAATTTTGTGCAGGAGGGGCATTTTGGTCATTTTCCCTCAGCCCAATCAGATAAGGGCAAGTGGCAGATATTTTTGGGATGGCCAATAGCTGAGGGACACGTGGGGGACCCTAGATGGTTCTAGGAGAAACTTAAGTGTGCACGGCCACACTTGGTCATTTTTGAACCGTGCACAAATTCGAAGGAAGCAGAAAAACAGAGAGAGGATTGGGTGAGGCGGTGATCGATTTGGATGCCAGGGAGAGTGAGGAGTGACTGGTGAGAGTGACAGAGAGACGTGGGTGAGGTGCTGATCGTGTTTTGGGACTGGAATCGTGCACGGCGGCACGGTGGTGGTGCGGCGAACATTTGAGGAAAACAGAGGAGACCGTGGACGGTGGAGGCTGTTGTGCCGTGTGGTGAGGCAAACCAAGGCGGTAGGAGACTCAGGAGGTTGAGGGGAGTCCCACGAGCACCGTGGTGGGTGACGGTTCTCACGGCGGCGCCGGAATCGAAAGGTAAGTTCTTTTGCCCTGTTTTTCGTGGATTTTTATTTGAAGAATCGTGGACCTAGAGCTAGAATCGACAGGTTTGGTGAGTGAAGGGAGGTTTAGGAAGGTCTTAGGCGTCGTTTGTGGTGGTTGCCGTGACGGGAGGTTCACGGTGGGTGGTGGTTCGACGGCGGGTCCTCTGTACCCTGTTTTAGCCGTGAGTTTCAAACTTGAAGTCGTGGACTTCGGGGATGAATCGACGGATTCTGTGAGTTGGGTAGGACTAAGTAGGGTCCTAGGATGGTGCTGGTATCCCCACCATGAAGGGGGAAGCAGTGGACGGCCGGGAAGGAAAACAGAGCTCACGAGCAAGGTTTTTCGAGGTTGAAGACGAAGGGTTTTAGGCCGTGATTTCTGGATTTTAGGACTGGGTTTGGTTGTAGGGGACTGGACGAAGCTAAAGGTATTGAATTGGAGAAGAATGGTGGAGGAACGGCGGAGAACCGGTCACGCCGGTTCAACTGTGTTGAACCGGGTGACTCGAGGTTGAAGATGGACTGTAGCAGGCGCGTGAGGCCCACGCGCAGCCACTTTGGGCGGCGCGTGGGGGCGCGTGGGGAGGAATCCGGTTAAGCGTCCAACATGAGTTTAGCCCTAAATGTCCTAAGGAATCCAATGGTATAGTTTTCGGGTTAATCGGACGGTGTTACAGAATGGTTTGGGAATCCGTGCGGTTTAGGGATTCGGATTAAAATATTATTAAATTCCCGAAAAATTGGGGAAAATAGGGAAGGTATCCTTGATGTTATTGTGACCCTATTTGGTATCTATTGACAGGACGGGAGACACCAGAGACGGTTGAGGAGCGCACGGAGCGCGAGTGATGTGTTGTAAACTGTGAGTGGACTTTTTCTTACTTCCGAGCATGCCTAACTGTTTTTATTAATATTTTATGCTTTTAGATGTGTTTATATGTGATTGAGATGTTTGCACGTTTTTCGGGACGTTTTCGGGCGTTTGCGCGTTTTTCGAGAAAAGCTGATTTTCCGATTTTAAAGCTATGTTTGGAGATTTTAATCTATAAGTGTTTCAGAAGATGATAAATGGATTGTGAAACATAAATTGTGATTTAACGTGAGTTTTGGGTATAAAAGTAGATCACCGGATTTGGGTTCGGAATGTCGGTTCTGGACGCCGAAAGGGCTTCGAACCGGGGATTTCGAATTCGGATTTGGCGATGGATTTTGAATTGGTTTTACACTGGATATGGATTGGATTTGCTGGATCTGGATATGGGTTTAAAGACCCGGATTGATATTGATGGGGGACGGGCCCGGATTGAGTTTAAAGACTCGGGAGTTTAAAGACTCGGATATTATGATATTACCCCCATAGGCCTATTGAGTTTAAAGACTCGGGAGTTTAAAGACTCGGATTGATATGTGAGGCCTGGTTGAGTTTAAAGACTCGGATAGGTCCAGCAGGTTTGATCGGGTTATACTCTGTTTCTTATGATGTTTTATAGTGTATCTGTTTCTTATGGTATTTATAGTGTTTCTGTTTCTTATGATGTTTTTCATATTATGGTTTTTCTAATACTTCATTGGCATGCCTGGTTTTAAACCGGAGGGAACAAATGATTTTAATTCCTTACGTTGATTTGCTGGTAAACGGTTTTAAAACTTTCATTCTTTTTGGTCCACTCACACCTTTTGTTTTTAATTTTCCCTCCAGGTCGTGGTGATAGCGCCGGGGTGAACGTTGAGGCAGATATCGAGGCATAGGGCTTCCGACGTTCTTCCGTTGCGGACTTAGACTTGTAGGACTTTTGGTACCCATTTTGTAGAACTATGCTCTGACTTACTGTTGTATATATATTTACTCCTTCGTCTGATGGTTATGCTTATAGTTGTATTAAGTTTATTTTTGGCATTGTAAGTGTGATTGTCAGACGGGAGCAGGGTTCATCCCGAGTATGGGTCCTGACACAAAGCATGTAGGCATTGCACTGCCCTTTAGGGTGGCAGGGAGAAGCAAGGTGCAATAGAATAAGGTGAGGGAGAGAGGGCTTCAAAAGAGAATTCTACAAGTGAAGGGATAAGTAGAGCCATGATTCTTACAAAGGTGTAAAAAGACCATACACATGAGAGATACTTCTATATTTAGAATGTCACATGACCGTGTTCCTCCCACTTACATTATAATATGTGAATTGTTTTCAAGGCGGGGCACTAATGTGTAATACTAATGGAGATTCATCAACCAGGAAGGAATTCTGAGACTGTAATAACAAATTTAAAAAAAAAACGTATAAAATACATCCAAAGATTCCCATATTGTTTTTGCCCAAAAAAGTTTTTCTCGTTTTAGGAGCAAAATGTCCCGAGGCAACCTTTACTGGACCTCCATGTAGAACCTGGTTTGCAAAGTGAGGGAGGCAGACCACTCGTGTGAATATCTTTCTTGTGAATGGTGAAGTGTAGAGAAGCTGAATGGGTTGAGTGTGATTGGCCTTTAGCCTCAGTCAATCCCTAAATGGATAGACTAGGAAACAAGCCGACCTTTCAACTCAGGTGCAAGCGTTCCACTAGTAGAAACTGCTATTAGACAGTGTAAATGGGTTTTGTTTTCTGCCCAAGAACCTTTCTTCTTATCCAAGTGATTGTGAGGCAGGCGGATAAAAATTAGCATGCATTGTTCTTTTCTATGCCTTTTTCAAGGACTTAAAATATTTTCTTTTCCAGCATAGCCCAAGTTCAAAAGTTATTTCACCATGATATTCAAATTAGAGACGTCGTTATTTCAACAATTAAATGGTCAGTGGTCCCAGGTTTTCTTGAGTCAGAATCAAAGTATTCAGACCAATGCATCAAGATGGTATCTCGACTTGGTAAGTCGTAAACCAGACTTATATAGTGTATTCCGAGTACGAATTACTACTTAAGAAAATCTTGTTTGTATTTAAATGAAAATGGAAGTACAAACACAGGAATGTAGAAGTAGTGGAATTGAATAACAACTGAAATTATAAGTACAGAAAAGTAAATTATTTCCTTTGTATTCAAGCTCGTATCAAGTAAGAAATTCGAGAAATTATCAACTGGAATGAATATCAGTCAGAATCATGTCATAAGATGGCAAAGCACTCAAAAGTGATAGTAAGACATCAAAAATGAGGTTTGAGTTTCATAGTGACCAACCATGAGTTGGCACTTGGAATGACTTTCTGTGAATTAGTTCGGAATGACTTCTGAATCGGTAGTTGGAATGACTTTCCATGAACCAGTAGTCGGAATGACTTTCTGTGAGTTGGTAGTCGATATAATCAACCCTTATGACATTAAACGGTCAAAGAGAAGGTTAATCTTCTGCGAATCTCAATCGATAATCTAAGAACTAGCAGTCGAGAAGAGGGCAACCCTTATGACATTGAGCAGTTAGAAAGAAGGTTAATGCAGGAGATAAAGTCAACCATTATGACATTGCTGCTGGAGCGATCAAAAAGACGGTTGGTCAGTTGCATAAATGCCTCGAAATAGCGTTGCATCTTGATTTTTGAGATCGAAAGAATCAGTTTTTGCCATAAGGGCCAACTTTTTAAAACCATGAAACCTTAGTTAAAGGTGTTCATAGGCTCAAAATTTGATGGAGATCAATTTGCTGAGTTTGATTGTCCATAATTCGAGAAGCTGAGTTGTTCTCTATTTATAGGCGGTGAAGAAACTCTCAACTTACCGAGTCAGGTCTCGCGTGGGTCCCATGCTACCATTTTTTTCTATTGAAATACTCCCCTTTGCCTTTATTTTCTTCGCATTTGTTAGCACCACACATTTTTTCTTATTCACCATGCTCAAAACTGCTTTAACTGGGCTTGCTTTCTATTTTGGGCCTTTATTTTTGTAAGTCATTGTCTTTGACCTAGAAGGGATTTTTTTTTCCGGGTGTAAACACATTTTTTTCGTTAATGACTTAATTCTAAGATAGTTCACTTGCTTACTTGTTGGAGCAAGGAAGATGAGGGATATCGGACTTTAAAACATATGCAGTTGGCTAGTTATTTGTCTTTGGAGTACTTTGAATTTTTCCCATCCCTACGGGTGCCTAGAAGTCTTTGGAGTACTTTGAGATTATATTCTGCGTCGAGAATTTGTGCCTATGTTGGCCGAAAAAGTAGGAAGTGCAACAACGATTGATTGTTATGCAAGACTATTATACTTTATTAGGAAATTCAGTCATCAAATTATGTGAAAATACATGGAGTAGAAACACCACGTTATGTACTCAGTAGGTATAAGTGAACGAATGCGGATGATAAATTTACTTACTGGCCGAAATTAAAAAATAAGAAAGTTCCAGGCCTGGTTGATGTTGAGTAGTAGGCTGCAGAAAGCCCAAGAGAGCGCAGCCCAACACTAAGCAATAATCCGTAATTATGGCAGAAGATTAATGTCAGACTTGTCATTCGCAATACTTAGTTCGTGAACTTGCGGTATAAAACGGTCGACCACAATCTCTGCGAAGTCGCTTTGGGGTTTTAGGGTTTTTGCAATCCGCACTTTTTCACCTTTTCTTGGAGAACTCATACAATTCACAAAAGCAAGCCATGACTGCTCAGACCCAGGAAGAGCTTCTCGCTGCCCATCTCGAGCAGCAAGCCATCGATGTAAATTTCCCTCCCTGTCTCTCTCGATTAATGATTTATGATTCCCTCCTCTGTGCGATTAAGTGGAAAAGTTGATTAATTTTATATATGCACATTCCAATGTGTGTTGGGTGCGGAAGATAGCAGAGATTTACTTTATCTATGGTTTTCTCGGCTACTGGAAAAACTGAATTGATAGTTCAAGTGAAAACTTCAATTTGGGATTGAATGTCAACATTATTCCTTTGTTTATTTATTTTTTGCTTTTTTTCTACGCATGTAATTATATGTATATGCCCAATCTTGTATACTTGCTTAAGATATAATTTCAAATTTCATGACCAAAGATTTTTAGATTTGGTATGTTATTACTTTGTCCAGTATGATTATAATGATTAGAATGAAGGTTTGTACTTAAGTGTTTCTATAGAATGGTTGTTTGAAGGAATGATCAACATCTTCCACCTTTTGTTGATGCAATTGTATCATACTCTCTGTGCTGCAGATTGTGGCATTTCTTTTGATGCTTAAGTTCACTTATTGTCTTACAGTTTAAATCATTTCTGTCTTCAAAATGTCTCTTCATGGTGTGTTGTTAATTGGAATTAATGAGTTATTTTAATCTTTTATACTATTAAAGTTGTTGGGTAATTTCTTGGGATTGTTCTTTTTTTTTGGCAGCCTGATCAGCCTACCGTTGAAGAGGAAGAAGACGATGATGAAGATGATGAAGATGATGATGACAAGGATGATGATGAAGCGGAGGGTAAGTATTACAAGTTTTGATCTCAGCATATTTCTCTGTTCCTTCTATCCCTTCCAGCTTCTCTACCTTTTTTTTTTTTAAAAAAAAATGTGCTTTTATTAATTTAATATGCACTAAATTTGCAAAAGATATTTTGTGTTTAAGTTGAAATTTAATTTATTATTCAAAAACTATACATTTTTTATGAATTGTCTAATCTTAAGACTGTAACACTTGCCTAATATATATATATGTCACATAACTGCAACATATTGCAATCCAGTTGAGATGTTTATGACGTTACATTTCTAGTATATGAGCTTCCAGTTTTTTTCTTTATGATAAAACATGAACCAAGTTTTTTACTTGACTACTTGGATCATCTGGAACCCACCTAAGACATATAAAACTTCCTCAATAAGGACACCTCATCTATTTTATATTTGTTGAAAAAGTATACTTCCTTTTATCTTCCCACTCTTTCCTTTGTGATCAGGACAACTAGCTGGGGGGGCAGGTGAAAGGTCAAAACAAAGCAAAAGTGAAAAGAAAAGCCGCAAAGCAATGTTGAAGCTTGGAATGAAACCTATTCAAGGTGTTAGCCGCGTTACAGTAAAAAAGAGCAAGAATGTTCGTGCATTTCCTACTGTTATTTTTTTATTTGATTACCTTTTAAGTTTATTGTATTTGTATTAGTATTTGGCTTTTAGTTAATATAATATCTTTCTGTTTTCAAAAAACCAGATCTTATTTGTAATATCCAAACCGGATGTTTTCAAGACTCCAGCCTCAGACACATATGTGATCTTCGGTGAGGCAAAGATTGAGGACTTGAGTTCGCAATTACAGACCCAAGCGGCAGAGCAGTTTAAGGCTCCTGATGTGGGTCATGTACTCTCCAAACCTGAGATCTCAGCCATAGCTCAGGACGACGAAGATGTAGATGAAACTGGAGTGGAGCCCAAGGACATTGAGTTGGTGATGACGCAGGCTGGAGTTTCTAGACCAAAGGCTGTAAAAGCACTGAAGGCTGCAGATGGAGATATAGTTTCTGCAATCATGGAGCTTACCAATTGAGTATTTAGATATGTTTTCTCATCAGATGGTTTTGTTTTCTTCTTTTTTTTTAAAAGAAAATTGTTTATGATTTGTCCATCCAGGCCTTTGGTGCTTGAAGTTGATCTGGATTATTTGGAACTTAGCTATGTCCTTCTCTGATCCTTGTTATACCAGTGACGAGCTGAGAATTGCATAAAACTGAGCAGTGTTCTTTTTGACGCTTAGTAGTGGAACTTTTCTTTGATGTGTGGCCTTGTTAACAAGCATACTTTGATTTTGATATCTGATGCAGGTGTAAGTCTCAAACATATCGCGTTGTTTCCATGGAATCTTCTCATTGCCCTATTTGCCAATGTCTTACTTCCCAAATCTGTTTGTAAGTAGTTTAGATTGAATGTTGTGAAATTGGGATATGGAATATTAGTGTAGGTTCATTGATGTCATTTTATATCGAAAAACTGTCTTTGGTTAGTATCAGCTTTTACGTTTTCTATTTGGTTCAAGATTAGTAAGGAAGATTGGAATGGTGTTTTTCCTTTGGTGTATCTAGCTCATTTATAATCTAGAGTCATGGTGAGCGAGTCTGGGTCTGAGTTGGTGCATGTTGGAGTTAGGGCGACGTTTGTGAAGGTCTATCCTTATTACTCCTTACTCCTTACTCCTTACTCCCAACTCCTTACAGAGAATGACAACATTGAAAAAGTCTTGAGCATAGAAACCGTCTTCAGTTATGGAGAATGCCAATCATATAGCCACCAGCTGTGGATGGAATTAAGAGTCTCCATAAAGTTACTGTAAAGGGACGTAGCGTTCAATAATTTTGATCACAATTATAAATCCAGTCAGTAATTTCTCTTGCTACTTGTTAAAATTTGGATAAACGTTTTGGTGTTATTGTCACACCGCCACTGCCACTGAGCTCCAAATTGCTGTTACTTTGTGACAAAAATAAAACCAAAATTTGACGTGTCATCTGTCCAAGCAATCACATTCACTTGTGGAGAGAAATTTTTTGCTTTTATGATATACTTCTAACATGGACTTGAAAACCAGATCATACTAGTTTACTGAAACCCTATCCTACTCTTTACAATATTCTGATTTCAGGCTCTGGACCTTTGGCTGCTTCTGTTGCCGCATTGCCTAAAATGCCCTCCACAATGTCATTTCTTAGACATTATAAAGTAACGAAGGAACGCTCAACACAATGTGAATCATAATTCACAAAGTCAGGCCACCCGCCCGCACCTGTATGCGCACGCATCGCATGTATAATAGTTTTATTGATACAATAAGATCTCTGTTTCATCAAACTCTGAACATGAATCTAATTATAAGGTCTCAAACCACATCGATTCGCTTCTCAAAGAAATGTCTCGGAACAAATTATTCACAGAAGTCCATAGTTTTGTTTAAGCACATCGTCAGTTCTATTGAGTGTTGAAACCTACCCTTCAGATTATGAACTTGATTTGAACCCCGAGCATATAATTTCTGCTAATATGTACAGCCACAATCTATGATAAGAAAAATCAATCAGAACAAAATATGGGCCAATTTTTGTTCTAAGGTTTCTACTAGCTCACAACAGAATTCCCAGTTGTAGAGAGAAACCCAGAAACCCTAAATTCCCAGAATGAAAATAAAATTAAAAAAAAAATCACAGCCCAATCCAAGACGAAAGGAATATAGAAAAATGGGAGGAGAAATTTACCAGGGGCAGAGGTTGCAAAGGGTGGAGGACGTGAAGTCGAGGTACTTGGGAGCAGCAGAGCAAAGGTTTTAGGGCTTGAAGCAGGAAAGAGGATCTTGGTAACCAAGGAGAGCTTGGGATTCAGGTGTTAGAATGAGTTTTTTTTGGATAAGAAAGTGTGGGGGGAGGTATTGCGATGCCTAATATATAGTACAAATCATCATTTTTATGTAAAACAAAGATTGGTTCAGTACAATATTAGATCAACGAATTCAATTTGACAGGGTTAAAGAGCAACTGTAAAAACAATGCTTACCCTATAATGTAAAAGAGGGAATAAAACATCATTTAATGAAACAACAAGAAGAACCCACAACTAACTTACCCTATTAAGTTTCTCATTCTGATACTTAGAGGC
This sequence comes from Prinsepia uniflora, assembly GCA_032719365.1. Taxonomy (NCBI): domain Eukaryota; kingdom Viridiplantae; phylum Streptophyta; class Magnoliopsida; order Rosales; family Rosaceae; genus Prinsepia; species Prinsepia uniflora. Next base: position 28,524,201 of record CM064873.1, read on the forward strand.
AGGGCTACTGATTCTATCTTACACAATGCATGTGTCCATCTGTACCAGGTTCTTATCATATAGAAAAGAAGACTATTACTTCTTACACGGTAGAATTCCATTACACATAAAATCCTTGCTCAGCTTCATATTTGATGGCCTTTATCCCCGCTGCTGCTGCTAATCCCAGAATTTTCTTCCTCAGTGACCTTTACCTTAGCCCCACAGCAGGTCTTCCTGGTATGCCTCTTCTCAGCTTCAATATCTTTCTCATCACATATTTCATCTTTTTTCCCAAGATACAATCTTCGCTCTAGGAACTCGGAATTCTCCTTCCAAACCTCTCCATTACTATAAACCTCCTTCTTCCATATTGGAACTGATGCCTTTATCTCATCAATTATAAACTTACATGCATCCAATGCATCAACTCGGTGCACAGATGAGACTGCAATGAAAACACTTGTTTTACCAACTGGAACTGGGCCTAGGCAGTGGGCAACTGCAATGCACAGGAGATTCCAGGATGACCTAGCGGATGAACAAATGGATTTCAAGCACCGTATGGCCATGGGAACATATGCTTCGTATCTCAGCTCCAAGACTGATTTCCCTTCAAAGGTGTCGCGTGTGGTACCAGAAAATGTTGCAATAGCACCAGCCTGTGAAGCACTCACATAATTAATATATTTGGCAATGTCAATTGGGATATCGTCCTCTAAGATTTCCACCAGATTTTTCTCTTCGATATCCATCTCGACTAGGGACTTCGGCAGAATACAAAGCCTTGAAGGATTACGTAACTTTTATCTCAAGATTGGTCTCTTCTTTCAGCCTGATCTTCGAAACCTGTGTCTTAAGGTCCTGTGGTTCAATATGATGACATACCAGCAGCATCACTGCATAACATACATGATGAATGAATAACAAAAAGTATGAGAATGTTAGTACCAAATGACCCAAAGAACCAAAGAGAAGTAACTTGGCTAGTAAGTGGTCATTGGAAATGGCAATTTTAGCGAATAAGTGATATTTCTATGAAACAACACACTAGTACAGATTGTTGAATTCTTAAAAATGCTCTCCATTCCACCTACGCATACATGTACATATATTAATGTGATGAAGCTTACCGATTTAAGAATACAATAATACAGTAGCTCCAGTCTTAAATTTACTTCTTTCCATTGTTTTTATTTCATACTGATTTGTGAAATATGTACGTCTGAAAAATATAGATGACAATCAAATAAATCCACTCTTTGTCCTCCAGTTGTCAAGGAAATCCAATGGAAATAAAGAGGAAAGATCAAACATCTTAAGCCAGCTAACAATTTGTCAAGACCTTCCAAGTGAAAACTGGACCTAAAAGGCGCGCACAATTCTCAAAACACAACAGCAAATTGAAAAATGGGAACCCACGGACATCAAGAAATCCAATGACCCATGAAGAAATTGTAAGAGATAGTCAACCTCTAGGATCAAATTACAGGGGTGTGACTAACCATGATACATTTCAGAAAGAATATGCAACCAATTAACAAAAATTCAGATAGAAGTCACATACCAAGACCACAATATTCAAATTTCAAGCGGCAATCACCAAGTGCAGTACATAAATAAAGAAAAAATTTCACGAAATTAACTAATACCCCCAAAAGTTACCTCATTAAACAACAGCTTGAACCCTAGGACCCGTGCCGAGGAACGAATTTAAATTTAGAGCTCAATCAGCCATGTTCGAATGGAGGAACCCACGATAAAGTTCATGAAATTTGAGTGAGTTTGGAAGATAGTTGAGGAGAGGGAGGGGGCAGAGGAATAGTACTAGTCAGATCGCAGAGAGTATGCGTTTGCGTGAGAAAGCAAACCGGTGATTGGTGAGTTCAACAAAAAAAAAACCGGTGATTAGTGGAAAACTGGAATTTTTTTGTCGAAGTTTTCTACATCCATTTTTATATATAGTCCCCCATTCGAAGTTTATATTTATATATCACTACTATTGGCTGAATAGTAAGATGCCTTTTTTGCCCTTCTTCAAACTCATATCCTCCTTTGTTGCGTAATTGTCTATTGCGTGTGATTTCTCCTTTTATCTTCCGATGGATGGCACCGCTTCTACAACCAATAACTACACAGCCGTCATCGCCACACCTACAACCAACACGCTATCTCTTTGTACGACTACCTCTCTTTGCTGTCTTTCTTTTGCCTTCCTCTCTTGACAAATCACGCTGATGTCTCTTCCAATTAGAATTGCCCATCTTCATTACATGGAAGCATCATCCAATTGCCAACATCCGTTCATCTCTGCCATTTCAGCCAATCGCTAGGTAGATCGATGTGGTCGCACCACCGATGCCTCCAATCGCGACGCAAGCATCTTCGTCGTTATTTCATTCAATTACGAAGCACCAACAGCCTTCACCGCTGCTCAATTTGTGGACACGTTTTGTGCTCTTTCAACAGGTCATACTTTCTTCAACCCAAATCACATTGTGTCTCTCAAATCTCTATTACACCTCCTTTCTTTAAAGTTGTTCTCACAATGCACATATATTTTGTTTTCCTCACCTCCACCTCTAAACCTTGCTCATATTTTGAAATGGAGCGTTAGTGCACACACATACATATAATTTCTTCCTCCAAATATGAACATGGTAAATAATTCGTAGATTTAGGTTATATGGTTTGAAATTGTTAAATTGAAAAACAACGCTTTGTTGGTTGGTTTTTTGAAATATGTAGGTATTGTTGTTGAGTATGGATTACTAATCATGTTTGTATTTTTCAAATGCTCACTTATTCCATGTTGATCTACTAGAGATTATCCCCTTACCAAATAGGTATACACGAAATTAAAGGTCGTGCCTTTCTTTTGTTTTTCGAGTGACCCAATAGATTGGTTTAAAGGTTGTGACTTTGTTTTGTTTTTCCAGTTAATCATCTGTTTCAGTTTCGTTTTCCAATTTCACATTTTCTTTCCTCAATTTTGTTTGTCGTTTTGTTAATTTTGATTGACTTTGTTTTTTACCCACAGGATCACCGATTAATTAAGTATTCCAGATTTACCTATCATCTGAGGTATGCTTCTGCAATTTTCTGGTTTTGTTAATTTTGATTAACTTTATATTTTTCATTATTCTAGCCACACATCAGATGTCATATTTTCATGCAGCATCCTCATTTGCTTCATGTTGTTCATGTTGCCTTTATTAATGTTTAGATGCTTGGTAATGATTTTCTATTTGAATTTTGATGATGGTTTCGTATATTTGGATTAACTTATTTCATGTAAATGATTTTTCGTATCATTTTTCTTTTTGAATAAATTTTTGTCTATATTGTCGTCTCTGCCCATTCTCTCATGCTACTCTTTTCAGTTTGGTTTGTGAATTTTACAATTCCCTCGTCGCACTCTATTTATCATTTTCTTAATTTTGATTTACTGTATTTTTCCACATTAGCACAAACTATTTCACTTCTGCACATAGAGGCATAGTTTCTATCTTAAGGCAGTACCTAACTATATGATACTTACAGTAGTGGGCGATACGTTCCCATGAAAATTGGTTTTTTCCTGCTTCATACGAGAAATTACCCTTTCGTTTCAATTTTGTGTTCAACTTTTTGTTCATTGGTGACTGAAATGATGTTGATCGATGTTTATGTTGTGAAAGTTTGCGTTCATATTTGATTCCCAACCTAAAGTTTCACTCTATATAACACAATATTTGACCTCTAAATCAGCAACTGTTTTTGTTTTCCACTTTCCCTGATGTCTTTGTTGATGTTTGGATACTTGATGATCTGGATTTAAATGGAGTTGATTCTTTAACATGGTCTACAATTTTCTTCTATAAGTTATTGAAATAGGTTTTTAGTTCATTACATGTTTTCTACCATGTTTTTTCTTCCAATCATATTTCTTGTCTTGCCATGTGGTTTTTACATATCTGTTTTATAAATGTTTGTTTATATTTGTACTCAATACAGGATGCTTTATGTACAGATAATCCATTTGCTTTTCAGTTTTGACGATGAATTTGTTCATATGTGTGTTTGATTATATTAGTTGAAAGTTGGCTTCCCATAGTTTCTTATGATACAATAATAATATGAACCTATATATGGGGTACCCATTTTCTCTCAATAGAAGCTTAAAGTGCTGAGAATGAGAAAATGAAATGCAGGACACCCAATTCTTCAGCTATGAACAACATATAACACTCGTTTTCTCTCAATAGAAGATGCTTTATTTACAGATAATTGATTTTTTTTTTCAGTTTTGATGATGGCTTTGTTCATATTTGGATGAACTAACTTCAAATAATTTATTGGCTTTTGTAATTGGATGAGGAATTTGTCAATATTTGATTTATATTCTTACTTTTCAAATGGTTTTGAAAATATAGTTGTTGAATCTAAAAACACAATCAAAATATGAATTAAGGTACGTACGTTCCATATATATTTTGTTGTTTTTGGTTTGAATGACCTATTTTGCAAATTGTTTATGTCCATTTTTTTGGCGACTTAGTGAGGCAATGATCACACATTTGGAAGCTATTCAGCTGTGCATCTAATTATATTAGTTGAAATTCGGCTTCCCATAGTTTCTTATGATACACTAATAAAATGAAGATATACATAGGTATAACAAGCCTTTAAATACCTACGTTCAATGCGCATTAGCTTCCATGAGTAGAAAGTTAAACTGTTTGTGGCATATTATTCGTAACTCTAGATCTGTTTGATCTCGAAATGGACCAACTTGATGAGACCCGCTGGGGGATCTAGGACCAGCTACGTAGTGCTTTGGGCCCGCTGGGGGCGTTGCCGCTCGGCAGATATCCTGCAAAGACTTGACACCGGTGTGGTGTCCGCCAAAGGGACTCCGATGCCTAAGTTAGTATCTGCACGCCGAAGAGTAAGGAAATAACAGTAATCTGAATGGGGTCTCAGTGTCTTACCTTTGTGAAGGGTTTCAAGGTATTTATAGTAGCCATAATTGCAGTAGTTGAACTACTGTTTGGGAGCAGGTTCTGCTTTGTGGCTGAGGGTCGCCTGATGAGCCCTGAACATCCGGGGGAGGCGCCAGCTGGTGTTCAACCTGCCCCCGTCAAGGAGTGGTTGTGGCAGAGTTGGTGTTAGGTGACTGTTGTAGCCAGCTGGTGCTTGTGTTTTGGCAGGTGCCGAATGGCAGGCCTGTAGGTTATGCCGATTGGCAGTCCACGATTGTAGGGGTGCCGAGCGGGGTATCAGTCGGCATTCATTCTGTCCTGGCGGGTCCTGTGCTCTGAGGGTGGTCGGTCGATATGGTATCAACATAAGTCCCCTAAGTCTTTGACTAAGGTGGATTTCCTCGGTCGAGGACTTGTGATTCCGGCCGATGCCTGTCGACCGACCAGGGCGGTGCGCCCTGTTCCCTAGGAGCCCCCCAAGTCATGGATCGAGGAGGTGCACCGTATGTCCGAGGTGAAGGCATTCCCCGTTGTCGAGTCCCGTCGTTATGCCACGCGGATGGCTGGACGATCGTGTGATGGCGGCTGAGGGGGGATGGCGGGGACCCGCCAGTCGCAGTGTGTGCTTGCCGATGGAGCAAGAGGAAGCATGCCGTAGAGGGGGATGGCGATGTAAGTCGATCGACATGCTGGAGTGAGGGCAACTTTGTGATGTACAGGAAAAGGTCGTACGTATGTTGGTAGGAATATACGGTATGGATGTGCATACGGTACGAGAGCGTATCCGTAGGTGGAAGATGGTCGTATTGGCCTGGTGACCGTCAGATCGGAAGCGCGCGTCTCGAGGCGTGCCAGGGGCCTATAAAAGGGGTTGGAGGTTTTTGACTTTTTCACTTTTTACTCCGTGCATTTGTGAAGAAAATTTTCGTGTCGATTGGATTTTTATCTGCCGAGAGGAAAGAAGCTTCTATCGTGACCAATTCCGCCGAAACATTTCGTAACAGGTAAAATTCCTTGCCGAACCGCACTCCTTTTAAATATGTGTTCTGTAGCATAGGCGCTTAGTCGTAGCTTCTGTTTTTTTGGTAATTTTGTAGATGTCAGAGTCAGAGTCAACTAGTGGATCTGGTCAGTTTTTACACGGCCTTCCGACTGGCGGGACTGTTGGAGCCGACGTGGGGACAGTTGTGCGCGCTGTACCGATTTAAGAGGCAGACCTACGGACCGGGATGGTACCAAATGGAGTGCTTGCACAAGATCGTCCGTGGCGCTTTCATCAACGACGTGCCGACCTCGCAGAAGAGCTGGAGGCACCGATTCTGTTGGGTGTCAGGGCCTTGGGAGGGGGACGTGAGCTCGGTCCGAGCAAGGATTCCCAGCCATTTTCAGTCTGGAGGTTGTCCGCCTTCCGTTGGCCGGTGGCCATCGTTTGGTAGCTCAGTCCGCCGAGACGGGGTCTGATGCTATTTCTGTTTGTTGTGCAGGTCCGTCGAAGGCAACGGTAACAGCAGAGGACTGGGAGGCGTGTAACCTGGTTCGAGAGAAGCTGTCCAACCTGGAGCGCAGCCGCTATGTTCTAAAGCTACCAGCCAACCTAGTTGTTGTAGGCTTGATCGTCCTGCCCGGTAAGTGCTAAGAGTTTAAGTGATGTCTTATGGGGGTGCCGAGTGTCTAATGCTCCCCTTTTTTGCAGTTCATCCCCAAGTTGAGCAAGCTGCCCACAAGAAGATGAGTGAAGCAGTTGCCAAGCATGCTCCCACTGCCGACGGCAAGGGCAAGGAACCTAAGATGGCGCCCCAGCCAGCGCGGAGGCAAAAAATCGTGGCTCTGAAGCCAAAGGGGACCGTTCGAGAGGAGCCTCCCCAAGGTTCGAAACCGGACGGGCTTCCGAAGCCAACCAGGCCTGAAGCCAGGCAGGGGGGTGACGTGAAGAGTCCGTTGGTCGGCATGAAGCGACCCGTCATTGGGGGCTTGGAACAAGGCCGTGAACGGCGCTGGAAGTTGATGGAGGCTCGGCAGAGGTAATCTCCCCCGGTGGCGGGCGTGTCCAAAAATGAGAGTGTCGAACGCCGTCGGAAGAGAGACGCCGGGCTACGAAAGGCGGAGGCCCCACGGGAGAAGGCGAAGGAGCCACGGGTGGAAATGCCGCCCCCGACGAAGGAGCAGGTGCCGGTCGGTGGCATAGGAATTTCCTCGCTATTTGCCGAGCCGCTGAAGACGGCTGAGGTCGTCCGGTCTGCCAAGGTCGGGGAAGGGTGGGTGTCGGTTACGCACCAGGTGCATAAGTCCTTGGCGCCGGTGGCTGACGCCTTCGTGCGGGGGTCGCAGGTGACTCCAGCGGAGATGGAGGAGATCGGCACTGGCTCCTATCCGGGTCGTTTTGCCGCTGTACTGGCCGAGCAAGCCCACGTAAGAATGATCAGCGATTGTGTATCTTTATTAGTTTATGTTATATATTGTTTTTTACTGATGTCTTCGGCAGTGTTTTGGGCAGACGTATGTGGCTCTGCAAAAGGCTGCTCAGCATATGCAGAGGCTGGAGGCCAAGTGGAACTCCGCATGGAAGCGGGAGTGGTTGCGAGCCCGGGAGCAGGAGAGCCAGGCCGCTCGGAGACGGGTGGCTGAGCTGAAAAGGGAGCTTCAGCGGCAGACTGCCAGGGCGGAGGCGGCTGAGAGGGGAATAGCGGACCGGGAAGAGACGGTGCACGCGTTCTCCCTGAAGCTGAATGAGCAAGAAAAGACCGTGGGCGAGTTGTAGAGGGAAGTGGACAAGCTGCGAGTCCTTCTTTCTGCCGATCGGCAGAAGACCCTGGAGGATTTTATGGCCGACCCGGTGTATGCCAATCACCTCGACTTGGCGCTGGCCGAAGTGGAGGATGATTGCGAACAACGGGTGCTGTACTTTAATCCGGGTGTCACCCTCAACTTCCAATGGCTGGATGAGCCCCCAGCCCTGACGAAGACCTTTACCCTAGAGGGTCAAGACAATGATGGTGCCGTACTGCGTCCACATGCACCGATCAGTGAGGGCGAGAGGCCGACCAGAGGGGTAAAGGGTGTCGTCGCTTCTTCTTCCAGGAAAGACCAAGGGGTGGATGAAGATGTGGAGGTGGTGCAGGCGTGATCGGCATGGCTTTTAGTTTTTTTTTTCCTTGTTTTTTTGTAATCCGGGGATTGCCCCGTGGGGAGACATTTCAGGAGTGGGGCGTCAAACCCCCGTCGATATAAATGGCCATGTGCCATAGTGTATCGCGCGAACTGGCGCTGGATGCGTCGAGCTTCATTACGGTCTGGTGGAAGCTCGGCGGTGGTGAGGTATCGTATGATGGGATCCATCCAAGAGGGATCATGGGCCGTGATCAGGACTGGGTGCTCGTTGGTGCTTGGAGATGCCAGGAACTCGACGGGGACGTGGCGGCCTATCCTGTCGTCAATGGAAGAGGCCAAGCGGGCTAAGGCGTCCGTGGCTGTTCTCAGACCGCGGTATCTGGGTGATTTCGTAGCCCTGAAAATGGTGAAGTAGGATTCGAGCTTTGGCCAGGTATCGGGTTATGGAGGCGTTCTTAGCATTGTAAAGGTTATTGATCTGGCGCACGATAAGTTGCGAGTCGCTGTAAATCTGCAGCTGTTGAGCTTGTAGATCTGCGGCCAACCGGAGGCCAGCGAGGAGGGCTTCGTATTCGGCTTCATTGTTGGAAGCTTGGAAGTCAAAACGTAGTGCGTACTTTAGCTTCTCCTGGGTGGGTGTGCTGAGTACTAGGCCAGCACCGGAGCCATTATGACAGGAGGACCCGTCCACATAAAGAGTCCAAGTGGGCTTGGCTGGGTCCAAGGTGGATTGGAGTGATGGCTTGCAGAAGGATGCGGCGGGTGACGCATTGTTCGGATCAGGAGTTTCGGGCATGTGTTGCGTCGTATTATAAGTGAATTCTGAGAGGAAGTCAGCGATAACCTGCCCCTTTTCTGCAAGCTCACTGAGCTCAACCGCCCACTTGATGAGCCGCCCGGAAGTGTCTGGTTTTTGGAGGACCTGCCGGAGAGGTTTGTTAGTGAGGAGTTCGTGCGAAAACTAGTGTGGATTTGGTCGTCGGGGTGCATTCGGATTTGGTTGTAGCCGGAGTATGCATCCATGAAGCTAAGGAGTTCGTGGTCGGCTGTGGCATCGACTAAGAGATTGATTTTTGGTAGAGGGAAGCTATCCTTTGGACATGCCTTGTTGAGATCTGTGAAGTCGATGTACATCCGCCAGGATCCGAAAGGTTTTTTGACGAGGACGACATTTGCGACCCAAGTGGCGTAAATGGCTTTGCGCACAAAATGGATGGTGCTGAGCCTGACGATCTCCTCATGCATGGCGAGTTGTCGCTCTGCGTCGTAAGTCCGCTGTTTTTGCGTGACGGGTTTGAAAGATGTGTTGATGTTAAGTCTGTGGCAGATGACATCGGTGGAGATGTCGGGCATGTCGGGGTAGGACCAAGCAAAGACTTCGCTGTTGTTCTGAAGGAATTGGATGAGTTGTCCTGATTTCCTGGGTGATTGTGCTTCCGATTTTCACTTGTCGCTCGGGGTGCTGTGGGCAGAGGGTGATCAATTCCGTGTCCTCCACGGGCTGTGGCTGCGAGACAGCGGAGTGGTTTCTTGGGTCCTCGGGGGACATGCACGGATTTGGTTGAGGAGCTCGGAGTCGATGGGGTCAGCCTCGTAAGCAGCCTCAGCGACGACCATGGTTTCTCGTTTCTCGCACATGTTGTTCTTGGTCAGGGCGGTTTGATAGCAAGTGCGGGCAGATTGCTGATTACCGCGGACCTGGCCAGTGCCCATGATGGTAGGGAACTTCATGAGAAGGGACCGAGTAAAGATAACGATGCTAAGCTGATTGAGGAGTCCCCTGCCCAAAATAACGTTATAGGCCGTGGGGCAATCGACCACAAGGAAAGTGGTGATAGCCGTTGCGATCCTGGGCGCACTTCCTAGAGAGATAGGTAAGGAGATGGTGCCAAGGGGCATAACAGAATCGCCCGAGAAGCTGAGTAGCGGGGAACCAGCGTGGGTGAGGCTCGTGGGGTTGATGCCCAGCTGGTTGAAAGTTTCCATAACGAGTACGTTCACGGAGCTTCACTGTCCACCAGGATCCGCCCGACGTTGAAATTGGTTATTTGTGCTCGAATGATTAATGGATCATCGTGGGGAAAAATGCCCCCCCGTTCTTCTTCTTTGGTGAAGGTGATGGGTGTCCACCCTGCCCGTGCGACCTTGGCGGTACGTCCATTCTCGATGTTGAAGATTTGGTGGTTGGATGTCGTAGCTCGCAGGAAGCTCTTCCTTGCGCGATTGGAGGTGTAAGAGGAAGAAATGGTAGAGCCACCACTGATTGTGTTGATTTGTGGCATACCCTGCGCTGGGCGCGCATGCTGGAGGAACTGGTTGATCTTCCCCTCTCGTACGAGTGCCTCTACGATGTCATGGAAGGCCACGCATTCATCGATGGTGTGGCCGTTGAACTTGTGGTATTGGCAGTATAGGTTGGATTGGATGCCCGAACGGGGGCCTGGTGGTCGCGCTCGTGGCTTGGGTATTGTGCCTTCGATGTTCATTAAGACATTCTCAAGGGAGGTGTTCAGGATGGAGTAAGTTTCGTACTTCGATGTTGGCTCTGTGTGGGGTTTGCCCGACTGGTGGTGGTTCGGTCCCCGCCCCTTGTTGTAGTACTTGTCTCTCCCCTTATGATCATTGCTATACGTCCCCTTTCGCTTACCGGAGTGTGAGTCAGACTGGTGATCCGTACGTGTCATTGATTGGCGGAGGCGGTTGCGCCTGCCGGTTGCTTGGAGGTAAAGGATGTGCACTGGTCGGGTCGGGTCGGGGTACCACCTGGGGAGAGTTGAAGTGCTCTGCCTTGGCGTGTATTGCTGCTTACCTCATGAGTTCATTGTAATCGTCCCATCCCTGGGTGAAGGCATGGTATTTGAAGGTGGACTCCCGCAGCCCGCTACAGAAAGCCCGGTATGTAGCTTTATCATCTGTCTCATGGCATTTGGAGTACTCCAAGCTGAATCGAGCGGCGTATTGGCGCAAGGGCTCACCATCTCCTTGTTGGAGAGCATCCAGGTCCTCAGTTGTGAGTAATCGATCCGTCTGGATCATGAACTGGTTTAGGAAGACCGTATGTAGTCGGTCAAACGAGTCGATCGATTGCGGTTCCAACCGATAGAACCAGTTGAGCGTTGCCCCAGTGAGAGTGGAGCTGAAAATCAGGCATTGCGCTTCGTCGGAGAGGTTTCTGAAGGCTAGTGCGGAGTTGTAATTGTTGATGAGTGTCTAGGTCTCCCTGTCCATCGTACAAGGCGATCTTTAGGGGTTTAACCTCCGTCTCGTGATGGTATCGCATGATGCGGTCTGTGAAGGGACCGATGTTGGTCCGAGGTCTGGGCAGCGTCCCGGTCTTTGGTCTGCTGGCCTCCAGCTCCCGAACGCGTTGGAGGAGTTCCTGGACCACCTCGTCCGATTGGTTGGGTCGACTTGACACGGTCGGCCGGTCACCTGTTGGCCAGTCATTGGCTGGCGGATGATCTGCACCGCCGCCACCCCAAGGCTTCTCGGGTTGTGACGGTTGTCGCCCAGACGAGGCCGTGGTCGAGCTAGTATTGTCCTCTGGTTGGTGTCTTCCGACCGGCGATGGGGGATTGCCTGGCGGCTGGGTGGAGATCCACGGATGCTGTACCATCCGATGTGCCGATTCGGACCGTGACCGGGCGCCCTGGGATAGCAGTGGCAAAGGTGGTTGTGCCTGGATACGAGGGTCATGAGTGGGGTAAGTTAGACGGTTGGCCTGGGCCTGTGTTTGTCTTTGGTCGAGTAATTCGTGGGCGTCGCGGTAAATCTGCGTACCCGAGGGACCAGGCAGGTCGGTCTGATGGAAGAGAAAGCAACCAGACGCCTTCGGTCGGCAGGTGTCACCGATCTCCACTCGGCAGGCGTCGAACTCCTGCCGACGTGTTGCGGCGGCCAAGGCCCGTTTGGTTGTCTCCCGCTGTTCTTCCAGTTCCTCGCGTGTGGATTGCAGGATGGCCAGGGTGCTCCCATGTTGTTCTCCCCACGCATGGTTCCTACTCTCGATGGCAGCGTTGCTTTTTCTGAGTTCGGCGACCTCCGATCGGAGGGTTCTCAGCATCTCGAGCATGTCCTCCGAAGGCAGGCTGGTTCGGGCTCGGTTGCGGTCTCCTTGGAGGGTATTGTTGAGCTCACCATCATCCCGTTCGGCAGACATTGTACGTCGGCAGAGGGCTGAGCGAAGGTATGTGAGTTAATGGGACGGAAACGATGTTCCCACAGACAGCGCAAATTGTTTGATCTCGAAATGGACCAACTTGATGAGACCCGCTGGGGGATCTAGGACCAGCTACGTGGTGCTTTGGGCCCGCTGGGGGCGTTGCCGCTCGGCAGATATCCTGCAAAGACTTGACACCGGTGTGGTGTCCGTCAAAGGGACTCCGATGCCTAAGTTAGTATTTGCACGCCAAAGGGCAAAGAAATAATAGTAATCTGAATGGGGTCTCAGTGTCTTACCTTTGTGAAGGGTTTCAAGGTATTTATAGTAGTCATAACTGCAGTAGTTGAGCTACTGTTTGGGAGCAGGTTCTGCTTTGTGGCTGAGGGTTGCCTGGTGAGCCCTGGACATCCGGGGGAGGCGCCAGCTGGTGTTCAACCTACCCCCATGAAGGAGTGGTTGTGGCAGAGTTGGTGTCAGGTGACTGTTGTAGCCATCTGGTGCCTGTGCTTTGGCAGGTGCCGAATTGCAGGCCTGTAGGTTATGCCGATCGGCGGTCCACGATTGTTGGGGTGCCGAGCGGGATATCGATCGGCGTCCGTTCTGTCCTGGTGGGTCCTGTGCTCTGAGGGTGGTCGGTCGATATGGTATCAACAAGATCTATCTTAACTTTTTAATGAGAACACTATAAAGTTATGAAGTCACGTAAAAGAGATTAAGCATAAGAGCGTAGTTTACATAGCGTAAGAGTTTCGCTTTCAATTTGATGGTCATGTAGGTGATGTGGCTTCTAAAGCAATAATTACTTTGTAGTCTTAGTGTTCATACAATGTGAATTACAAAGCTACACAAATTCTGTCTACAGTCAAAATGTCATTTAATTTCTCATAGTTTTAAACTGGCTCCAATTTCACTCCACCCTTGCACTATGATACAAGCTAATTTTAATAGTTTACCAGACTCATTCATTTTCTTATCTGTCATATTATCTTTATAATAAGCATAGTGTATTTCACAAACATCACGTTCAATATTTTTGTGAAGTCTATTTATTGAAAACATATTTGCGATTATTGCCTTTACAATCAAAGGAATAATATTTAGTTAAATGTGCCTTCTAGTTTTATTTTCGATTGGTCAAGTTGTTTTTTTCATGTGGAAGATGATGGTCATGGTCATGTAAATTTTTTCCCCGATAGGTTTGGTGATTTTTGTGTACCTGAATTTACCTGTCAGGTTTGATTATTTGTGTTCTGGTTAGAAATGAGGTGATTGTCAACGTATTATTTGTTTTCCCATGACTTTCATCATTTCTATATATATGACGTTACATATCAAGTGTGAATAGTTTTCTCATTGTTTGCTTGATAATTTATATATACATGAAGTTTCTATTACATTACTTTGATCATTTCTACATAAATGAAGTTGCATATCAACTGTAACTTTTTCTCTCATGATTTGTCCTGAGGAAAAAAAATTGATAATACCAAAAATGGTTCCCATTGTGTCTCACACAATGGTATTATCATTATTAGTAACTAAATAGTCTCACTGTTTTTGCTATAATGCATTAGTAACTAAATAGTCTCGCTGTTTTTGCTATAATGCATGACCAACTACATTGCGGAGTCTTTACACACTTTACAATAATTCCAACCAGATTATCTGGATATGAAGCCTAACTCAACTTACCTTTAAGTTTCCAAGCATAATTTGTTTTCTGACTAATAGTAGCTTTGACATGTGATGTTATTGCTCTCTCCTTGTAAAAAAAAATTTGGTTATCGAAAATGTACTCTAATTTACTGTTTGACCTGGTTGTTCTTCGATTATGTAGGTTAAAGATTATATGTTATTTTCTTTTCCCTCTGATTCCATTAGAGATCATAGGTTATTTTCTTTTCCCTCTAATTTCATTAGAGCATTTGTTTGTTTGCAATTCATCTATGATGTTGAGTACGCCACTTATAAAATTGTGATCGTGATTTTGTTTCAATTTGGATTTGTAGTCATTAGGAGGATTAGCTTGGTTCTACAGAGGGTAAAATTTTTTATTCCTATGAGGTTCTATACAAAGCTGTTATATTTGTACTGACATTTGATTTTTCTTTGGATTTGTTGTCCTTAGGGAGACTTGTTGTCTTAATCACAACACCATATGGGTTCTTGCCGACTTTTCGACAAGGTAACACCTTTTTCTTTGATTTTTTCCCTTCCTTTCCATTGTATCTATATTTTGCTTGCTCTCTTTCCAATATTCAATCTCGATGAGTACATCTACATATATGAGAATCAATTTTTCAGATTGTTTAGGTTTTGTTTTGAGTTGTCATGAAATAGGTGGATATTCAATTCCTATATATATATATATATATTGAACTTTGCAGCTTTCAGGTGGTGGTTTGAATTCTTAAACATTTGCTTCACATATTTATAGGCACCACTCACCAGCTGTTGAATTTCTTAACTAATAGCACACTCTATTTCATTTAAGTTCTTGATAAGCTCCTCCTAACTCGAACAAAATTTACAGGATATGTGTTGATAAACTCCTTCAAAAACTGTGTTGATGATTTCGTTCAATTTGGATTTGTTGTCATTAGGAGGATTAGCTTTGTTCTGTAGAGGATGCAATTTTTTATTCTTTGACAATATTATTTGGTTACAATTTTCGTGTGAGGTTCAGTACGAAGTTGTGAAAATTGTGCTACTGGTTTGGTGGTGTTTTGGATTTGTTGTCATTAAGAAGATTTGTTTTCTTAATCACAACACCGTCCGGGTTCTTACTTACTTTCGGACAAGGTAACCGTATCTTCATGCGGTCATCCACGCATATGAAATGCGAATTTTCAGATTGCTTCTAATGATCAGAATTTGGGTTTTATATTGAGTTGTCATGAAAGTTGTAGGTGACTTTTAAATTTGTATTGAAATGTGCGACATTTTAAATTTGTAACCGTGTTCTTGACATATTTATAAGCACCGGCATTTTAAATTTATATTTCATTCAAGTTGTTCAACTCCTCCTAACTTGAGCAGATTGTACATGATTTGTGCTGACAAGAAAAATAGTTGATAATTGAGATATTTCATTTGGGGGGTCCAAATAGTTGTGTTTTCAATAGTTGTTAAAACTCCTTCGGGTGCTTTTAGCAAAGTAGATTGTAAATAATTAGTTCATACTTACATATTATTGGAATGAATGATGTATTATTTTCAAGGCTTAACAAACTCCTAGGCTCCTTTATAATATCGTTAAAACAGTTGTCTCACCCGAGTTATATATACAGTGATCATAATCATATGATCAATTACTTGAACTTATATTTTCAGCATCTCAAACCACCAACTTTCTGCTAGCTCCAACCTAGAAAACGAGTCAGAATTTGTGAATATGTGTCGTCCGTTTGGACAATGTAAGGCATAACTCTTTCCTTTTTGGTTATGATTATACATCAACTTTATTCTTTCCGACTCTTAAATAATATCTCACTAAAATAAATTTTATAAAAGTAACTTTTAAATACATCTTGTATATCACTTTCAAAATTATTATAAAAAATTTATCATTTAAAAAAAATGAGATTTTTATTTTTACGAAATACTCGTATATTGCTTTATTTTCAAAAAAAAGTATTAGATGTGAAATTTCGAGTTGGACTTTCTTAAAAGATGATATCGATATTTAATGTATATAATATAAATTTTTTATCGTATTTTTGTTCGAATGTTTTAATAATATTTTTTCAAAATTTTGGAATTAAAAATATTACGCTATAAGCTTAATTCACAGAGGTGGAACCACCGTGAGATTAGAGGGGTCCAAGGCCCATTCTGCAATATTTTTTGTTACAATTTTCTTTTATATATTTGTTAATTTTTTTTGAGATTATTTAATTATTTTCTTTTACTTAATGCTTTCTTGCTTTCAATTAACATGCCAATATCATATATACTTAAAAGCATTAAAATGTGAGGGTGACAATATTTATTTTGTATATTTCTGGCTCATCAAAATAGATAATATCACAATTATTTATTGGCTAATAATACTTTATATCCATATATAATTCTCTCATTCTATGCCATCAAGATAGATAATGTGTTTCTTCAAGGATTATGGGTCTCCACATTACCATCTACACATTTTCACACATATGTTACAATGTTGGCCATTAGATTAATTTAGTAAATATGCTTAATTTTGGATTTTTATTGAATATACCCCTGAACATCAAGTTAATTCTCAAAATGCCTTCTAAACACTATTTTAATCCAAGATGCCTTATGAACACAATTTTCATCTCAAAATACTCCCTAGATGTCTAACACCACAAGAAATAGGGAAATACATTACACCCTATAGACAACACATATATTAAAAACTGTTGTATAATGTAGTTTAGATATAAGTTTAAATTTGGTGTTGTGTAATATATGATATAACAACAGTAAATACAAACTAGTGTTGCCTAATCCTAATATATAACATCAGCAACAATATACTGTTGTCTATTGTATTCTTTAACAACAGTATAATTAAGTTTACTGATGCAGCTTCTGTTTTTTTTAAGCTGTTGTCTATTCTTCAGCAGGTCCCTGGTTCGAGCAAATCAAGTGCTAATTAATCCTAAAAACCAAGTGAGCGCCAAAGTGAAAGTGCGAATTAAATTTTTTCCTAATTAAGGAGGAAACATACTGAGAGATCTCGCTCTCTCTTCTCGCGGCCTCCAGTTCATGAAGTAAAACCTAAAACCTTCTCTTCTTCTTCCTAAACAGAAAACACCTTCTTTTCTCTTCTTTTTCTCACTATGTCTCCCTCCAGCTCTGTTTTCTTCTTAGACGTGCGGCAACCGATTTTCCTCCATCCTTCCAGGTCAGTTTTTTATTTCGAGTAAGATTGGGTGTGCCTGAATTTGTGTGATGAACTGTAAAGCGAGTAATTTGGAATCCTTGGAAGATAAGACTAGGTGTTGTGTAAGTTGGTCGTTGATGTATTTGGATCTCCACTTATGAGAAACCATAGATGCTCCAGATGTTAAAAATGTATAAAGGAAACAGAACAGTAGACATTTATGCCTCTGATCTTCTCGCCATTTTTCTTCTTTTTCTAGTCTAATGATGAGTTTCTTATCTAAACTGATAGGTGACTAAGCAGAGCCATGGAAGATTATTGAACCCAGAGCGAACCCATCTCAAAATCACAAGGTACAAAGGCTTCAATTTGTTATGGTAGAAGAGGCAGATTCACTCCCGAAGAAGAGAAACTGATTATTAGCCTCCACGGGGTTGTAGGCAACAGGTACATTTAGTCCATCAATTTATCTCTAATTAAACACCTAATCACCTCTCCTAATTAATTACATTCTTGCTGCTTCGTCATTTCAAATCCATTGTCTATCCATCTTTTATCTTCAAATGTGTGTGAATTTTTAAGTCTCCTCGAAGGAGTGCTATAAATAAATTGAAAGCCATTTCCAAGTTCAAACCTTAATTTGTTCATTATTCACTAGGGTTTAATTTGGGAAGTCTAATTTTCTCATAGAAGGTGTAATTTTGAAGGGTGTTAGTTGTTGTATATATGCTTGTGGAAGAAGTGGGTTTGAAGGTTTGAGAGTTGCTCTTATTGTATATATGCTTGTTCTGCCATTTTTTTTCTTGTTTAAAAAATGTGTAATGCCACTTGATTCAACATTCCTAGTGTGCATCAAGCAGCCATGCTGTAGTGAACGTAGTTATAATCTTTTTTATTTCTTTTTGCCAAGATGTGTCTTTTCCCGTGAAATTGCAGCTAGATGCTAGTATGTGTAAGCTTCTTTTCTTTTTATGCTCTCATAAGTGTGGATTGATAACAAAGGTTACTTGAACCTCATAAGTCTGGACCCAAACTAAATGGAAACTCAATTGTGAGTTTGCCATTCTTTATTGATGTATGTACAACCTTGCATTTGTGATTGTTTTGGTGAATTGGTGGCTGCAGTGCAACGACACGTATTCGTGTTCAAGTATTATAGTTCTAATTTTTCAAAACATCCATGAATCTTGTGTTTTGAAGTTGACGATAAAAGATATATTGCTTGAGGTCAGCATATAGAAGTAAATTAGCGACAGTTTGTTAACATGCTATATAGCTTATGCCTAATGAAGATGGCATCAACACTTGAGCTCATTTCCTTTTATTATTTGCAAAGTTCAGTGCCTCGTAAGTTGGCCGTTCTTACTATTTTCGAATTTGATTATATATTCTTTTTAATTTGGCTGCGTTTGAGGTAATTAGAAATTATTTTTCTATGTTGAAGTGGGATTAAACAGTATAAGGCCGAAACAGGTAAAGTATCTCGCAAAGGAGTGACTTGGACTTTCCTTGGGGTATGATTCTTCTTCTAAATATATATAAACTATAATAGTGTTTCTCTTATATTGTCTTTATAGCTAGCATAAGGTATTGTGTAATACATTTTTATCACATTACCTATGAACTTGTAAGTTTAGATAGAATTAACTCATATATTCCAAATTCCTACGTACATATATAAGGTGGTCCACAACAACCAGATTATAAAACATATGGTTTTTGTGTAATGAAATACATGCAAGAGATTTGTGGAGACTCAGATCTTTCATACATCACTAAGGTACGTACGTATTTAGCTTTTTAAACATTAATGTTATTCTTTGCAATTGGTATTTCATAGCATGAAAACTTCAAGTCTTTAATTACCAAATTTAATATCAGTTTATATTTCTTACATAGTATTAGAAGTCTGCAAATAAGCTGAAGGTTCATTACACCTTTAATGACCTTGATGAGGTGCGAGAGGAATTGGCAGGTCATCTAATATCAAAGTGGGTGTAACGGTGGTGAAAGTACAACTATGTTAGCATTGATCCTCATATGGTGTGTTTGTGTCTTGGTGGCTAGATTTTAGAATTGTTGCAACACTTGCTTATTTATTTAGAACATACACACATTTATAATTTCGATTGGCTTTGATCGAGTTAGGTTGCAGATCGAATGTACTATGAGTACTCTTCAAATCTTCATTGTGATTTTATGTATTGTATTTATATGAAGTTCTTTTTTATTTGGATTGACGGAGAATTGTAATATGAATTAATTTTATGTTATGATACAGGATTTAATATGATTTTTTGTTGTGTAAAAAAACTTTAGATAACGGTATATTTTTTATTAATTGTTGTGTAAAGCACCTTGTAGACAACAGTATTTTTGAATAAACCGTTGTGTATGACACCCTTTAGACAACAGTATTTTTAAATTCAGCATTGTATATAATCACTTTATACCACGATATCAACAAAATACTGTTGTGTAAAGGGTACTTTACACAACGGTATATATTTATACCGTTGCCTAAAGTACCCTTTACACAACAGTCTTTATATACCGTTGTCTAAAGGGTACTTTAGACAACGGTAGTTGTGTATAAACCGTTGTTCAAAGTCCGTTTAGACAACGACATTCATAAATACTGTTGTGTAAAGGATACTTTAGACAACGGTTTCCGAAAATACCGTTGTCTAAAGTACACTTTAGACAACGATATAAATAAATACCGTTGTCTAAGGGGTACTTTAGACAACGGTATTTTGGGATGCCGTTGTGTAAAGGGACTTTAGACAACGAATTTTCGCCGTTGTCTAAACACCTCATTTAGACATCAGGGGCAATTGCAACGGTTTTTATGGGGAATAGACAACGGATTTTATCTGTTGTCTAAATGAAAATTTCTTGTAGTGTAATTTAATAGATTTATATTAAGCTGAAAAGGCAAAATTGTTCAAAATTTGAATGTAAAGTTACAAGGATGAGAAAGAGCAAAACCGAGTTTCTAGCATTTGAGAACATCTCATGCATATTGTTTAGCCAAACTGACATTACTGTATATGCACCCAATGCCACATCCTAAAAATTGGCTGAAATCAGGACTGAAATAAATCTAAAAGAGAGAGCATGAGCTAACAGAGACAAACTCTCCAATACATGTGCGCATCAACAGACCTCGCAAGTTTAGTTTTATGAAAAAGCTCAGGAAAAAGCCCCCGTGTGTTGCTTCATTAAGAACTCAGGAAGCTCTTTTTTTTGTGTGTTTACGTTGCCACCCAAGTGCTTCTAGTAATGTGTTGTAGAACCTCATTCCTAGCCCGCATGCTTCAGATTTTAATTTGTTAAGGACATACTCTACCATCTGCCAATTAGATTCGTCATCATAATCTCCCTTATCATTAGCCCAATGGTGAATATTTGAAACTCTATTTGTAAGCATCTCATTCAGCAATTCATGGGCATCATCCTCCTGAAAGCAAGGAGCCTAAAAGGTAATGTAAGAATTTGAAAATCCCATAGATCAATCATACTCATGCAAGATTTAGGAGCAAATTAATTAGCCTTAATTTAAAGTTCTCTAATGACTGATAGTTGAATGGTATAAAATTTACAATATAGTGAATGGAGAATGATGGGCACAACTTTAAGGTTGCGAAGGCCATATTGCACATACTTACTGCCAATCATCCTAGCTATAAATAAAGTATGAAAGACATATGGAACACTGAAAAGTATGAAAGACACTTGGAAATATTTCTGAGGCTTTACTCACTTGGAAGTGCTCATTCATAGCAAGACATGCCACAGAGTAAAGGCTTAAAACTGTCTCAAGGGTCCACTCATCAAGATCACATGCATCCTCTCTTTTCCATCTCAACGTATTCCTTAATTACTTCTCCAAACTGATCTCCTTGCCTAAAAGCTTCAATCATACCATTGAATGTATGGACAATCCTTGGAACACTAGCATCATCCATTATTAACAAGACTGCTTCAATCTGTTTGCATAGTCCGCCTCTTGCAAATGCATATATCAGGGAGTTGTAGCCTTCAACTGATGATTTGCTTCAAACTTTATTCATTGTGTTAAACGCGATAAGAGATTCTTCATTCATTGTGTTATTTCCCATTCATATGCCTTTACTCAAATTTTGGACAATTTTTGTAACGGCCCGTCTCAGAAATTTGGGCGAGTTTGTAAATAAGTTTGGAAAAAAGGATGTATTTATCCTTGTTCATATTAAGGGTCTAAAGTTTATTTTAATTTGGGAAACTTTTTCGGAGTCCGTTTGGACCAATGCATGTGTTTCAGACTCACGAATTCGTAGACAGGTGAACGGAAGAAACAGAGATCGTATGAAAAAGTTACAGGTTTAAAAGTCCTAGGGGTACTTTGGTAATTTAGGTACGAGGGGAAATTTAGTAATTTTAGATGGGTTTGTTTGGTGAGTCACTAGTAGATTTGGTGGACTATTCCTATAGTGACAAGTGTCATTTGGGTATGAATAGGGGTGTCATTCACCGCTTGGGACGTCGCATTTACAAGGATAATATGAAAGGTGGGGGGGGGGGGGGGGGGGGGGGTGTTGAGCAATCCTACATCGCTCGGGGAGAGAAAGTTGAAGTGCCATATACGTGTGGGCACGTATCTTCCTAGCAACGAGGCCTTTTGGGAGCTCACTAGCTTTGAGTATGGTTAGAACTCCAAAGTTAAGCGAGTGTGGGCTAGAGAAATCCCAAGATGGGTGACTCACTGGGAGGTTGCGTGTGATCTCCCAAAAACAAAACCATGCGAACTACAATATCGTGAGCTCCCAAAAACAAAGCTTGGCACGTGGGAAGGCCTATAACCCTTGAAGGAATTTTGGGCCAAAAGCTTGGATTTGGGTTGAAGATCGAGGTATGTTTCTTTCATGTTTTGAGGTCATAGACTTATTTATAGGATCAATTAGAGGAAGAAAAGTGGTTAAAATGATGAAAATGGACTAGAAATGAAGGGTTGGGAGTCGGGTCAGTTGTAGAAAATTGCATTGCAGCAGGAGATTGAAGACAACCAGTGCATGGAGCGTGGGCACCACATGCAGGGAGCCCATGTGGTGCGTAGGGGTAAGTGTGGTGGCCCTCTGATGTCCAGCCAATATGAAATGACAGGACTCATCCCGATCCCCAGGGAACCACCCTGGGATGTGCCCTACTCCCATCTGACAATTACCTTAGAGTGTCGAAAATGCCCTTAACGGGATTTAAAATTAAACAAATAAAACTAGTTCAAGTTCTACATTGCCAGATCAGGGATAAGCATTTTACACAAAACGAACACATATGTCAGTTTACGAAATGGTGCTCAACCTACCCAAACGGGTGTACAAGTGCGCAACGAATATCTATGCCTCGGCCTCTGGATCAGTCCCTGCCTCAGTGTCACGGCCTAAAGGGTCAAGAAAACATTTAAAGAGTGAGTGGACTAAAAATAAATAATATTTCCAAAACCATTTTAAGGAAACAATAAAGGTTTTCCCCTCCGTTTTCCAAACAAGCATGCGTTCAAGTCAAATCATAACAAATGGAAATCGAATCATAAAGCAGTATAAATCAATATAAACAGGACATATAAAATAGTAATGATACACCGGATAACCAATCCTCGATATCCTAGATGTCTAATAATGTCACGGTCCTAAGGCTACGTGTGTCACTCAGGGTCTCAATCCCAAGTCCTCCCCAGGATCCACAAGTGTCCGAGTGATATCACCGGACACTGTCTTGGGTGATATCCATATATCGCACTCCCGATCCTGAGCATGTCCTTAGAGCAACCCCTCTCAAGCAATACACCGTGACTACTCCAGGATACTACGAGACGTCTAGAGGAGACAATAACCCATAAGGACGGTATGTACAGTGTAATAGTCAAAACTAGTAAAACTCTTGTTTGAACCATTTCTCGAAATCCCTGTTTGACTCCAAAACTAATCAACACAATATCCAGACGGGTCTCAAGCCCAACACATCATAATACGTAAAAAAATCCATAACCGACCTTTAAAATTAGTAAGACCATCAATGAATGATAGCAAAGTAATCCAATTCAAATCATATAGTAAAGCAGTGTAGTTAAAACAGTTATGCATGCATTTCGTTTAATAAACCAAAGGTCCACTCACACATGGTCCTTACTGCGCTCATGAACTGCGTTGTAACTACCCTGAAGCTAAACCATAGTCTCCGGGCCTGTCAAAAACACATCCCAAGTTCACTAACGGACTCTACAAGTTCATACACAAAACCACCACAATTCCAATACCGGGAACGCGTCCCGAACACGCTTCCTGGATCTTTAAACCTCTAAATGACCTATCAAACGATTTCTGATCGACCTGAAACCACCACTATTGGGTTCAGATCATCGAAACCTTTCAAATGGGACTAATTTGACCTCAAACAAATGTTCCCACGCGCGAGTCAAAGTTCCAGGTCAAAATTCGACGTTGACGTCAGCAAAAGTTAACGTTGACGTCATGATCAATGGTCAACGCTGATAGGTCTAACACCTGTCAAATCTGACACGTATCACGTGTCACACGCTGACTGGTCCACGTGTCTGACACATCAGCGCTAACTGGGACCTGACAATTGCCACGTGCATTCTTATATTGGCCACGTGGCCTGACAACCTAACAGATGATGATGTCACCCTGCTGACGTCATTATCGTCCACCTCGCGATGGGTCAACCCGATCCCACTATAACGAGTCACCCTGATTGACACGACCCATCCCAATCCCTCCGGGATTATCGTGGGATGTGCCATGCTCCCGTCTGACATGAAGTGTCAAACAAGGGATAACTAAAAACCTCAGCCCGACCGGGGCTTCCAGAGCACGCCAGGATCGGTGGAGGAGTGGGATGTCTCGGTCTCTACTACAACCTGCATACGTGATCAACCTTAAGGGTATTAAAACCATTAAAAGCTGTGAGTGGACGAAAATCAATAGTTTAATAAAACACATTTTATAAGAATACATTTATGCCCTTCACTAAAAAGTATGCATGCATTCGAAAACCAGTAATCAAACCATTTACTTTAAATAAATCATTAGGGCCTTAGCCCAAAACCGTAAATCCAACATATGTGGGAACTCAGCCCAAAACCATAGAAGACCAAAATCCATAAATCCAGATCCGAGTGGGCCACTGCCCAAATCCATAAATACAAATCCGTAAGTATAGAAATACCATTTCATAAATCCAATAAATCATGTTCACCAAATATCATATAACCAATCCTCGGCATCCCTGATGCCTGACATCCCTGATATCACAATCAGTACTGTCACGGTTTCCAAAACTACATGTGCTACTAGGCGTCTCAAGTCCCAAGTCTCCCCAGGGTCTACCCAAGTCCATGTTCGCAGATCAATGACCCTTCCTAGGGGTTATAATCCATAAATGCCCTCTTGATCGGGAGCCACCCCACAGGAGCAGTCCCTCTCAAGTAGTGCGCTATGACTACTCCAGGGTCCACCTACAACAATGTTCGCAGATCAATGACCTTCCCTGGAGGATACAATCCATAGATAAAAGGATGGTATATTAGAAAGCCTTTTGTAAATCATCTCAAAACCTTTCAAACCTTTCAAAGGGTCTATGCCCGGTTTCCCATAAACCATCGTAAACTCAGAAATCCGATTTCTCAAATCCAAATCCATTTAGGGTCTCCGAACCCGAAATCATATTTATAAACCACAATGGGACTCATGCCCGATATCATAAAAACCACTTGGGCCTCAAGCCCGATCATGTAAACCAACTGGGCCCCCGACCCGATGCCTTATTAAATTAAATGGACTCGAAGTCCGATAGTTCGTAATCAAATGGGTCTCAAGCCCGATTCCATATTTCCAAATCCAAAATCAGTTCTTCAATCCATTATTGACATACAAGCACGTATAAACACAATAGAAAACCGTAAACCTTGAAATACAAACAAATATGTAAATCACCAACTCCATAAACATATTCGTAGAAATCATATATATGAAACATATAAAAAATTTATGCATGCATCACAATTTAGAAATCAATGTCCACTCATAGACCGTCTTACACTGCCACCTTGATATGCGTGCCATAAGCCTCCCGGGCTAAATCACCGTCCTCGGAATATCCGAACTTGTCCAAATCATACTAGAGGGTTACTAACCACTTCATTGACCTCTCATTAAAGCCCCGTAATTTTCTTGAATTTTTAAACGTATTTAAACTCGATCCTAAATCTTCGGACATCCCGAACTATATAGAAACGATGTTCGATCGATACGAAACCAGTCCCAAAATGTTCGTTACATCGAATAGATGAAAACACATGTTGATGACATCACCAAATTCTATTCCACGCGCCCCCACGCACCTTCGCAAGCGATTGCGCGTGAAGCCCACACGCCTGGCTACAGTCATCGTCTACCTTGCATTGAACCGGGTTCAAGCCGTTCCTCTGCAAGTCCGGTTCAACCAGACCCACAAGGCCGGTTTTCCCCATTTTCCCCATCTTTTTGAGTCCTTTTAATTCCTATGCCTTCATCTAGACCTAACTAGAAGTTCTATGGATTTAAAAACACGAAAAAATGTCTAGGTTCATACCTTCATCGCCAAACATGTGGCCCTGTTTTTCCTCCTTCGTTTCCATGCATTTTCGGCCACCATTTCCTTCGAGACCGAGTCCCCTGAGTTCGTAGGACACCTAGGAAGAAGGTTTGAACCTTAGAAATACCCAACAAACAGTCTAACCGAAAACCCATTTTCCAAACCCGAAACTGCTCACCTGCGAGTTTCCGGCCACCGTGCTCTGCCGTCCAAGTCGTTAGCACCGTCGTGCTCGCCTCATTTCCCTCTCTCACTCTTATGTTCACCCCATGCCCAGTAGCTCAAGGTTTGTGAAGGTTGGGGTGGTGTGTGTGTTATACGGTTTGAAGAAGAAAAATAAAGAAGACGATGAAGATATCGTGCACGGGGAAGAAGAGAGAGAAATGAGAGGGAAAATTAGTAAAATAATAAACTAAAATAAAATATATTTTAGTACATTAGATCCACAATTTAGAGGAAATGACCAATGGGATGAGTGACAAGTGTCACTCATCCAAGGGCCCCACATAAAGTATCAGCCAATCAGATTTAATTAATAAATAACGCGAATTTTGAGACATTAAATTCCAGATTTCGATCTCGTGACCATAACTTCTCCGTTCGACGTCCGATTTCGACGTGCCGCATGTCTACGTACTCGTAACGTCCCGATCTACGTAACGGTCCTCGATCCTCGTATGTTTGACTCTTCGAGTCAAAAGTTAACATTTTGCCCAAGTTCAAGGGCAAAACAGTCATTTTACACCGTCCGTCCGAATTCTCTCAACTAATCTCCGAATAGTCATTCTAAATCCATAATTAATTAATATTTAATCTCGATATTCGGGACGGGTTGTTACACCGATTTCATTATAACATGTCACCCAGACCCTCCACCTGACCCAGTTCTAACTTCCTTATTTCTAACCCATTTTCCGTCATTTTTGTTCCTATGGACTCGAAAGCTACCTAGGAACAACCCTATCGAATCAAAAACACGAAAAACAAGCTAGAATTTACCTCCCAATGATGAACAGTAATCGCCGATTTTTCAGTCGGTTTCCCGTCGTCTCCGGCCACCACAATCCTTGTTCTTGGTCTCCCTAAGATCGTACTAGCCCTAAGAACTTTTCCCAATCATTAAAATGCCTAAACAAACCCTAGAAATCAAACGAGCATTTTGGGTCCAAGATTGGGTTTTCAAGTTTTTACCCTGCCGTGACTCCTCCGCCATTCTTAGCCTTCCCCTCTAGCTCTCTGTCACTCTTAGCCCCTCACAAATCACAGAAGATGATGGTATAATGGTTGGGTTGGGTTTGAGTGTTTGTGTTTGGGTGATTTTGGCTTTCGGGTTACACAAGAAGAAATGAAGAAGATGAGATACATGAACCCATAAACTTGGGGTCTTGGGCCAATCACTTGTCACTCATCAGTTGGTTCAACTTGGATATTTTAACCAATCAATTCCTGCCGACTGTACAAATTCCCAAAAAGCGTGAATAGTTTAGATTTGTTTCCGTGACCCGTAACTTTTCCGTCGAACGTTCAATTTCGACGTGTCGTCTTTCTACAAACTCGCGATGTCCCAATCTACGTAACGGACATTGGTCAAAGTCCAAAAAGTGTCCCAGGTCAAAAGTAAAATTTTTTCCCTTATTTAGGGGCAAAGTGGTCATTTTACATTGAGTTTCCAATTTTACAATTTAATCAAAGTCTGGGGTGTTACATGAAATTTTATGTTTTTGATATTATGAACCCATTGGTTTAGGTTTCGAGTCGATCGGACACCGTCTCGAGGTAGTTTTTGGTGTTTGAAGTGTATTTTAATTTAAAAATTTTGTATGTAAATCCCAGAAATTAGGAATTGTGTTGGGAGGTTACGTGGGACTTTGGTAAAATGAGATTATAAGTTTTGACATGCGACACAACCCTTGGAGCAGGCAAAGAATGCTCGAATCGGGATTAAACTGCGAAATAAAGACTGTGAGTGAACTTTTATTTTAAATAAATTAATATGCATGCATATTTAAATATTTTAATTGCTTTATTCTATGATTTACGTTGCCATGGTTCTATTATTAATTTTAAATGATTTTTGATGATTTTTTTGGGAATTATTGACTGATTACATTATTTGCATATACCATGTTTTGGACTTAGGCCTGGAATTTGAAAGGCGGATTTGGTTTGAAGGCATTGATATGGTTTATGTATATTTTTTTCTCGATACTTGTGAACTATTTGTTCATAGACAACCATCATCGGATAGCTGGTTATTTAGTTAGTCTTCTACATGCAGAGTAGGGCTCTGTTTTCCTAAAACTGGTGATAGGATGATGACTCAGACGTCCAGAGCTTGACTCTGTTTTTTCTGGGTTGATTTTTACTCGGACGTCCAGAGCTTGGCTCTGTTGTCCTGAGTGGTTTGCTTACGAGCAGTGCGGTTTAATGATGATGATCGATATTCGAGCATTGAGGATTGGTTGGTTACGTTGGATTATTGTTGGGGTATCTTGATACGTTTTCATATTGATTTGATTTACTGATATTGATTGCTTTATGGATATTTATTGGTATTTCAAGATTCAAGATTTACTACTTATTTTTAATCGAGATTCGACAACTTTACGTATGCATGCATAGTTTTAGAAAATGGAGGGTAAACTACTTATGTTTTTCGAACTATATTTTAAAAAGTCTATTTTCATCCACTCACATGTTTTATTGGTTTTACTTGCACCCCAGGTCGTGATACAGAGATCGGGATTTACTTGGAGCCGGAGGCATAAACTGTAACGACTCGTCCTGAATTTTCAGGGTTAAATTAGTGAGTAATCGTGGATTAGCGGGATTAATCGGGGATTAGTCAAAAAATCACGGACAAACGGTATAAAATGATGATTTACCCCTAGGATTGGGCAAAAAGTTAACTTTTGATCTGGATGGTCAAATGGACTTTGACTGACAACCGTGATGTAGATCGGGGGTGTCACATGTCCGTAGATAGGCGTCACGTCAAAATCGGAGCTTCGACGGGGAAAGTTACGGGTCTAGGAAGTTTTACGGCACTATTACATGCAAACCATGACATCGCGACACGTGGCAGGATTTGATTGGGGAAGTTTCTAGAAGGACCCACCAGTTGAGTGAAGATAAGTGTCTCAAGCTCATCTGATAGGCCCAAACCCCAATTAAATGGGTCCTTATCCCCTATCGATCGATCATCCCTCTCGAGCCTTCTTCCAAAACCCGTGGAAAACCCCATAAACCTGACAAGACCCATCCCAATCCCCCCGGGATTAACGCGGGATGTGTCATGCTCCCGTCTAACCCATGTGCCACGCGAGGGTAACACAAAGGTTAGACATGGGATAATCCGAAATCCCTGAGCCCAATGGCTCCCTGACTCCCCAGTCCTTAACTGACTCGGACATCGATCACGTGTCCATAAACCGTCTAACTCCCAACTCATTTGTGTGTTTAAGACCATTTATGCACATCCACAAGGATGTCGACTCATCCTACCCTGACATAGCGCTTGACTGAAGAGTCACAACAGACTTCTGCTGTGATCGGAAGCCAAATCTCTACATACCACCATATCTGAAAAATCGACCACTAATCCCCATGACAATACTTACATCGTCCCTTTTATACCATTTCGTCCAATCACCCCTCAAGTATCTCCATCACAACTGTCATCTCAATCACGATTAGGAAGATTCCCAACGCAACTCAACCACTGTTGTTGGATTCCACCTAGTCCAGTGGATAGGATGCCGTGGGGGACTAAGTCCAATGGTTGGAAAAGATAGATATGTTTCCAACATGGTTAGGAACTTCCGAATCAAGAGAGGTGTTGTGATCGAGTCGAGGAGAAGTTGTGCTCGATTCCAGACTGGTGGATGAGCACTAGAGAAGTTGTGAATGTGGTTCCGACTCCGGAATGAGTGGTGAGCGCGGTGAGTGGAGCGGGGATTGTGTTGCGCTCACGTAGGATGAATTTTGATGTCATCGTCTTGGATCATCCTTGATTTTCTTTAGGGCGATGTCAGGATTACTCTGACGTGGGGAATGATGACGAGGGAGTCTCGATAGGTAAGGATGATAAACAGTGACTATAACTGATCGATATGAGAGGTAATTGAAGAGAGCCCACAGTCTAGACGTGTTTTCGTCTTTGACTGAGTTATTCAGTTGTGGATAGGGTGTTGAGAAGTGTGGTGATGAACGAGGGGAATCGCAAAAAAGAATGGCCTTGCTGATTATACTAAGCTAGGAGCAGAGGAGAATCGTATTGTAAGACAAAATTATTATCCAGCCTCTGTCTTGGTCATGTGGAGGAGCTCTGGTTGGATATGTGTGTGTGTTGGATATGGGCTCTGTCTTGTGCGTGTGTTGGATGTGGGAATGTTAGGGGTTGACTTCTTTTCGAAGTTAATACAGTATGAGATAGTAGTTGAGTGCATTGGAGTTTATCCTCTATCTTGGAAAGGTGCGTATGTGGGATTGGATTCCTTTCGAAGCTGATCCGTTGTGATGGTAAGTATGACTGATTTGATAAGTGAGATGATACCTAGAGTGGAAATCAAGAAAAGATGAATAACCGAGAAATGAGTAGGATGCGTTTAGACTTGGAGTGGTGATTTGTCTGGTACATGATTGGACAGATGGGCTCCAGAATGGAAGCGTGATTGGACTCATAGCCATGTTGTAATCAGCATAGGTGCGAGGATGTTGCATGTGCTTGGGGCTTGCATCTGTGGTAATGGTGGACGTGGTTCAGATAGATACGCATTGGTTGACGTGAGTAAGTTATCGCTTGGAGTGGGCCCTAGGCGTGTAGTGGGCATTTTAGATGTCAGGACCCACCCCGGTTTCACCCCGAAACCCGAGGTAAATCCCGCTCCCGTCTGACTCCCCGACACAAAACTCAAGTAAAACTCACTCGAACCCAGTCAGACGCAGGAGTAATTTCAAAATATCCCAACCTTATCGTTTACAGAGCATAGCACTAAATTACAAGAAAAATAAAAACCGATAAAGTACACGCACACAGAAGCCTTTAAACTCTTCTAGGATCCCTCACGTCACTTCTATGCCTCGGACACTGCCTCGACGTCAAGACCCCGCGCTAGCTCCACAACCTGGAGGGCAATTTAAAACAGAAAATGTGAGTGGACCAGAAAGTACAAAAAGTTCAAAATCACTTTATATGAAAACCGAGTTTAACCCTCCGTTTTGAAACCACATGCATAACCAACAGTTATGAACACAGTTATAAATAATCGTTATAAAACATCATAAGAAACAGAAATACTACAAAATATCATAAGAAACCATAACATGAGTATCAGAAACCGTATCAAAAACCATAAACACCAAATCATCATTTTCCCGATCAAACCTGCTGGACCTATCCGAGTCTTTAAACTCCCGAGTCTTTAAACTCAATCCAGGCCTTAATCATATCCGAGTCTTTAAACTCAAGGCCTACGGGGGAAATCAATATATATCCGAGTCTTTAAACTCCCGAGTCTTTAAACCCAATCCGAAATCACTGGTCCGATGCCCTTCCGGCATCCAGAACCGTCATTCCGAACCCAAATCCGGAAGCCACTTTTCAACTTTAAAACCAAATCTCGTTTTCCGAAATCCGATTCTAAAATCGAAAACCTTGATTATCACAATCATAGTCCAAAATCCATTTATAATCATGAGAAATCACTTATCAATTGGAATCCCGAAACTAGGGCATCAATCTCAGAAGTCAACCACTTCCTCGTAAAACGTGCTAAAATCCGGACTTCCTCGAAAAGCGTACAATAATGTAAAACCAACCAAAACATACTCGGTAAACATAGAATGATGATTGAAACCATAAAACAATTATAGAAAACAGTTATGCATGCTCGAGTTTAGAGAAGGGGTCCACTCACAGTACTGAGCCCTACTCGCGTCCCGAACGTCCAGCCCGTTCCTCGGCTTCCTCGGGTAATCCCGATCCTGTCAAACACCGTCAAATTACGTCACTAATACGCCTACAAACGTTCTCCTAAATTTCCTCAAAATCCCCGAACCGAAGACCTAGAACCCCGGGACCCTAAACCTTCACCCTCGCGGAACTACACTCAAACAACATCCGATTGACTCGAAACCAACTCCATTGAACTCACCACAACTCCTAGACCAAAAGTCATGTTGATCGTTCCTCCATACGCCGCCGCACGCGCCCCCACGCGCCGCCCAAAGTGGCTGCGCGTGGCCCTCACGCGCCAGCTACAGTAGCATCACCAACCTCGACTCACTGTGTTGAACCGGCCGCCGTGGCTTGGACCGGCGAGAACTGATCTCCGCCGTCCGGCCACCATTTCAGCCCCTTCTTTCACCTGCAGCTTCGTCCAGATCAACCCTATCGATTCCCCAACTCCATTCACCTCGACACTGTCCCTAGCCCGTCGACTAAACTCAAAACCAGACGGCTAAATGTCCCCCTGTTTCACGACTCCTCAACTCCGGTCACCTCCCGTCACGGTGGTGACACCAGACGGTCCCTAAGACCTCACTGAACTTAGACCAACACTCCTATACCGTCGACTCAGCCCCTACCTACACGACTCGCCGTTTGAACCCACGGCCAAAACAGAGTACTGAAGGTCCCTCCGTCGTGCCCTCCTCCACCGTGCACCACCCATCACGGCAGCACACTCAAATGATTCCTAGGACCCTCAGAGTCTCACCCTAACCTCCAGATCCCTCGACTCTAGCCCTAGGTCCACGACTTCCCAACTGAAGTTTCACGGCAAAACAGAGCAAAGAAGCCTTACCCTTCGATTGCAGCTCCGCCGTGCGCACTGCCGCCTACCACGGTGGTCGTTGGACTCCTTGCAGTCTCCTCAGCCTCCCCTGGCCTTGGTTTGCCTCGCCTCACGGCGTAGCCACCACCTCAACCTCACAAGCTCCCTGTTTCCCCCAAAATTTCTCCACACCTCCGCCGTGCCGCCGTGCACGATTGCACCACAAATTCACGGCCACCAGCTCCGCCTTGCCTCACTATCACACTCACAACTCCCTATTTACTCACCCTTGCACCCAGATCGATCAATTGATCTCAAACTCTCACCCTCTGTTCTCTGTGTTTGTCGAAGAACTACACACACACACGGGTTCACCCAAATAGTTAGGACCGTGAACACACAGGATCGCACCAGAAGCCTCTACACACATGCCACATGTCACCATCCACTCAATCCTGATCCCACTTCTGCACAGATCCCCAGAAACCAAAAAGACCAAAATACCCTCCTGTTTTACTCATTTTTACGGTTTTACCGAAACTTCCTAGACCCGTAACCTTCGCCTCGTAAGTCCGATGAATACGTGCCGCCTGTCATCGAACTCAGGACGACGAGATCTATCTAACCATCCTCGGTCAACGTACCAAAACTCGTCCGTACAAAAAGTCAACTATTCCCCCTACTTTACCCAAATTACGGTTATGCCCTCGACCTTCCGAACATCACAACTTCCTCCTCGGATGTCGGAATCGGGCGTGCCACCAGCCTAAGGATTCGTGACAACCTAAACTACGTTCTGGTCACTGGTCAATCCCCAATTGACCACCCGCAATAAAAGTCAACAGTTCTGCCCGACCCAGGGGCAAAATCGTCATTCTAAGTTCCCGGACCCCTCGGGACCACCTAACCCTTGATTACCTTCACTAATCACACCTTAATCACTCTAGAAATCCCGATTCTCGGGACGGGTTGTTACATTAGACACGTGGGTGCATGAGATGCACCAGTTGTAATTGTGATAGAAGTGACGGCTATCAGCTTAGTTCCGATGTAGTGGGTTGTCAGGGACATGGACTGGACATGGAATATTGTGCACAAGGCCAGAGTGATCTGGTTGGGTTGAGTGATTGATATGAGTAGGAGCTCAGAGTCGTGGATGACTAAGGGAACCCTACAGTGCAAACCTGTTATCATTATTAGACAAGTATTCGATGAGGTCCAGTTACCCACACGTTGAGCGAGTTGGTTCGTGTAACCACAAATGAAGCGACTGCTCTGTGACTTTGATTGAGTTAGCATGGATCGCTGAGGGAGCTGACTGATGTGAGTAACAAGACCGATAAATACCATCATTTTGAGCGATGGCACGAATCTCATCTCATCAGCATGGCACGGTTGGAAGAAATTTGTGCCATTATGACGGCAGAATCTTATGTTACATTGAGGGAGTTGTGGTACGAGGTACCCTTAGTATGATTCTAGTGGAGTAAGGTTGGTGTCGTAACCCTAGTAGCAGTTGTCGAGGTGATGTCAGTGACTGAATGACGACTGGAGATAATGGTTGGAGCTCTGATACCAAGGTGGTATCGTCAAGCGGTGATAGTTGGAAGATGTTTGTATAATCCCAGAATTGTCAAAGAGTGTCAAGGTGGTGTCCAATGTGTCGGTCTGAGTTACAGACGTCGTTGAGTAGCATCCGTTATGTGGTATCGACGTGGGCAGTATGGTCGAGTGTGGACTCCTGTGTAGGACGGGGATTTCCACAGTTGGGATGTGGAATTAGATGAGTTTAAAATTTTGAGGACGAAATTTTTGTAAGGGGGTAGTCTGTAACGACCCGTCCTGAATTTCGGGGTTAGATTAGTGAGTAATCGTGAATTAGCGGGACTAATCAGGGATTAGTCAGAAAATTGCGGACTGACGGTATAAAATGACGATTTTGCCCATAGGATTGGGCAAATGGTTGACTTTTGATCCGGATGGTCAAATGAACTTTGATCGATGACTGTGACGTAGATCGGGACGTCATGAGTCCGTAGACAGGCGGCACGTCGAAATCGGAGGTTCGACGGGAAATTTACGGGTCTAGTAAGTTTTATGGCACTATTACACACAAACCAAGACATCGTGACACGTGGTAGGATTTGATTGGGGAAGTTTCTGGAAGGACCCACCAGATGAGTGATAAGTATCACCCATCTGTTAGGCCCAGACCCTAATTAAATGGGTTTTTATCCCTTTCGATCGATCATCCTCTCGAGCCTTCTTCCAAAACCCGTGGAAAAACCCATAACTGTGAACCCCATCCCATACATCAACCCTCAAACCTCATCCTTTGCTGGTGATTCGTGAAGGGAGGTTGGAGAGGATGCCCGGACGATCGTGGTGATGGCCACGGCGGTGCAACGACGGTGGAGGTAAGGCGGGAACCGTGAGCCCTGTTTTTGTTCTAAAAATGGAGTTTGTGATTTGGGCCAGTTTTAACCATTCTAATTGATTAGACGAGGACCCTGGAGGTGAGACGATAAGGATGGTGCTAACGGCGTCGACCGTCGTGGACGGTGGCCAGAAAACTCGAAAAGGTAAGTTACGGTCAAATTCGAAAGTTGGTTTTTGATGGCTGTTGATTGGTTTTAATGATTGGGACTGGTTCCTGGTGGTCTTACGAGATGTTTGGGGATCGAAATTGAGGTCTGGGGTGGCCGGAGTTGACTGCAAGAGGGAGTTGCAGGTGGCTGGTCACTGTTCCTCTTCGAACAGGTATGCTCTTGGCCTGGTTTCATGCTTTTGAGGTTATAGATCGATATGGTAGGATTAGAAGAGGAAAATGGAGGAAAAAAGGAGTGGAAATGGGTAGAAATGGCTGAGAACCGGATTTACAGTGAACCGGGTTTGATCAAGAAAGACGATGACACTGTTCATCGGCGCGTTGGTTTCACGCGTAGTGGCTTTGGGTGGCGCGTGAGGGCGCGTGGGCCTATATTTCGAGGCATGGTCAATATGTAATTTTATCCTTTCGATGTAACGAACATTTTGGGATAGGTTTCGAGTCGATCAGACACTGTTTTGGGGTAGTTTTGGATGTCCGAAGGTTTAGGGTCTATGTTAAATACTTTTAAAAATTCTGGAAAATTAAGGGGATTTAATAAGAGGTTAATTTAAGTAATTAGTGACCTTCGAGTATGGTTTGGACAGGTTTGGCGGTAGCCTCGGGAAGGCTTATGGCGAGCGTATCGAGGCGACAACTAGGACGGTCTGTGAGTGAACTTTGTTTTCTAAGTCATAATGCATGCATAACTGTTTTATATGTTTTCTATATGTGATTTCTATGCTTATGATTGTGGTATTTATGATTTCCTTAATTGCACGTATTTTTAAGTTTCTGGTTTTATACTATGTTTATACGCGGGTATTTGAATGAGTTCGGGCCGGGGGGCTAGTTGATTGAGAAATCGGGCATGAGTCCTATTTGTGATTTATAAAATGGCTTTGCAAAAATGAACTCGGGCATGAGATCCATTTGGCTTGCAAACTATCGGGCTTGGAGTCTAGTTGATTTAATGGGATATCGGGCTGAGACCTAGTTGGATTATGAAATCGAGCATGAGGCCCAATTGTGTTTTATAAATGTGATTTCGGGTCGGGGACCCATTTATGGATATTGGATTTATGGATTTATGATGATTTTATGGAAATTCCAGGCATGGCCCCTTTTAGATGTTTTGGAAATGGTTTTAAAAAGATGTTTCCTATATACGATCCTTAGATGAGGATATGTAGATGGTCTCCTCCAGATGTATAGGACACTGGGGAAGTCACGGAGCATTACTTGCGAGGGGTCATTACACTGAGCGATCAGACCGTATAGTGACTCAGGAGCAGGATTGCTATGATTAGACGTTTGGGACGTCAGACATCTGGGATGTCAGAGATTGACCTGGAGAGACCCCGGGCAGTACGTGTTGCTTAGAGCGTGAGATATGATGTCTGGGACGTCAAGCGTCTGGGACGCTAGGCATTTGGGATGCCAAGGATGGGTATTTGGTAAACATCAATTATTGGATTTATGAAATGGTATTTCTGTGTTTATGGATTTGGGCAGTGGCCCACTTGGAATTGGATTTACGGATTTCGATGTTTTATGGTTTTGGGCTGAATTCCCACACTTGGTTGATTTTATAGTTTTGGGCGAAGGCCCTAATGATTTCAAGAGGGAAATGATTTTGGTTTTCTAAATGGTTTTTATTATATTTGAATTAACTAGTTTTGTATGCATGCATGGTTTTTAAGTGAGGGGTATAAATGTCTTCTTATGAATTGTGTTTTATTAAATTAATTATTTTCGTCCAATCACAGCTTTTTAATGGTTTTTAATGTCTTTCAGATTGATAGCGGATGCGAGCTGTGGTAGTGACTGAAACCTCATAATCCTTGGCTGATCCTGGCACACTCTGAGATTTCGGATTATCCCTTGTCTGGCCTTCGTGTTACCTCGCGTGGCACGTGGGTTAGACGGGAGCATGGCACATCCCGCGTTAATTGAGGGGGGGAGGGGGGATTGGGATGGGTCGTGTCATAAACTAGCTACTGCGCACTTGTTAACGTTTTAGGGTAGACTTCTGTACCTTGAATTGTATTTTGATATTAATGCTTTGTGTTTCATGACATAAACGGATATGTAAAGTATCCCTAGTCTGACAGTTGGTTGGTTTTATCCTTATTTTGTTATAATTTTGAGGTTAGTTTCGACTTTTTAGTATTGGTAGTTAGACGGGAGCATGATCCTTCACGATTATCGAGTTGTTTTCAGGAAAATAGTCCTGCCAACTTGGTATCTGTGCATAGGTCGTTGTTCTTAACTGCATTTTTAAGGTGCATGGTGTGTACTAAGGTGTGTTTAGTTCAGGAAAAGTGACGACAATGCCTTCGAGAATAGATCCCCTTGCACGACCTGAAGATGAAACGAAGCAAGTTAGAGAGGGCCCGAATATTGAAAAAACCTAGTGGTTAAGAGATACTATTTTTATGGACGTGAGCTCGAAAGAGGCAAAAGGAATGGATTACCCGCCTAGAAGGAGTCTTCGAGGCCATGAGTACAGTTAACCACTTTCCAGTTAAGTGGTTACGCCTATCGATGATGGCGGGGGACATGACAAGACCCGTCCCGATCCCACAGGGATCACAAGGGGACGTGCCCTGCTCCCGTCTAACACCCAAAATAACATACCAATTTTAACCTCAAATGATCAAATGCATAAATAACCAAATTTAAGTTATACATCAAATCCGAATTAAACAGATGTCAGACAAGGGATGAAATCCAAAATTACAAGTTGCGAGCACGACTCTAATGTAAACCTGCGGATAAACCACCCAACAGGGGTTCAGGTACGCAGAAGTAGATCTATGCCTCAGCCTTAGGATCCTCCTCAACCTCAGTAGCACCGCCTGGAGGGGTTATCAAAACAATAAGGGTGGGTGGGCCGAAACTCAAGTTTATAAAACCGTTTGATAAGTAAAACATATAATTTACCCCTCCGTTTTCCAAACATGCATGCATCAGAATGTAAAACCATAAAGCATATAGTATGAACCATAAGGCATGTAATAAAACCATAAGATAATTTTTTAGCTACTGCACTATACGCTTCAATCCTGACATCCCAGATGCCTGACGCCCCTGACGTCCAATAAGGTCACAGTCTCAAGGCTACGCGTGCCACTCGGGTCTCAATTCCGAGTCCAATCCCCGAACCCTGTCCGGGTACGGCATCTCAAATGCCTAGCGTCCTAGACGCTCGACGTCCCTGACGTCAAATAAGCAATCCTGCTCCTGAGTCATTTTACGGTCCTGTTCCTCCGTAGAATGACCCCTCGCAGGCAATGCGCTATGACCACTCCGGGGTACCACATCCGGAGGAGACAGTATCATAAGAATGGATCTATACAGTGCAGTACCAAATACATTTTATTGATATCCACATGCAAAACATATATACGTAGATAAAATCCAAACCGATCTTTAAGTTTCATTAAACGGGTCTCAAACCCAAATACCGTGAAACGTGCCATAACCATAATTTCAATATCATCAAAACCATTTCATGATTCCAGCATGTGAATATGTAAGTAAATCAGAAAACATTTAAGCATGCAAGGGTTTAATGAAATCGGGCCCACTCACAGTACGATCCCGCGGTGAACCTGCGCGTACGAACTTGTACCGGGATTATCGTACAATTCCTGCCAGTCCAAATCACACGTAAGGGTCACTACAAGTCTTAAACATTTATCCAAAAAGTTCGAAACAGAAACCGGCTCGGGGAAGCCGTCAACACATTTCCTGAGACAACCGCCCCTAAACTGACCCATCAAAACTATCTCAGATCAACATGGTTAAATCACCAAAAATGTTCAGAATGATGAGAGGAATAAAAGTCATGTTGATCGTGATCAGAGATAAGGCTCAACGCTCCCTCACGCGCCGCCCAAAGTGGCTGCGCGTGAAAGTCACGCGCCTGACACTGTAGCTGCTACAGTGTCACCACCTTCACCCGTTTGTCTGTAATACGGGCCTGCCACCCGCGGCTTGACCCGGTTAATTAACCCTCAATTTCCACTCAATTTCACTCGTATTTGATCCTAACATGTTCATTAACTATCCAATTTAGGTTCTGAGACATTAATAAACCTCGACAAGTCCCCAATCGACCCATCGACCCGTGATCAACCAAACGGGTCAATCACCAGAACTTCCTGGTTTCTAATTCAATCTCCAATTAACTTCACAGGAAGCATAATAGGATCAAAACGAACTAAAATGAACGATCAATTGAACCAACACTCACCTGGAAGTAGTCGTCCGATCCACTGAAATTTCTCTGAACACTGCAGTCACCGTCCCAGCTCACCCGTGGCTGATGGCCTTCGATTTCGATATGGTTGAGTTCCAAATACTCCCAGAAGACTAAACCAGGCCTTGGTTTGGTCCAACAATCACCAGAAATTGAAAACCCGATTTCGCTTCAAATTTTCCCGAAATGGTTTCTCTCTGGTTCCTCACCTATTCTTAGTTTCTTCAACAGCAGAGTGAAGCTCACTCAATTCCTATTCAGTTTTAAACAATTTTAAGCCGTCCCAGAGGCTCGTGGAAGCCTTACTGTCCACTGAGAATTGTCCCCCGAAAAGCTTCGATCCAGAAATTAAAAATGGTGTCCACTGATGAAGAGTGACTCAGCCCACGTTGAGACAGTCTGTAATGTTTAGTTAAATCTCCCTTTTCCAGTTCATTACAGCCTAAAATATTAAGATTGCACAGAGACACCGCACATGGTGGTGCAGTCGCTGTCCTTCACGGTTTGCTACAGTAACCCGTGGGTGAAATGACCAAAGTGCCCCTGGTTCAGAAATTTCCAAAATGCCCTTTACTTTCTAGACCCGTAACTCAGCCATACGAAGTCCGATTTCAGCGTGCCACCTATCTACGGACTCAGGGCATCGAGACCTGCCTAACGGTCCTTGATTCATGTGAAAATTAGTTGTCAAACGAAAAGTCAACATTTTCGCCCTTATCGTCCAAATTACGATAATGCCCCTGAACTTCCGATAGTCATAACTTCTGCCCTGATCGTCCGAATTGGACGTGCCACCTGTCTATGAACTCGTGACGTCCCAACCTACGTCACGGTCATTGGTCAAAGTCCACTTGACCCTTAAATCAAAAAGTCAACAATTTGGTCATACCATTCACAGGGGTAAAAACGTCAATTCATACATTAAATTACATTATTATAATCCTCGAGTTTCCGGGGTGTTACAACCTTCCCCCCTTAATAAATTTTGTC
Source organism: Prinsepia uniflora (assembly GCA_032719365.1). Taxonomy (NCBI): domain Eukaryota; kingdom Viridiplantae; phylum Streptophyta; class Magnoliopsida; order Rosales; family Rosaceae; genus Prinsepia; species Prinsepia uniflora. The sequence continues at coordinate 28,564,526 of CM064873.1, forward strand.
CCGAAATTTCAAAGAAACAAATAAGGAAATTGCTCTCGCATCTGAGCCTCGAGCTCCCATGTGGCTTCTTCCACACTCTGGTTTCTCCAGAGAATCTTCACGAGAGGGATCGTCTTCCGACGTAGTACCTTGTCCTTCCGATCCAAAATCTGTACTGGTTGTTCTTCAAAGCTCAAATCCTCTCGGAGTTCGATAGGTTGTTCCTCCAGTACATGAGAAGCATCATGTACGTACTTCCGCAGCATTGATATGTGGAAAACATCGTGAACTCTAGAAAGTTCTGGAGGTAGTGCCAATCTGTATGCAACCCTGCCAATCCTTTCCACGATCTCATATGGTCCGATAAAACGCGGACTCAGTTTCCCCCGTCGACCAAAACGGATAATCCCTTTCCACGGAGATAACTTCAGGAAGACAAAATCTCCCACTTCAAATTCCAAGTCTCGAATCCGTCGATCGGCATAACTCTTTTGGCGATCCTGAGCCGCCTTCAATCTTTCCTTGATAACCCGAACAGTTTCCAGGGTTAAGTCCATCAATTCTGGCCCTACAGCCGCTCGCTCCCCTATCTCCATCCAGCAGATAGGTGTCCTGCACTGTCGACCATACAGTGCCTCATAGGGTGCCTTCCCTATGCTTGTCTGATAGCTGTTGTTGTAAGAAAATTCCATCAATGGCAAATGAGTATCCCATGAGTCCTGAAACTGTAGCACACAGGACCTCATCATGTCCTCCAGGGTCTGAATGGTCCTTTCAGACTGCCCATCGGTCTGTGGATGGAAAGCAGCACTGAAACGTAGGGTTGTTCCCAAAGTAGTTTGCAAACTCCGCCAGAACCTGGAAGTGAAACGCGGATCACGATCGGACACGATCGATTCCGGCGTACCATGCAATCGTATGATCTCCTTTACGAACAATTGAGCCAGTCGATTAGGTTTATAAGTCTCCTGAACTGGTAGAAAATGGGCTGACTTGGTTAGCCGGTCCACGATTACCCATACTCCGTCAACTCCACTCTGAGTCCTTGGTAACTTAAAGACGAAGTCTATGGTGATGTGATCCACTTCCACTCGGGAATCGGAAATGGCTGCATAGCCCCATAAGGTCTCTGCCGTTCCGCCTTAACCTGCTGACAGGTTAAGCATCTGCTCACGAACTCTGGAATATCCTTCTTCATTCCTGGCCACCAATAATGGTTCCGGAGGGTACGGTACATGTAACACCCAAGACATTCGAGGATTTTAATATTGTAATTTAGTGTATCATTTCACGTTTTTACCCTTGTGAATGGTATGGCCAAATGGTTGACTTTTTGACTGATGAATTAAACGGACTTTGACCTATGACCGTGACGTAGTTCAGGACGTCACGAGTTCATAGACAGGTGGCACGTCCAATTCGGACGATCAGGGAGAAAGTTATGACTATCGGAAGTTCAAGGGTATTACTGTAATTTGGACATTTGGGGGTGGAAATGTTGACTTTTCGTTTGACAACTAATTTTCAGTTGACTCAAGGACCGTTAGGTAGGTCTCGACGTCCTGAGTCCGTAGACAGGCGGCACGCCGAAATCGGACTCCGTACGAGGAAGTTATGGTCAGAGACGTGAAATCGGGAGGTTCGTGTCTCGGTTTGCGTGCCAAATATTTTATTCTGGAAATCTCATTGGAGGACACCTGGTGAGTGACAAGTGTCACTCACCCATTAGCTAGATTGGATCAGATCCACTATGGGTTTAAATACCATTAAAACCAACTTTTAATTCCAGCCATTGATCTGAAACCTCTAGGTCTGATCTCAGCCCTTGATCTCATTCCTGAGATTCAATCTGGGCCGTCCATCCATTTCCCTCCATTTTCTATATAATCCTCACCCGACACCCTCACTCACTGTCTATCGATCCAGCACTGATGCATTGCACCTGGTTTTTGTGTCTGTGTATTACTGGACTCACGGGGAGGGACTGAGGCACGGCGGCGGACGGCGGCAGACGGCGGCGAGGTGAGCCGGTTCCAAAACCCGGAACGGTTTCAAAAACCCAGATTTTGGTAATTTAAATTCCAACGCATAATTTTTGTGTTCAGTTGACCCTAATCAGTTCTATGGACTGTTAGGAACCTAGAGAGCTCATTTTCGTGGTTTGAGGTGGCCTGAACAGAGGACAAACGGCGACGGGAACCAGGACTGTGCAATCGAGGTAAGTCTTCGATTCAGTCCTTGTTGATTGATTTTAAATAGGTAGAACCCTTTCTGGGATTGTGACGAGCATATAGGAACAAACTAGGACTGAAATGGTTGAGTGTGGAAGAAATGGTGACCGGGTCATGATCGCGGGTCTGATCGACCTGAGTTGCAGAGATACGGGCCAACCCGTCTGAGGCCAGAGGTGGTGACGTGGCACCCTGTCAGACTGTCAGGTGATGTGGACCAACCGTGAGCCGACACGTGTCACATGTCAGTGCACAGTCAGCACTGACATGTCAGTGACGTGGCCCAGTCAGGGACTGCCACGTGTCACTGACATGTTAGTGACGTGGACCAGTGTCGTGCTGACACGTGGCACATGTCAGATCTGACACGTGGCCTGACAGATCAGTGAGGTGGACCAATCGGATGTTGACACGTGGCACTTGTCAGAGTCTGACATGTCAGACCTGACAGCTGTCAGATGACGTCAGCGATGACGTCAGCAGGGACTGTTCCTGCGTTGACCGGCGCGTGGGGGCGCGTGTGAACAGTGTTTTTGGTGGGACCACCACCATTCTTTAGGTTTCGACGATCCGGATCCAATGGCGGTTGTTTCAGGTCGATCAGAGATCATTAAGTTGGTCAAAATGAGGGTTATTGCATTGGGAAGCGCGTTCGGGCGGCTTTTTCGGGCCGGTTTCGGTCTAGGGTTTCATGGTTAAATGTTTGGGGTTTGTATGGACCCTTACGTATACTTTGGATATGACAGGGATTGTATAATTGTACCAGATCGAGGGTATACGTTCGGTTCCTAGCAGGATTGTACTGTGAGTGGGCCATTTTCTTAAACCCTTGCGTGCATAAATGTTTTCTGGTTTTATTTGTACTTATTCACATGCTAAAAACAATAATGGTTTTGATGATATGGAAAATATGGTTATGGCACGTTTCACGGTATTTGGGCTTGAGACCCGTCTGATGAAACTTAATGATTGGGTCGGATTTTATCTAAGTATATATATGCTTGCATGTGGATATCAATAAAATGTATTTGGTACTGCACTGTATAGATCCTTCCATATTATATTGTCTCCTCCGGATGAGGTACCCCGGAGAGGTCACGGACGTCTAGTACGTCCAGCGTCTATGACGCTAAGCATCAGGGAATGCTGTACCCGAACGGGGTTCGGGGATTGAACTCGGAATTGAGACCCGAGTGGCACGCGTAGCCTTGTGATAGTGACCTTATTGGACGTCTGGGACGTCAGACATCAGGGATGTCGGGATCGGAGTGTATAGTGCAGCAACTAAAATTATGTTTATGGTTTTATTATATGCCTTATGATACATATTATACGATTGATGGTTTTAAATACGGTTGCATGCATGTTTGGAAAACGGAGGGGTAAATTATATGTTTTACTTATCAAATGATTTTATAAACTTGAGTTTCGGTCCACTCACCCTTAATGTTTTTGGTAACCCCTCCAGGTCGTGATACTGAGGTAGAGGAAGAACCTGAGGCTGAGGCATAGATCTACTTCTGCGTACCTGAACCCCTGTTGGGTGGTGTACCTGCAGGTTTACTTTAGAGTCGTGCTCGCAACTTGTAATTTTGGATTTCATCCCTTGTCTGACATTTGTTTAATTCGGATTTGATGTATAGCTTTAATTTGGTTATTTATGCATTTGATGTTTGAGGTTAAAATTGGTATGAATTTTTTGGGTGTCAGACGGGAGCAGGGCACGTCCCCTTGTGGTCCCTGTGGGATCGGGGCGGGTCCTGTCAGTACATCTTTGTACCTCCCGGATGCATAACATAAGCCGAACTATGGGCCTCCTCCAGAATCTCGGCCCGTAACTCTGCCACTGCAGGTACACACAAACGGCCCAATTTCACAAGTGCTCCATCATCCCAGATGGTAAAATCCTGTCTCCCATCCGCATCGACCTCAATCCTGTAAATACAGAGTATCGGATCCTGAAGTTGTGCTTCGATGATCCGATCAATCAGCACTGGTCGTACATGAAAGCTGGCCAACAAAGCTCCATGCTCATCCATACCCAAAATAACTCCCGTCTTTTGGAGTTCCACCAGCAAAGGAAGATACACCATCCCCAGGTGTGCAACAGATCCCGCTGACTTCCTGCTGAGTGCATCTGCCACCACATTGGCCTTACCCGGATGGTACTCAATTGTACAGTCATAATCCTTCAGCAGCTCTAACCATCTCCGTTGTCTCATGTTAAGCTCCTTCTGAGTGAATAGGTACTTTAGGCTCTGGTGGTCGGTGTATATCCGGCACGTTGCGCCGAAAAGGTAATGTCTCCAGATTTTTAGAGCATGAACCACCGCTGCCAACTCCAAATCATGGGTAGGGTAGTTCAACTCATGAGTCTTTAGCTGCCGCGATGCGTAAGCAATAACCTTGCCAGTCTGCATCAACACGCAGCCCAAACCTCGTAGTGATGCGTCACTAAAGACCACGAATTCTCCACTGTCATCCGGCAATGCAAGGACAGGTGCAGTGGTCAATCGGTCCTTCAATTCTTGAAAACTCCGATCACATTGCTCGTCCCAAATGAATTTCACTCCCTTCCGAGTCAAACGAGTCAATGGTGCAGCAATTTTGGAGAAACCCTCCACGAATCTTCTGTAGTAACCTGCGAACCCGACAAAACTCCGCACCTCCGTTACTGTTGTCGGTCTAGCCCAGTTAGTCACCGCCTCTGTTTTCAGGGGATCTACGCTAATCCCATCCGTCGATATCACGTGTCCCAGAAAACCAATACTGCTCAGCCAAAACTGACACTTGCTCAGCTTGGCGTACAACTGTTCCTGTCTCAGCTTCTCCAACACCAACCGTAGATGTTCCTCATGTGCTCGGGCACTCCTCGAGTACACTAAGATATCATTGATGAACACAATCACAAATTTATCCAAATAGGGTCGGATAACCCGGTTCATCAGATCCATGAATGCTGCTGGAGCATTCGTCAAGCCAAAAGGCATCACAAGGAACTCGTAATGTCCGTAATGGGTTCGAAAAGCAGTTTTCGGAATATCCTCCTCCGAAATCCTCAGTTGGTGATACCCAGACCGCAAATCAATCTTCGAGAAGCACTGTGCTCCCCGCAACTGGTCAAAAAGGTCATCGATTCTGGGTAGAGGATACTGGTTCCTCAGTGTCACCTTGTTGAGTTGTCGATAGTCAATGCACAAACGGAGACTCCCCTCCTTCTTCTTTACGAACAACACCGGTGCTCCCCACGGTGAAGTACTCGGTCGGACGTATCCCAAATCCACCAACTCCTGCAACTGAGTTTTGAGTTCTCGTAACTCGGCCGGCGCCATCCGGTGTGATGCCTGGGATATAGGTCGGGTACCAGGGAGTAGTTCAATTGTAAACTCGATCTCCCGCAATGGTGGTAACCCAGGTAAGTATTCCGAGAACACATCCGGAAACTCACGTACCACCAGTATCTCGTCGATACCCGGAGTATCAATCTGTTCCAACACGACATGCGCCAGATAACCCTGGCATGCCTTCCGTAGAAGTTTGGTAGCAGTAAGTGAAGAAATCACTTCAGGAGGCGAACCGTCACGCTCCCTCTGAAAGATAACCTCCGGCAAACCCGGACTTCGCAAAATCACTTGCCTACTACAACAATCGATGAGCGACCCATGCTTCGATAGCTAATCCATTCCCAAAATTACATCAAAGTCGTGGATATCCAGAATAATTAAGTCCGCTGGTAAATCCACATCCTCAATTCTCACCGGGCACCTCCGAATCACCTGATTTACAAGGTACACGATGCCCATCGGGGTGCCAACACCCATCTCACAATCTAAGGCTGATACCATATAATCAAGCATACCAGCACAACTCTTCGAAATAAAAGAATGTGTAGCCCCCGCATCCATCAATACACGTACAAGAAGGTTTAAGATATGTAGTGTACCTGTAACCACGCCTGGGGCAGTCCTCGCCTGCTGCTGGGTCATTGCAAACACTTGAGCCCTAGGCCCTCTATTTCGTCCGCGCCTGCGCGCGCTACGCGCAGCACCACGGTCACCTCCCTGTCCGCGACCTCCATTAGTGTGGGAAGCCGTGCTCTGCACCACACTAGGGCCCCCAGCGTCGTTGCTCTTGGACAACAGTGGGCAATCACAGGCATAGTGGCCCTCTTCTCCGCAAGCAAAGCAGGTTACTGGCCTCGGCCTGTCCGAATGCCCACCAGAAGCACCGCTCCATGATGAACGCTACCCAGAGTTGAATCTTGATCCTCTGCCCTGAGAGCCTCCACGTCGACCTAACCAGCCACGACCCTTGAAGGATGAGGGTGCTCCCCTGTAGCCTCCTCCCTTGTTGTTCTTCTGGCCCGTTGGCCCACGTTGTGGACGATCCTGACGTTGTCCCTCACCCGAAGGCTGTCGTGTCTGGTGTGCCGCCAGACTGGCCTCGACACGCACCGCATCGTCGACCATATCTCTCAGAGAAGCATGAGTAGCAGCAGTCACACTTGCCCGGATCTCCCCTCGGAATCCAAGCTCAAACCTTTGGCATTTGTCCTCCTCCGTGCTCACGAATGATGCAGCGAACCGGGAAAGTTTCCCAAAAGTCTGCTCGTAGTCCGTAACGGACATATCCCCATGCTCCAGCCGCAGGAACTCTGCCTCCCGTGCCGCGCGAAACGATCGTGGGTAGTACTGGTCCAGAAATCGGGAACGGAAAACTTCCCAAGTAGTGGTATGGACAGACCATCCAGACATTTCAAGGCCGTGCCACCACTGGTAGGCTCCTACTTCCAGTAAGAAGGCCGCCAAGGTCACCCGTTCGCCCGGAGGGCAGTGCATCACTGTAAAGATTCTTTCCCATTTGGTGATCCAATCATGAGCATCTTCGGGGTTTGATCCCCCGCTGAAAGGTGTGGCTCCCAAATGCTGAGCCCGCTCAATGCTTGCGCATTTCATTTCCCTTTCCAGATCCTCGTCAGTTTGTGTATGAGGAATCCTCCTTGGAGGCATAACCAACTGTCAAGAGGAAAAGATCAGTTAACATTATCCTTAAACTCGAAAACTAACTAGTACTAATCGCTAGTCTAGCATGCTGACCACAACCTAGTGCTCTGATACCAAGCTGACAAGACCCGTCCCGATCCCACAGGGACCACAAGGGGACGTGCCCTGCTCCCGTCTAACACCCAAAATAACATACCAATTTTAACCTCAAATGATCAAATGCATAAATAACCAAATTTAAGTTATATATCAAATCCGAATTAAACAGATGTCAGACAAGGGATGAAATCCAAAATTACAAGTTGCGAGCACGACTCTAATGTAAACCTGTGGGTAAACCACCCAACAGGGGTTCAGGTACGCAGAAGTAGATCTATGCCTCAGCCTCAGGATCCTCCTCAACCTCAGTAGCACCGCCTGGAGGGGTTATCAAAACAATAAAGGTGAGTGGGCTGAAACTCAAGTTTATAAAACCGTTTGATAAGTAAAACATATAATTTACCCCTCCGTTTTCCAAACATGCATGCATCAGAATGTAAAACCATAAAGCATATAGTATGAACCATAAGGCATGTAATAAAATCATAAGATAATTTTTTAGCTACTGCACTATACGCTCCGATCCTGACATCCCAGATGCCTGACGTCCCTGACGTCCAATAAGGTCACAGTCTCAAGGCTACGCGTGCCACTCGGGTCTCAATTCTGAGTCCAATCCCCGAACCCTGTCCGGGTACGGCATCTCAAATGCCTAGCATCCTAGACGCTCGACGTCCCTGACGTCAAATAAGCAATCCTGCTCCTGAGTCATTTTACGGTCCGGTTCCTCCGTAGAATGATCCCTCGCAGGCAATGCGGCATGACCACTCCGGGGTACCACATCCGGAGGAGACAGTATCATAAGAATGGATCTATACAGTGCAGTACCAAATACATTTTATTGATATCCACATGCAAAACATATATACGTAGATAAAATCCAAACCGATCTTTAAGTTTCATTAAACGGGTCTCAAACCCAAATACCGTGAAACGTGCCATACCCATAATTTTAATATCATCAAAACCGTTTCATGATTCCAGCATGTTAATATGTAAGTAAATCAGAAAACATTTAAGCATGCAAGGGTTTAATGAAATCGGGCCCACTCACAGTACGATCTCGCGGTGAACCTGCGCGTACGAACTTGTACCGGGATTATCGTACAATTCCTGCCAGTCCAAATCACATGTAAGGGTCACTACAAGTCTTAAACATTTATCCAAAAAGTCCGAAATAGAAACCGGCTCGGGGAAGCCGTCAACACATTTCCCGAGACAACCGGCCCTAAACTGACCCATCAAAACTATCTCAGATCAACATGGTTAAATCGCCAAAAATGTTCAGAATGATGAGAGGAATAAAAGTCATGTTGATCGTGATCAGAGATAAGGCTCAACGCGCCCTCACGCGCCGCCCAAAGTGGCTGCGCGTGAAAGTCACGCGCCTGACACTGTAGCTGCTACAGTGTCACCACCTTCACCCGTTTGTCTGTAATACGGGCCTGCCACCCGCGGCTTGACCCGGTTAATTAACCCTCAATTTCCACTCGATTTCACTCGTATTTGATCCTAACATGTTCATTAACTATCCAATTTAGGTTCTGAGACATTAATCAACCTCGACAAGTCCCCAATCGACCCATCGACCCGTGATCAACCAAACGGGTCAATCACCAGAACTTCCTGGTTTCTAATTCAATCTCCAATTAACTTCATAGGAAGCATAATAGGATCAAAACGAACTAAAATGAACGATCAATTGAACCAACACTCACCTGGAAGTAGTCGTCCGATCCACTGAAATTTCTCTGAACACTGCAGTCACCGTCCCAGCTCACACGTGGCTGATGGCCTTCGATTTCGATATGGTTGAGTTCCAAATACTCCCAGAAGACTAAACCAGGCCTTGGTTTGGTCCAACAATCACCAGAAATTGAAAACCCGATTTCGCTCCAAATTTTCCCGAAATGGTTTCTCTCTGGTTCCTCACCTATTCTTAGTTTCTTCAACAGCAGAGTGAAGCTCACTCAATTCCTATTCAGTTTTAAACAATTTTAAGCCGTCCCAGAGGCTCGTGGAAGCCTTACTGTCCACTGAGAATTGTCCCCCGAAAAGCTTCGATCCAGAAATTAAAAATGGTGTCCACTGATGAAGAGTGACTCAGCCCACGTTGAGACAGTCTGTAATGTTTAGTTAAATCTCCCTTTTCCAGTTCATTACAGCCTAAAATATTAAGATTGCACAGAGACACCGCACATGGTGGTGCAGCCGCTGTCCTTCACGGTTTGCTACAGTAACCCGTGGGTGAAATGACCAAAGTGCCCCTGGTTCAGAAATTACCAAAATGCCCTTTACTTTCTAGACCCATAACTCAGCCATACGAAGTCCGATTTCAGTGTGCCGCCTGTCTACGAACTCAGGGCATCGAGACCTGCCTAACGGTCCTTGAGTCATGTGAAAATTAGTTGTCAAACGAAAAGTCAACATTTTCGCCCCTATCGTCCAAATTACGGTAATGCCCCTGAACTTTCGATAGTCATAACTTCTGCCCTGATCGTCCGAATTGGACGTGCCACCTGTCTATGGACTCGTGACGTCTCAACCTACGTCACGGTCATTGGTCAAAGTCCATTTGACCCTCAAATCAAAAAGTCAACAATTTGTCCATACCATTCACAAGGGTAAAAACGTCAATTCATACATTAAATTACATTATTATAATCCTCGAATTCCGGGGTGTTACAGGACACTTTTAGATGACTAGTTGGATGCCTTAAATTTGACGTGGGACACTTTTAGAGATAGATTTCTAGATCAGTTATGTCCTCGTTCATTTCGTGATACTAGAGAGGTGGAGTTTCTACTGTTGCAGTAGGGGGTATGACAGTAGCCTAGTATGAATAGAAGTTCCTGAGTCTGCCCCGATATTCGTGAAAACCGTGGCAGACAAGTGCTGATAGTTTGAGTTGGGCCTATGAGATAAAATTTGGGCTGTCGTGACAATAGGATCTTTTACCACCATGAGAGAGTTATCAGATACTACCATCTGAGTAGAGGCACGTTTTCAGTGCAACAACAGGGTGTGAGTTCTGGTCAAATACGTGAATGCAGGTATACTGGTACTTCGAGTTAGGAGTCCCCGAAGAGGGGTTGTACTAATCCTAGATCTTATGGTAGTTATCGTATAGGTTCAGGCAGCAGTAGGACTGAATCGGGAGGTACACAGAGTTTTGGGTCGAGACCACCGACGTCTACCCAGTCTAATCGAGCCTTGGTATAGTCGACGAGTAGATAAGAGGGTAGACCTATGCTGCCTTATACAATCCATTGTTATGCTTGTGGAGAGCCCGGTCACATCCAGATGGATTTTTTGAACTGTGTAGGCGGTGGTACCATATGGCATGATGTTGTAGACTATGGTTAGACTTCGGGTACGTCAGCAGGCAGTCAGAAATAGAAAAATGGGGTCGAAAGTAGACCGAGAGGTCGTGGCCGATCTTCCGGCTCACAAGCTAGAGTGTTTGCTATTACTCAACAGGGGGCTCGAGAGGTGCCAGGCGTAGTGACAAGTACATTGTCTATCTTTGGTCATAATGCACATGTATTAATAGACCCCGGAGCAAAACATTTGTTTGTGTCTCGGGGATTTGTATTGCTGGCAGATAAGGAAGTATCACATATTGGTTATGATATGGGGTTAGTACATCTATCAGGGATGTATTTGTTGTGAACTTAGTGATTTGAGGTGCTCTAGTGGTAGTAGAGGTGCCTCGAAGCTGACTTAATCCTTTTGGACCTTCATGATTTTGATATGATATAAGGGATAGATTGGTTGACCTTCCACCGAGCTTCTATCAAGTGTTTCGATAGGAAGGTGCTACTTCGGAGCCCAGTATTGACAAATGTAGTATTTCAGGGGAATCATGGAGTGTTACCTACTAGAGTGATATTAGCTCTAACAGCTAAAAAACTATTGAGGAAAATTTTCCAGGGTTACTTAGCTCATGTTGTTGATACTAAGAATGCCCCAACGGGTATTGAGGAGATACTAGTGGTACGAGAGTTTCTGGATGTGTTACTGAGGTTACCACCTCATAGTGAGGTTGATTTTACTATTGAGTTACTTCCGTTCATTCTTGGATCGATTTATGATAGTATCCACACCAGTTTGTTTATATTTTGAGGATGATTTTGTTTTAGGGGGTAGATTGTAACGGCCTGGAAAATCAACAAATGTAATTTTAGCAATTTTTATTGTAAATTGACTATTTTGCCCACAATATTATTAAGGTTGATTTTTTACTCAAATTATTTTTTGGACTTTTCGTGAGTACCATTGCGTAAGTCTTGAAGCCCTGAGTCCGTAAACAGGTGGCACGTCAGAATTGAAGATCATATGAACGTGTTATGGATCTAGACTGATCAAGGGAATATTGGTAGTTTGGACTTAAGGGGTATTTTAGTAATTTTTCAACGAATATTTTTTGTGTGAGTTTGTAGGATTGTGACAAGTATCACCTTATTTGGACATTGCATAAACGAGCATACACATAGAGGGTGGCTATATGTATGTATGTTTGGTGTGACTATATTTATGTATGTTTGGTGTTTAAGTGTTATGTTTTAAGCATGTTTTTGGGTTGTGAGGAAAAACTACATGAGACACACACAAAGACCAAAGGAGAACCAAAAAGAGAAGGAGAAGGAAGATGTAGGAAACTAGAGGAAAGAAAAAGGAAATAACCCACGAACCCGGAAACCCGAAAATCGATTTTTTTTCCCGTGAACACCTAGATTGCTTGAGTTTCTCAAACTTCAAAACAAGGACCCTAACATCCCCCTTAAGCTCTTAGGAACCCAAAACATAAAAAATTATGAAGCTTGGTTTCACGACCTGACCTTTCCCAACAGGATATTGTCTGCGGTTCAGCCCTCACGGTTTTGTTCTCAGGAGCTCACGTGTAACTTCCTAGTGGGTCACCTATCTTGGGATTACACCAGCCCCTACTCGCTTAATTTTGGAGTTCCCAAGGAATCCAAAACTAGAGAGCTCCTAAAAAGCCTCCTGTTAGATAGATGCACGCCCACACATATAAGGCGCATCCCCTAGATCCCTCGGACGATGTGGGATTGCTAACCATGCCCCCAAGGCACGGGTCCTCACAATCAACCCCCCTTGGGGCCCAAGGCCTTCGCTGGCACACTCAATTGCAGCGGGGGTTGGGCTCTGATACCAAATTGTCATGACTCGACCTTCTCCAATAGGATATTATCCACTTTGGGCCCAACCCTCACAGTTTTGTTCTCGGGAGCTCACGTGCAGCTTCCTAATGAGTCACCCATCATGGGGTTGCACCAGCCCCTACTCGCTTAACATTGGAGTTCCCAAAGAATCCAAAGCAGTGAGCTCCCAAAAAGCCTCATGTTGGATAGATGCATGCTCACACATATAAGGCGCATCCCCTAGATCCCCCAGGTGATGTGGGATTGCTAACCATGCCCCCCAAGGCACGGGTCCTCACACTTGGCACGTGGGAAGGCCTGAAACCGATGAAGAAATTTTGGGCAGAAAGCTTGGATTCGAGTTGAACATCGCGGTACATTTCCTTCGTGGTTTGAGGTCATAGAATTATTTTTAGAATCAATTAGGCGAAGATAGGTGGTTGAAACAAAGAAAATTGACTAGAAATGAAGGGTTTGGAGTCGGGTTAACCCGTCGGGTCGGGCGACCCGAGTTGTAGGAAATTGGGTCGCGATTGGAGATTGAAGACGACTTGTGAACGATGCGTGGGCACCACTGGCAGAGAGCTCTAGTGGCACGTGAGGGCACGTGTAGCGGTCCTTCGATGTTTGGCCAACATGATGTTTTATGTTTTTGATATTACGAACCCATTAGCACAAGTTTCAAGTCGATCAGATACTGTCTTGAGTTAGGTTTGGGTGTCTAAAGCGTATGTTTAATTTTAAAAATTCGTATTTAAATCCTAGAAATTAGGGATTGCGTTGGGAGGTTACGTGAGACTTTAGTAACCCGAGATTATAATTTTTGACAGGCGACACAGTCCCTGAAGCCGGCGATGAACGCTTGAATCGAGATTAAACTGCAAATAAAGACTGTGAGTGAAATCCAAATTTTTGACGTACGACGTAGGGTTTAATTCTTGAATCACAAAATTCAAGAATTAAACCCTAAACTATACGAAATTAACCAAATTATTTAATATCGGAAGATAAAGAATTTTTAAATTTAAAACTTGAAATTATTTTTGAAGAATTATTGCTTTTAATTATCTTACTTTACGTTAAATTAGATACTCATATTACTTTTAAAATTAGCAAGTGAAAAAAAAGAATTATAAATAGAGGGAATGTTTTCATAATCCTCAATATAATCTCATAATAAAAAAATGAAAACAAAAAGTAATGTTGAAATCATGATAGATTTTGGTAAGTATTTTTTTGGTTTGTTACTAGACCAGTTTACAATTTGATGACATCAATTGTAATTTATATAAAAATTATGGTATATTTTAAATTGTATAGTTTTTTGACTAGTTAAATGACTTATGAATTTAATTTTTCTATATGCAAGTTTTTAAATAAATTTATATGTTAATAAGTATCTATGAATTAATTACCCCTTTAATTTTTCTATATATAAATTTTTGAATAAATTTATGTATCAATAAAGACCTATAAATTAATTGTCCTGACGTGAACACCAGAAATAATTTACCCGCCCAAAACCAATACTAGCTGGAAATAAAAGAAAATGAAAATAAAAAAGAAAATGTTGAAAGCGCGCGCGGCGTTATATGTATGCTTACGGAGTTGGTTTGGTGTAACTGTAAGGGAATCAGTAGCAGACTATAGTACGTGGGCGTAGCTGCTAGTTAGGGCAATAGGCGATTGAGTGAAGCGTCAAGAAGAAGAATGTGGAACCGTGATCAGCCGCAGGGCCCACAAGGACTCACGAGAAGGCCGTCGAGCAGTGCGGCCACCACGACCTTCTCAACCGAGGTCTTCGACAATGAAGTAGTACCTCCGACTCTTGCTTCCATCGCTCCCATTCTCCGTGTCGCCAATGAGATCGAAAACCACCGTCCTCGCCTCGCCTATCTCTGTGCGTCGTCGTCGTCACTTTCGCATTTCACTATATATATAGTACATGATCGATGATGATCTACAAACTGCAATCAGTTGATCATTAATTAATAATTAATTAGCTAGCTAGCTAGCTAGCTAGTTCAATATTGAATAAAGGCATGCATAATGTTGTGTTTGTGCTTTGTCAAATGAAAGGTCGGTTCTATGCATTTGAGAAGGCATGCCGACGGGATCCAGCCTCCAGCGGCCGTGGTGTCAGGCAGTTCAAGACCTTGCTACACCAGAGACTGGAGAGTAGTGTGAGGGTAAGCTAGCTTTATATATGTCCACATCTCCTCCGTTCCATATACACCCCTAATTTTCTCTGTTTTCATTTCCTAATAAAACTATAAAAGTAGTACTACATCGCTTGTTTTCCTTTTAGGTTAATTAATTTATTATTGACTGATGAGTTTTCCTTTTAGGTTAATTAATTTATTATTGACTGATGACTTGTGGATTGATTGATGGGTTTTTACCATTATTCAGACGTTGATAAAATTCCATTGCTAATTTAGTAACTTATTAGTAATTAGTAATGTGATGAAAAAGGTGGTGAGGAGAGCTGCAATCCGATGTTATGCGCTTAAGATTAATTAGCTACATAGTGAAGGAGAGCTGTTGATTAATAATTCATTATGGTCTGGGTCCCGCTTTTAAATTAGCTACATAGTTAATTGCGTAATTAATTGGTTCCAAGGATTAAGGATTATTTTTCCCCCAAAAATGACCCTACCATGTAACCCAGTGCACCCACACAGTACCCTTTATTTCCCTCCCCGGACTCACGGAGGAAGGAAAGAACACAACTTTGTTTGACGGAAAAAAAGAAGAAAAGAAAACAAGTTGGAAGCTGTATTTCTTCAGATTTGACGACCGTCGGATGTATGCATTTAATTACTTTATCTATTGATCATGAATTCATATATTATACTTCAAAAGTAATATTAATAATTTACTTTTTATTTTAGTCTTTCTTTGGGTTTTCCAAAATCCAAATTGCATCAACAATTGTGTTGGATTTTGATGCAAGGGCAGCGAGAGGGCTTTTGAATGTTTCTACTGGCTTCATGTTTAATCACTCAGTCTTTAAATGAGTTTCTACAGCCAAATGAAAATGATGCTCTGAAAGTTTGTCTAACATATCCTTATAACATAGTGAAATTTAAAGCTGATGTAAAGTATGTTTGAGTCAGGACAATGCAGAAAGTCTTGCTTCTGCAGTTAGAAAGTCAGATGCCAGAGAAATTGAGAGCCAGCTAAATTATGTTAGAGCTCTCGACCAGGGGCAGCATGCAGACAGGTATATACAAGGACATGATAAGTTAATCTTAATTGGCTTTTTTCCTTTCTGTTAGATTTTTGAAACATTAGAGTCTCGATAGCACCTTGTTTAAAGTGTGTGTTGAATTGAAGCTGTGTTTTAAATTCTCAACAGAGCCCAAATGGGCAAAGCCTACCAGACAGCTGGAGTGCTTTTTGAAGTGCTTTGCGCTGTCAACAAGACTCAGAAAGTTGAGGAAGTTGCTCCCGAGGTTAATTCCAATTATTATTTGTAATTGTCTTCTTTCAGTTACATATATCTCCTGTATCTGAATCAGGTAGTCACTGCATATGTCATCTTTGGTAGTGATAACAATGTCTTTTGTAACTTTTTTTCGAAATTATTTCAATGCTGTGAGCAGATTATTGCCGCTGCTAAAGATGTCCAAGAAAAAACGGAATTATATGCTCCGTATAACATTCTTCCTCTGGATTCTGCTGGTGCTACGCAGCCTGTCATGCAGCTTGCAGAAGTATTTCTTGGTGTTATTGTTGATATACAATGGCATCACATATTGTTCTTCCTTGGTGCGTGGTTCCAAATCTCATTGGAATTGTTTCTTTTTGCTTGGTACAGGTTAAGGCCGCAGTGGCTGCACTGTGGAATACTCGTGGTTTGAACTGGCCTTGTGTATTCGAGTGCAGGCAGAAAGCTGGTGTCCTGGACCTCCTTGATTGGTTGAGGGCCATGTTTGGATTCCAGGCATGTATACCAATGAGGATTTTAATGGTTAAGATTCACTCTCCGAGCTTAATATAATTGTTAAAACATGGGTTAATTTTGATGGCTACAGAGAGACAATGTCAGGAACCAGAGGGAGCATTTGATATTGCTACTTGCAAATACTCACACAAGGCTTCATGTCAAATCCGAACCTCTTACCCAGGCATGCCTGGTTATCTCAATTTAAAGTTTTATCACAGCATGTTTACTTTCATCTGATGCGTTGATACTTGATAGTGACCAAATCAAATATGTAGGTGACAGGCCGGATATTGTTGTGTAAGAGTTAGATATCTGGCTTCACGTGCTCATGCTTGTGAACTTGGTCCAGACTGCAGTATATTTATCCTTTTGATAATTTGACTTCTTTCTGCTAACTCTTGCTAATTTGAATTTTGAAATCATTTTCTTTCTTGTGTTTAGAGAATTCTTCTTTTACGAAACATTTTCCCTTTGCATGCCTGTCGACTCTTCCAGGCCTTCAATTAGACTCATCTCTATTGTGCAGCTTGGTGATCATTCTGTTAAAGCAGTTATGGACAAACTTTTTAAGAACTACAGAAAGTGGTGTAAATTTTTGGGACGAAAACATAGCTTAAGGTCAGATATGACAGGATTTACATCAAACTTTTGTTGTCTGTGCTTCAAAATGTATTTGTGATTTATGCTTGCAAGGTAAATATTTATTGCTGCAATCTTCCTCCATGCAGGCTTCCCCATGGTCAGCAAGCAATACAGCAGAGGAAGATATTATACATGGGTTTATATCTTCTCATCTGGGGTGAAGCAGCCAATGTCCGCTTTATGCCCGAATGTCTATGCTATATTTTTCATAATGTAAATTTTGTTAAATTCCTTTCTTGGTTTAATATTTTTTCCGGACTTCGTCTTGAAACTGTTTGGTGATTTTTTACATAATGACATTTATTATACATTCAGATGGCATATGAACTCCATGGCCTGCTCTCTGGAAATGTCAGCGTTGTTACTGGGGAAGATATAAAGCCTTCTTATGGTGGGGATGATGAAGCCTTTTTGCGCAAAGTTATAACCCCCCTATACCGTGTAATTGAAAAGGTTTGTTGCCTCCATACATGTGCTTTATCATCAAGTTTTAAGGATTTACATTTTACAGTATGCATATGAGGGTCTTTCTTATGATGTTCTAGGAAGCCAAGAAGAGTGAGAATGGGAAAGCTCCACACCCAGCTTGGTGCAACTATGACGATCTTAATGAATATTTCTGGTTTGTGATAATTGTTATCAACATCTAGAGTAAAAACTCCAGGATTTTATTCTTAGGCTTATTTTTTATAAACAACTATCAGGGTTCATATTTAGCTTTGCTTATTTTTAGGTCATCTGATTGTTTCTCCCTTGGCTGGCCCATGCATGATGATGGAGATTTCTTTAAATCAACGCGGGACTTGGCACAGGTACTCTTACATTCTGGCCCACTCCTACCACCTTTCTTTTTGTTTTCTGTTTTTATATAACCTCCTTTCTTTTGTTTGTTTTCTGGTTTTTGTATGATATAAATCTCCTTTCAGAGAAGAAAGGGTTCTAGAAGAAAATCTGGAAGCACTGGAAAATCTTATTTTATTGAAACTCGGACATTTTGGCACATTTTCCGAAGTTTTGATAGATTCTGGACCTTTTATATGCTGGCTCTACAGGTATCTCTAAATACAAGAGTGACAATCACCCCCCCCCCCCCCCCCCCCCCCCCCCCCCCCCCTGCACCTCCTTTTTCAATGCAGTAAAATTTGATTTTGGAACTGAAAAACAGGCTATGTTCATTATTGCTTTTCGGGGGATTTCACCATTGGATATTTTTCAAAAGGATGCCCTAAGAGACCTATCAAGTATTTTTATCACAGCGGCATTTCTTCGCTT